>CM037779.1:52112339-52144202 GCA_021229015.1 Solen grandis | reverse complement strand
CCAGATTCCGGGGCTGACGCATACATTTCGTATATGGGGGTATAACAATAGACATTTGTAGACAGCTCATACAAAAGCAAGTAAAAAAATGTTCATAAAAAATCAATCAAATGTAAAAGTACAAAAAAAGTAATAAATACATACATTATACTGCATCATGTTTATATGAGTCTGTGACAGTCACTATTTAGTTGTGGTAAAATGTAGATTCTATATCAAATAGATGTGGGTTCAAACACAACTTGTCTGTTCTTTTTCTGATGCAATTTACTGATATTTCAAGTATGTATGCCAACTACAGCATAAAATAAGGATTTGTTTTCTCAAACCAAAATTTAAATATTAGTTTCATAAGAAGTTAGATGTCATTAAATGTAATGCTTAAACTGATTTTTAAGATGTTAGGAAACAATAATTGAAAAGCTACAATTAGCAGTCTTAGGTAATTGGACATTTATCTAAATCAGAACATAACAAGCAGTAGGCTAAACATAAACAAGCAGAAGGTTGGATACTTATCATATATACAAATACGGTTGAATATAAAGATAAGCAGAAGGTTGGATAAAGATATAATGTGGGGAAGGTTGGAAAAAATATCATATGTACCGAGTTAGAAAATACTGACAAGCAGAGAGTTGGGTAGATATCACATGTTTGTTTGTTTTGTTTGGTTTTGGTTTAACGTCCCACTGACAGTATTTCAGTCATTTGGATACGATGTCTACTTTAGACAGATATAGGGCTGCCACACTGCAGTATCACACCATAGACATGTGGCATGATGCCACACCCAGTCACATTATCCTGACACTGGGCCATCCAGTTCTGCAACTACCCTTATATGCTGAGCACCAAGCAAGGGAACTATAGCAATACCATTTTTTATGTTTTTGGTTATGTCATGGCCGGGGATCAAACCCACAACCTCCCGCTCCTAAGGTATCAATCATATGCACACAGAAGGAATATAGACAAGCAAGGTCGTATATATATCATATGTGGAGTTAGAAGATAGTAGTATACAAACACACACTTGAAGCAGCATGCAAAGTACAAAGGCTAAAGATAATTTTACCTATTAATACATACTAACCCGCAAATGTCCTCTGTTGAAAAGATTCATAAATAGATCCGAATAATTATTTTCACAAATATATAATTTTTTGGTTAAAATTCCCAAATTCTCAGTGAGAGAAGAATATAAGCCAAAACTTTAAATTGATGTTTATTATACCCCCCACAAACGTAGTTTGGGGGGTATATAGGAGTCACCATGTCGGTCAGTCGGTCCCTCCGTCTGTAGTTTTTTGTCCACGCTATTTCTCAATAACTACTGGATGGATTTCAATCAAACTTCATAGGAAGCTTCACTGGTGAGCATAGATGTGCATATTATGAAATTGTTACGGTTGACTGACTTTCTTTTGAGTTATGGCCCTTTGCTGATTTTCTGGAGTTTTCTTTGTCCATGCTATTTCTCATTAACTACTGGATGGATTTCAATCAAACTTCATAGGAAGCTTCACTGGTGAGCATAGATGTGCATATTATGAAATTGTTACGGTTGACTGACTTTTTTTTTGAGTTATGGCCCTTTGCTGATTTTCTGGAGTTTTCTTTGTCCACGCTATTTCTCAATAACTACTGGATAGATTTCAAACAAACGTCATAGGAAGCTTCATTAGCAAATGTGCATATTATGAAGTGGTTACGGTTGACTGATTTTCTTTTGAGTTATGGCCCTTTGCTGATTTTCTGGAGTTTTCTTTGTCCATGCTATTTCTCAATAACTACTGGATGGATTTCAATCGGTCATAGGAAGCTTCAATATCAAGCACAGATGTGCATATTATGAAATGGTTACGGTTGACTAATTTTCTTTTGAGTTATGGCACTTTGTTGATTTCTTGGAGTTTTCTTTGTCCACGCTATTTTTCAATAACTACTGGATGGATTTCAATCAAATTTTATAGGAAGCTTCATATCCTGAAACAGCCTTTTGGTGACACACTTCTTTTGTGTTTAATTCAATGTTGCAGATTTGGTATGATTTGGGCTTCATTAAAATAAGAACAATTTTGATTTGGTATAAAAAGATTATTATTGTGAAATAGTTTTGTGTAATATGTCAATTGAAAACATCAATTCATTGTGACTTACCTCCTATAGCTGGGCACTTGATTGTAAACAAAGGCTGTGTGAGGGGTATTTATCACCTTTATTGATAGCTCTAGTTTTTTAGCTCACCTGAGCACTTTGTGCTCAAGTGAGCTTTTAGGATCGCCCTTCGTCCGTCGTCCGTCGTCGTGCGACGTGCGTCGTGCGTCGTCAACAATTTTCTTTAAACGACATCTCCTCTGAAACCGCTGGACAGAATTTAATGAAACTTGGCAGGAATGTTCCTTGGGTGAGACTCTACAAAAGTTGCTAAAATAAACTTGATTCATGTAGAACTCTGGTTGCCATGGCAACAAAAAGAAAAAAAAAATGAAAACTTTAAAAATCATCTTCTTCAAAACTACTGGCCAGATTTTAAAATAAATTGGTACAGATGTTCCTTGGGTCAACCTCTACCAAAGTTGCTAAAATTATTCCGATCCGTAAAAAAACATGGCCGCCAGGGGTGGGGCTTATTTGCCTTATATGTATATAGAGAAACCTTTAAACAACATCTCCTCTGAAACCACTGGACAGAATTTGATTAAACTTGGCAGGGATGATCCTTGGGTCAACCTTCACAAAAGTTGCTAAAATAAACTTGATCCATGTAGAACTCTGGTTGCCATGGCAACAAAAAGAAGAAAAAAAAATGAAAACTTTAAAAATCATCTTCTTAAAAACTACTGGCCAGATTTTAAAATAAATTGGTACAGATGTTCCTTGGGTCAACCTCTACCAAAGTTGCTAAAATTATTCCGATCCGTAAAAAAAAAATGGCCACCAGGGGCGGGGCTTATTTGCCTTATATGTATATAGAGAAATCTTTAATCAACATTTCCTCTGAAACCACTGAACAGAATTTGATTAAACTTGGCAGGGATGATCCTTGGGTCAACCTTCACAAAAGTTGCTAAAATAAACTTGATCCATATAGAACTCTGGTTGCCATGGCAACAAAAAGAAAAAAAAAATGAAAACTTTAAAAATCATCTTCTTAAAAACTAGTGGCCAGATTTTAAAATAAATTGGTACAGATGTTCCTTGGGTCAACCTATTTATCTCAGGTGAGCGATTTAGGGCCATCATGGGCCTCTTGTATTGATTTAATCTTAGTTCAGTCATTTTATATCTTCTTGAGACTGACATAAGGGACGATACTAAACGCAGTCACATTATCTTGATATTGGGGCAACAGGTCCTGGAACTACCTTATATGAGGAGCACATATGTAACTAACTATACCAGTACCATTTCATATGACTTTGATATGTTCTGGATATGGATCAAACCTTCTACATTCTGTTTGCATGGCAGATGCACAAACTACCAGTGACTAAAACGTAGACTTCAGATCCCTTTCATACAGGATCGAGATACAGGACCACTTATAAGTTATGTTCTAGCTCGTTTCACCTTCATATAAGAATTGATTTACCCTAATACAAGAAAAACAAGTAACTGATGTTGCATGCATCACATGAGCCCCCTAATGTTGAGGTGCATAATTTTTTCGGTTACCATAGCAAACAGAATTTTGGTCGGAGAATAGGGAAAAAAAATGACGTGCAGAATCTACATTCTGCCATCTATTCCTATACCAATTTTCAATTTTTTTTTTTTTAAATTATCTTGAACAGTCTTTAAGTTATCGCAGGATCCAGATTTACGGACAAACAGACAGACGGACGGACATATGGAGGGCAAAACCTAGTCCCCTCTGGTGTAAACACTGCTGGTAGGGGACTTTAAACAACCAAAAACTTATTTAATGAAGTAACCCACCTTCTTATGACATTTAGTGCATGCCAAGTATTCTCCTGCCATGTTGTAATTTGAGTCGACATCAACTACCATCCTCGTCTTCTGGTGGACCCCAGCATTTGTCAGGATACCGTCACACCCAGGGTGGGAGCACCTTAGCTGGACACGGAAAAGGTGTCTGGGCATCCACACGAAAAAACGATGACCAAAGAAGCGGTCCACTCGGTTGAAGATCCCCTTGTAGACCAGGTACTGGTGGGTCATACCATAACTTAGTGACCCGACCAAAGTCAAACTCTGGTCCCCTCCTCTCGGTCTTAAAAAACATGCTGGCAATTCAGTCATGATCTACTGTAGGGAGAGTCTTCTTCCATCCAATTTTTTAATTATCTTGAACAGTCTTTAAGTTATCGCAGGATCCAGATTTACGAACAAACAGACAGACGGACGAACAGATGGAGGGCAAAACCTAGTCCCCTCTGGTGTAAACACTGCTGGTAGGGGACTATAAACAACCGAAAACGTATTTAATGAAGTAACCTACCTTATGACATTTAGTGCATGCCAAGTATTCTCCAGCCATGTTGTAATTTGAGTCGACATCACCTACCATTCTCGTCTTCTGGTGGACCCCAGCATTTGTCAGGATACCGTCACACCCATGGTGGGAGCACCTTAGCTGGACACGGAAAAGGTGTCTGGGAATCCACACGAAAAAACAATGACCAAAGAAGCGGTCCACTCGGTTGAAGACTCCCCCTTGTAGACCAGGTACTGGTGGGTCATACCATAACTTAGTGACCCGACCAAAGTCAAACTCTGGTCCCCTCCTCCCGGTCTTAACCCTTTCCCTCATATAGACTCATTTTGACGCACTCAATAGGTATCACATAAAACCTGATCTGCAGAAAACCACAGTTAAACCTTACCAAATTTAATTATAAAGTCCTCATTTCCAGACCACTGAGGAGCAGCAAACAGCATAAAACCTGATCAGCCTGCGAGTTACTCGCAGGCTGATCTGGTTTTATGCTGTTTGCATAGGTCTTTTCATGGTTTCCTCTATGAGGGAAAGGGTTAAAGAACATGCTGGCAATCCAGTCATGATCTACTGTAGGGAGAGTCTTCTTCCATCCCATCAAGATGTTTGGGCTGATGGCATCTGCAATAACAGTCATTTAGTTTAAATGTTGATAAGTGTAGGTTAACATGTAATCATCTCAATTTAAACCCAATCATTTTGCTACATTTCTGTATTTTAACAATGTTAGGTATCTGACCTTGTTTGTTTACCATTGAACATTTTGCGCAGCATAATGAATGGTTGCATTTTTTATTTTTTGTTACATTTTTTTTTCACCTCTAAATAACATTAACCACCATTTAACACACAGCTACCAATCTAATTATGGGTGACATTTAACACACAGGCTATAGTGACCAAATTACACATTACATCTCTTATTATTTCTTGTCACTAAGGTTTAATGTACTTTTCATTCTTCATTCTAATAAAAAACTTATTTAAGACAAGAAATTTATCATAAGTTGCAGCATACCTGAAGTGCACACAAGCTCTGATGTTCTTTGAACACTCGGACTTGGATGGTAAGTGGTTGGTGGCTGAGACGTCAAAGTTTGGGTTTGGGGCTGGGCCTCACAATCCCTCAGGGTCTCAAAGTCTGTTGTTAGGGTCTCACTCATGGCTGTTAATGAAGAAGTAGAAGGAAATGTCAAATTTGCACAAGTATAGGTAGGACAGTCATATTAGCACTCATTCCATAAATACCTTAAAGACTGGAAAACATTTTCAGTTAAACAATGTTTTAAAGTAATATACATTACACTAGATTTCTACATACGTAACAAGCATTGAATGAAATGTATATATTAAAGGGTATTTGGTTTCTTGCTTGAAGACGTGTTGTTTTGGTACTTCATTTTCCTCCCACATCAAAACATGCGAAGTTTACCATTGGTGCCATTAAGGAGAGTTTCATAAGCAACTTCACATTTTGTCCAATGCAAAATGATGTCATTTAATAATTTTGTCCAATTCTGCTTGATATGAAAATGATACATAAAATCAATGTAACAGTTCAGTGACATGACAACCAGTATTTAAAAATACAACATGCATAATATTATGTGGCTGGTAAATTGAATAAGAAGTTCACAAAAGCAAAAATGGTTCATACCTTGTCTTTTTGTCTGTTCAAATTTCTTCTTATTAACTGTTCTGCTCCCTTTGTACAGTTTTTATACGCCCATCTTAAGATGGGGCGTATTATGTGAACACTCACGGCGGACGGGCGACCGTGGATCATTTGTTGTCCGGGGCTCTAACTTCAATACCGTTTGCCCAATCCTTTTCAAACTTTCCACACATGTGCATGGCCATAATATCTCGGATGAGTTCGATATCCAGCATTATCGCATGAATGACTTAGAAGTTATGGCCCTTGACGTACACAAAATACTTGAAATTGTGATTGTCCGGGCTCTTACTTCAATACCGTTAGTTCAATCCTTTTCAAACTTTTCATACATGTGCATGGCCATAATATCGCGGATGAGTTCGATATCAAGCATTATCGCGTGAATGACTTAGAAGTTATGGCCCTTGATGTACACAAAATACTTGAAATTGTGATTGTCCCGGGCTCTTACTTCAATACCGTTAGCCCAATCCTTTTCAAACTTTTCACACATGTGCATGGCCATAATATCACGAATGAGTTCGATATTCAGCATTATCGCGTGAAAGACTTAAAAGTTATGGCCCTTGACGTACACAAAATACTTGAAGTTGTGATTGTCCAGGCTCTAACTTCAATACCGTTAGACCAATCCTTTTCAAACTTTCCACACATGTGCATGGCCATAAAATCGCGGATGAGTTCGATATTCAGCATCATCGCGTGAATGACTTAGAAGTTATGGCCCTTGAACACTTGAATAAGTCAAAAGAGACATTTTCCTTCAAATTAATGGAAATGTTTCAACATCATTGTTTTAATAAGTAACATTCATTAACTCATGGGATTTAGGAGACAATAGCTTGTTTCTCTGAGCTATTTCTGAGAGTCCCCATACTGTGATGGGCGTATTTTGTGGCAGTCCTGACCCTTGTTTTTTAATAAAAATGAATTTATCATTCAAGATGATGAATACCCCCATAAACCGCTTTGTCAAAGTTTCTGTGACCATGTCAGAGACAGTGTTGATACAGTTGAAGGATAGAACTACATAGCTACAATTCACTTGTAAATATATCATAGACAAAAATATATTCAATAAATATGACAAGGGGGCATATATCAATGAAAAATGAAGCAAGCATTACATGCATACAACATGAGCAAGTAGGCTAAACAACGTTATATGAAAAATAGAGTGGACAAAATCTCTTCAATAAGAAAGGTTTGCAAATCAGACAAGATCAAGCTGGTCATGATGTGATGTCATGCCAGCCATATGCATTACCAGGCTTGATACTTGACACTATTGTAAAGTTTAATAAAATCAAACCTAAGACAGCCGAGAAATAGGGCTGACAAATCCTGTCTACAAACGAATCAACCGATGGACTTGACTCCAATACAGCTCCCATATACTTCATTTCAGGGGGTATATTAGCCCAGCTTACTTTGTCTGGTTGTAACTTCATAGTTTTTACTTTACCAGCTCTGGCCTGGGACTATCACAGCATGGCGTGGTATGGCATCTAATCCATAACCTTCTATTCGCATTAAAGATGACCTTGGATTAAGTTATTAGCTACACAACAGGAGGTAGAGACACACTGCAAGCTAATTAAGCCAATTATAATGCTATAGAGAGTACATAAAAAAACTCTAGAATGGTAAAACAATAAAAAAAGTATGCTACATAAACACAGAAGGCTTGTAGTTTGCGTTAATTATAGATGTATGCATGCATGGTTAAAAAAAAATTAAACATTTATTACTTAATGTCATATGAGTCCTAAATTAAATGATGTCATACAATCCCTAAATTAAAGCATTATGAAATCTGACACATTTGTTATAAATTATTAAAAAAATTATTAGAATTGGCCTTTAAGTAGACGTGTTATAATGGAAAGAGAGTTTCTTTTGGGTGCTCTATATTGCATAGTAATGCACAGTGTTGTATTCAAATGCTTTGTAATTTATCACTCAGGCCTACCGCCTTCATGATTAGAGTTCTGCACATCTGAACAGCAACAAAAAAAAATACTACAAGCAAAAGCAACAAATTAATCTATGACTATCAATGAAGATAGTTTATGCCCCTGCAACACACCTTGGGTGAAGGTGTTATCAATAAGTGTTAACATGTAGTATGGGTGGTGCAGGTCACGGCAGGTGAAGGGATTCCTATGTGTAATCTCTGCTTACAGCAGGTGAAAAAAAAAAATATATAAATACTTCACACAACAAGACTATATTATTTTACACAACCATATACACCCCATATGATATAAATATACCAACACCATACATACTATATTAACTCATCATCACTAAGAGTAATCCTTTTCAACCATTGTTTTGATGTAAAAGCCAAAAAAAACATAAAGTACCGTCTTTGAATGTTCAGCAAAAGTTTTCAATGATATCACTCTCAGTATGAAGGTGAAGTGAACAGCATTAGTAACAGGTCAGCCCAATTGTGCCTGTAAGGCTGATCTGGTTTTAGACTGGTTAGAAGTCATTTTTCTTTTTCAAGTGGTAAAGTGTTAACCTTTCCCTCATATAGACTCATTCTGACGCACTCAATAGGTACCACATAAAGCCTGATCTGCAGAAAACCACAGTTAAACCTTACCAAATTTAATTACAAAATACTCATTTCCAGACCACTGAGGAGCAGCGAACAGCATAAAACCTGATCAGCCTGCGAGTTACTCGCAGGCTGATCTGGTTTTATGCTGTTCGCATAGGTCTTTTCATGGTATTCTCTATGAGTGAAAGGGTTAATATACAAATTAGGAATTTTGGTCTATAAGAACTAAACTTCTTTTGAAGTTAATAATCATTTTAAATTTATACAGGATAAAAAAAAATGATAAATGATTATTTCATTGTCTTATTCAACTTAAAATTTTTAAAATGTTAAATTGGATGATGACCACTTCCCGTATATTATAATCATGACAAATTTATTTTATGCTAAATGATGGAATACTGAGATAAAATCAATATCCAAATTTGTGATATAGATCTGACAAAGCTACCTTTATTTTACTCATGTCAAGGTTGTACAATTTTCACAAACATCCTCTAATTGTATGATATGACAAACTTCCCATTTTACAGTGTTTATGTTCCAATAGACCAAAATAAAATAAAATCTGTAAATAAGTCTCTATTTACATTTGATTACAAGACTAGTATGATTACCTCTGATGATCCAAGTACCTGTCTACTTTCATAAAATTATAAAATTAGGATAATGGCTCTATCTAAAACTCTCACATATATGTACACTTATGTAACCCAGTAAAATCCTACTGCCCCGAGCTGGTATCGAACTCGGGACCCTCGGTATGCAAATCGGACATTCTACCACGTCGCCACAAAAGCTAGCTCTATGGCAAGATAGTACAAGTGCTATTTTATACCTCTACTACACTTAGGCAATGGTTTTCATCCATTACCAATATAAGTTTTAAAATTAGTTTTGATCTTGATTTTTAATAAGTAATATCAAATTTATTTTATTAATCAGTTTGTGTTTACAGTGAGGAGTACTTCTTTTTATTTGCCTGCATGGACAGATACTGAATATATAAGGATATGACTGTGTTATTTATCATGTATTGTTTTTGGGTGAAATTTTAGTTTGGTTGACAATATATGTATGTATTGATACAATAAAAAGTATTTTATGGAAATAATTCCAGTATAAAAATCAATAATAAGCACTATGGAAAGTTTAATTAACATGTAGAATGGGACTAAGTGATGTAATGGCATGGAACTATTTGCATATTGCACATATCAATATTTTGCCCCATGTTTAGGCGGCTGGTTGATCCAGGGGAATTTGGAATAATTAATCCAAATCCTATAACATTGACTATTCGACAAAATCACCAGAGTGGGAGATCACTGTTAACCCACTCACTTCTAGTGGGTTAAAGGGACTCCAGTGGGAAATGTATCCAGCGAATATTTAAATAATTGAAGTTAAAACATTAATAGCTATCTACAGATTCATTTGCATAAAATAACCATATTCATGCAGTATTAAATGGGTACTGACCTAATACCTCTTGCAGTGCAAAGTCCAAGCCAATGATAGTCATTGTGCAAATTACTGGTCCAACAAAGAAAAACATTGTATAAATTACTGGTCCAACCAAGGAAAACATTTCTCAAAGTAATGGTCCAACCAATAAAAACATTGTGCAGAGTACTGGTCCAACAAAGAAAAAACATTGTGCAGCAAGATACTGGTATAACCAAGGAAATCATTGTGCAAGGTACTGGTCCATCCAAGAAAAGCATTGTGCCAATTATTGGTCCAACCAAGGAAAATGTGCACTGTTGATCGTGATACTTAACAGGGACACAATCAATTAAAATAATAAGATTTATTAATCAGCAATGTAGCATCATGCATACAGTTACAGTACATGGGAGATAACTGACTCAATATCTAAATAATGGACAGGCCTAAATCACCGTAGAATAATAATGTTAATGTCGTCTATGTATTTATCAACATCCTTTCTTCTTTAAAATAAATTTGAATTGACTTTAAACACAGTACATGTACTTAGTCTTCAACTATATGGTGTTTTCTTTAATATGGTGTGCTAATTGCTATTCAGTCTTTGCTGGAAATCTTACAGTCACATTAGTCTGTATATTATCATTATCTGTCAATCAACACAACATTGCTTCTTGCAAGAAATGAATTTGACTTGCTTATTATAAATCAGTCAAATGAAAATATAAAAACAACTGTAAACACTAAAATAGTTTGACTAGATCATAAGAATATCATCTTGGCTTGATCACTTTACTTTTGAATATTTCTTGCACTTTGACTTTACTCAATTACGATACACTGAAAGATCTCATATTAAGGGATTATTATGCCCTTCTACACTAAACACACTTTTATTTTTATATATCTTCAGAAATGAGGAGTTAGAGCACTGAGATCTTTCTATTAAACACATATGTAATCTTGTAGATATTTTGGTCGATTTTTGGTGCACACTGGTCTTGTATCAGCAGTATGTTTCGCTTCAGGGGATGATGGTGCAGTTGTTGGAGTAGGTTGGATGGACCTCTCAATTCTCTGCTCACAGTCCAAGTGTCTAGGTGGAGACAGATCACGCACTTCAGTCTTGATTTTTGTTGGTCGTATGTGTACTCTATTTCTCTGAAATTCAGCACCATCTTGATCCTTTACTACATAGTGCCTATCCATGCTTCTATGGATTAGTCCTTTTTTCCATGGTTCACTTTTTTGTCCTGGCTTTATCTCAGTCAGATATCTAGACTTTTTGTTGAAATGTTTTTTTATAGATTTCTTGCGTTTGATTCGGGATTCAGATGGCTGGTATTTCTTCAGGATATTGGGAATCAATGTGCGCAACTTGCGACCAAACATAATTATACCCCCCCGCAACGAAGTTAGGGGGGGGTATACTGGAATCAGGTTGTCCGTCCGTCCGTCCGTCTGTCCGTCCGTCTGTAGACACAAAATTCTGCGGACTACTCCTCCTAAACTTCTGGAAGGATTTTGATGAAACTTGCTGGCAATGATCCTTAGACATTGTATTAGCGCGTTATCTATATAGCATTGAGTTACCTCCCCTATTTACCAAGTTATGCCCCTTTGATGATTTTTGCATTACAAACTTCTGCGGACTACTCCGCCTAAACTACTGGAAGGATTTTAATGATACTTGCTGTCAATGATCCTTAGACATTGTAGCAGCGCGTTATCTATATAGCATTGAGTTACCTCCCCTATTTACCAAGTTATGCCCCTTTGATGATTTTTGCATTACAAACTTCTGCGGACTACTCCTTCTAAACTACTGGAAGGATTTTATGAAACTTGCTGGCAATGATCCTTAGACATTGTATAAGCGCGTTATCTATATATCATTTGGTTACCTCCCCTATTTACCAATTTATGCCCCTTTGATGATTTTTGCATTACAAACTTCTGCGGACTACTCCTTCTAAACTACTGGAAGGATTTTGATGAAACTTGCTGGCAATGATCCTTAGACATTGTATAAGCGCGTTATCTATATACATTGTTACCTCCCCTATTTACCAATTATGCCCCTTTGATGATTTTTGCATTACAAACTTCTGCGGACTACTCCGCCTAAACTACTGGAAGGATTTTAATGATACTTGCTGTCAATGATCCTTAGACATTGTAGCAGCGCGTTATCTATATAGCATTGAGTTACCTCCCCTATTTACCAAGTTATGCCCCTTTGATGATTTTTGCATTACAAACTTCTGCGGACTACTCCTTCTAAACTACTGGAAGGATTTTGATGAAACTTACTGGCAATGATCCTTAGACATCTATATAGCATTGAGTTACCTCCCCTATTTACCAAGTTATGCCCCTTTGATGATTTTTGCATTACAAACTTCTGCGGACTACTCCTTCTAAACTACTGGAAGGATTTTGATGAAACTTGCTGGCAGTGATCCTTAGACATTGTATAAGCGCGTTATCTATATATCATTTGGTTACCTCCCCTATTTTCCAAGTTATGCCCCTTTGATGATTTTTGCATTACAAACTTCTGCGGACTCCTTCTAAACTACTGGAAGGATTTTGATGAAACTTGCTGCATTCATCCTTAGACATTGTAGAAGCATGTGTTAGTTATATAACATTGGATTACCTCCCTTTATTATAGTTATGCCCCTTTGATGATTTTTGCTTTACAATTTTCTGCAGACTACTCCTCCCATTGGATTACCTCCCTTTTTTATAGTTATGCCCCTTTGATGATTTTTGCTTTACAATTTTCTGCAGACTACTCCTCCTAAACTACTGGAGGGATTTCAATGAAACTTGCGCATTCAACCTTAGACATTGTGTAGCGCTTTTTCTATATAACTTGGGTTCCCCCCCCTCCCCCCTGTTTTAAAGATATGTCCCTTTGATGGTATTTGTTTTACAATTTTCTTCCATTGATAGATTTCAGTGAATCTTAATGATATTTATCCATAGACATAGGTATATCCATAGGTATGTGTTACAAAGGATCACTAGATTTCCATGTAGTTGGCACATATGTCCTCTGTATATTAAGATGGAGTGTTGCATACAAGAATTCTGATTTCATGCTCCAAAGCCATGTTTGACAAAAACACTTGCGGGGGGGTATTAGTAAGCCCTTAGGCGACAGTTCTAGTTTCAGCAGGACTTTCGTTGGACTCTTTTCTTGGAGTGTTTCTTAATTCAAGTAGTGCCTCATATGGGTCGGCCTTGACTTGAGCACTCTTGATCATCATGTTTTTCATTATTTTTACTCCTGCCTCAGCTCTTCCATTTGACTGTGGGTGATGAGGGGAAGTTATGTGATGATTTATTCCCCATTGCTCTGTGAATTGTCTAAATTCCTTAGAGCTAAACTGAGGACCTCCATCAGTTACAAGTCTTCTTGGGATGCCAAAACACGCAAACTGTTTTTTAAGTTTTTCTATTACAGTTTCTGATGCTGTTTTATTCATTAACTCCACTTCCATGAAATTTGA
Organism: Solen grandis; assembly: GCA_021229015.1. NCBI lineage: Eukaryota > Metazoa > Mollusca > Bivalvia > Adapedonta > Solenidae > Solen > Solen grandis. Next base: position 52,130,514 of record CM037779.1, on the reverse strand, counting down.
GAAATAATCAATGGATAGTAGGTAGTTTCTGCCCTTAATCTCAAATAGGTCTACCCCTATCTTTTCAAAAGGGTATTCTCCATCGTCATGTTGATGAAGTTCTTCTTTTTGATTTCTTGGTTTTCTTTCTTCGCAAATTTTGCAGTTTTCTGCTAACTGCTTTATTTCATCCTTCATACCTGGCCAGAACAGCGTACCCTTGGCCCGTCTAACCATGCTATCATATCCTGTGTGGGCACTGTGCAAACGCTTCAGTAAACTCTTTCTCAACGCCTTTGGTATGACCATTGCTTCTCCTTTTAAGATGATGCCTTCATTATAGCCTAACGTATCCCGGAAAGAGGAGTAAGGTCTTGTTTCATGGCAGATCTGGTCTTTTTCTTTAGGCCATCCATGTAAAATGTTTTCTTTTAGTAGCTGAAGGGCAGTATCTTCCGCTGTTGCCTTTTTCACTTCTTCTAGCCTGGCATCAGGTATATGGTCGAATTGGATCAAACCAAACACTCGTGTTCTTATTAGTTCTTCCTGATTTGTCTTTTCAAAATTTCTACTAAGGGCATCAGCCAGGATTAGGTCAACACCTTTGACAAACTGGAATTCTATGTCATATCGAAACAGCATCATTATTATGTCTTGTAGTCTTTTTGGGGCTTGACTTAATGGTTTCTTGAGTATGGTCTCTAGTGGTTTGTGATCGTTCTCAATTATCACTTTCCTGCCATACGTATACTGGTCAAACCGTTCTAGTCTGAAAAGAACAGCTAATGCTTCTTTTTCTATTTGTGCCCACTTTCTTTCTGCCGGCCTAATAGAGCGTGATGCAAATTCAATTGGTCTGCCCCCTTCCATGAGCACCGCTCCAACACCATCTCTGCTGCTATCCACCTGCAATCTTAGCTCTTTGTTTGGATTGTAGTAAGCAAGGACTGGTGCTTCTGTTAGCTTCTTCTTTATTTCACAAAATGCTGTTTCACATTTATCTGTCCACTCCCAAGGAACATCTTTCCGTGTTAGTCTTCTTATTGGTTCCATGATTGTTGACAAACTGGGAAGGAACTATGCCATGTACTGTACAACACCACACAGGCGTTTAACTTCAATGACATCTCTTGGAGATTCCATGTTAGACACAGAACTTATTTTGGATTCATCAGGCAATATTCCATTGGCAGTTATTTTGTGTCCATGAAATTTTATCTCTTTGCCAATTTCTTTCTTGTTTTCATTTAGGATCACGTTTCTCTCATCACATCTTCTCTGTAACTGTGCTAGTTTCTCAGTATTGTCTTTTTTTTTGCTGCATTTTCGTCTCTTCCACAGCCCACAATGATTATGTCATCTGCAATTGTGAACGTTCCATCTAGTCCTGCGAGTGTTTAATTTAATTTCCTCTGGAATATTTCACTCGACACTTTGAGTCCAAAAGGTAATCTCAACCACCTGTATCTTCCAAATGGTGTCATCATTGTTGTTAACAGACTAGATTCCTCATGTAGTCTGCAGTGCCAATAAGCTTCCTTTACGTCTAACTTTGTAAAGATCTTCGCATTGTATAATTCCGGAAGAATATCTTCTAGAACTGGCAGTTTGTAGTGCTCTCTCATGAGGGCTTGGTTCAGTGGCTGAGGGTCTATACAAAGTCTCAATTTTCCATTAGGTTTCTTGACTACAGCCATCTGGCTAACCCAAGATGTAGGTTCAGTTACCTCTTTCAATATGCCTTGTTCAACTAAATAGTCTAATTCTCTTTTTACATCATCTTTTATGGCTAATGGCACTTTTCTGCAAGGTAGAGCTTTTGGTACCGCATCCTTTTCAAGTTGCAAATGGACTTCGCCTTAATTACCAATATCTGTTTTCACTTGTGATATGAATTTGTCTGTGTTGAATGTGACTAAATTCAGTTCCTGGATTGTTTTCAGTCCCAGTAAACATTCATAACTGTTGGGTACAACAACAAATTCAATGTCCTATTCATGCTCGCTACAGGGATTTGTCATTTTCAACAAGGCTGTTCCTAATGGTTTCATGGCTGTATTGTTCCACATGCGCAAATTTATGTTGGTTTCCTTCACTTGGTCTTTTTTGACATACTTCTGGCATATAGTGTTAATGTCTGCAGCACTGTCAAGCTGGAATTCTACATCACAGTCATTCACTTTCATTTTGGCAGTTACTCGGTTTTTTGGTTTCGAGTGTATGGCTGAAAGCCAAAAGTCCTCATCATTATCTGTCATTGACTGTGAATAGCTCTCTTCTGTGTTTACTAAATGTACTTTTTTACACATTTTCTTGAAGTGATTTCTTCCTTTACATGCGTCACATGTCTTTCCCCATGCTGGACATTTTTCTTTTTGTTGTTCATGCCTGTATCCACAAAATTTGCAGGGTTTCTTCGGACTTTGTGTTTTGTGTTCTTTTTGTGATGTATGTTTCTTATCGCCATAAGTTTTCTTCTTTTGTACTGGTTGTGACACTTTGTGGACAGTTTTATCTCTGATTTCACTTACAGATTTGTTTGATTGCTCATAGGCTCTACAGATTTGGATGGCTTTTTCAAGCTTCAGGTCATCCTCTCTTAGAAGCAGTTCTTGTACCGTATACACGGTCAGATTAGGCGCAGCTACGTATAAGGCGCATCCTAACTTTCAGGGTAACTTATTTGAAAAAAAAAAAATCACTTATCGTATCGTATTCGGCGAAATCTTGTTTTGAAATTTGCGCCGTCGTACATTTTGACAGATCGAAAGCTATCTGTACGTCACCGGGCTAATCATACGGTGAACCGTTTTATTTACACATGGCATCAGATTAGCATTAGACCGTTACATTAACGACGGGTAGGATAAAGGTGACACATTTTCATAACATGACATTACTCAACCGTGTCCCCGCATTCTAACACTGGGGACCATTGTCACCTGTCAAAATTCTCCCAACTAACAAACATTACGTAACAATTGCCACCTGTCAAGTTTCTCCTATACATCATGAGGTCCAGTAAAATAAACTTATTTGTTTATATTGAAAATGGCTTCCATCAAGTTATTTCAGTTTCTCACGATCATTTTATCATGAAATATACCTGTAGGATAACTTATAAGAACAAAAGCAATAATCTGGTATTGTTTATCATGGTTTCGTATAGACTTTGTGTCATATTATCGTATTCATTGGCTTTCAGTATATTCATTTTCTGAGATCGTATACCAGTAATTTTCACTTCTCGGTGATTGAAAAAAGAAACCTGAAAAGCTGTATATCATCATATAAGGCGCACCCCCTCTATAAACGTGAATTATCTGGAAAAAAGGTGCGCCTAATCTGCCGGTGTATACGGTAGTTTTCCATTACTACTGAACACAATTTTTATCTCTCAGCATCCTGTCTTTCTCTTTGAAAGCACACGTTTCTGCTCTCGTTCTGATTTCAGTAAGAAATGGTTCAAATCCTAATTTAGTGTCAAATTCAACTGACCAAAACCTATGAGTTTCCAAAACTTCATTCTTCCTTGGATTGCAGTATTCTTCAATCTTTTTCATGACCTCATCAGGTTTCTTCTTATCGCCCTCTTCGGCCCACACGAACTGATCATATATCTCGATGATATTCGGTCCGGCGCAGTGTAGAACGACTGCAACTTGAGTTTCTCCATCCTTCTTGGATATGCCGCTAGCAGTTAAATAAATTTCTATTTGTCTTTTCCAATTTTTAAAGTTCTGGGAGATATTTCCCTCAGTGATGTTTAACGCTTCAAGCTGCCTGAACATGGACGACGCCATATTGAATCAGCGATAATTTATTTACCAGTCTAATCAGCTAGGTGAAGTACATCTTCAGGAAGTACTGGTTTATACCGCTGCCACCATGTTGATCGTGATACTTAACAGGGACACAATCAATTAAAATAATAAGATTTATTAATCAGCAATGTAGCATCGTGCATACAGTTACAGTACATGGGAGATAACTGACTCAATATCTAAATAATGGACAGGCCTAAATCACCGTAGAATAATAATGTTAATGTCGTCTATGTATTTTATCAACACTTAATGTCCCATTTAACAAAATATTTCAGTCAGGAAGAAAACAGGATACCTAAAAACAGAAAAAAGAAAAGGCTTCCAATATAAAAGTAGGTCAAATAGCAGTATTAACATGAATCCTTTTTTCTTTCTCCACTCAACTCTTGCAAAAATCACTGTACCAGAAAATACCTGCTTTATGCACTTTTACCTGTTGAGAAACTTAGGTTGTGTTTTCAAGAGACCATTTTAAGAAAGGCATAACTATGGCAAATATTGATGTCAATGAAAATCCCTGCTTTGTGCATATCTACTCAGTATAGTAATGACATTGCCCAAGTTTTGAAAAGGTTAGGTCAGACACATACAAAGAATTGCATTCAAAAGGCTCCAATATCCTTCAGCTACAGAGACTGAGTTTCAAGGGACACAAATCTTGTAAAAATCAATGAACCCGAAAATCGCCACTTCATGCACATCTACCCATTATATTAATGCCACTGACCAAGTTTTGAAAAGATTTGTTCAGAAATGTAGGAGGAGTTGCGTTCACAAGGCTCCAATATCCATCAGCTACAGAGACTGAGTTTCAAGGGACACAAATCTTGTAAAAATCAATGAACCAGAAAATCACCACTTTATGCACATCTACCCATTATAGTAATGCCACTGACCAAGTTTTGAAAAGATTCGTTCAGAAATGTAGGAGGAGTTGTGTTCAAAAGATATGGACGTACGGACGGACAGACGGAGAAGATGACGCCAATAAACAACCGCCTCCGGCGGCGTATGAAAATTGATCCCGTGTCAGAAAGAATGGTGTGCATCCATGTAAAATCTCTGGTTACTTAAGCTTTTTGTCTTTTCAATATTTCTACCAGGTTGGCATATGATTGTCTCCAGGAACAGCTGGTGCTGTAGGAATCCATACATGCATTCAGTTTATTCCTTTCCCTCATAGAGGAAACCATGAAAAGACCTATGCGAACAACATAAAACCAGATCAGCCTGCAAGTAGGCTGATCAGGTTTTATGCTGTTCGCTGCTCCTCAGTGGTCTGGAAATGAGGACCTTATAATTAAATTTGGTAAGGTTTAACAGTGGTTTTCTGCAGATCAGGCTTTATGTGGTACCTATTGAGTGTGTCAAAATGAGTCTATATGGGGGAAAGGGTTAACTCACCAATGTTCTTGCATAACAAAACACTCACAAGATCAACAAATGTTCAGACAATACAAACTATAAAACTCAATGACTATAAAGCATCATCATCATCATTTCAAGCTGTATACATTACATTTCCCCTCTAAAAATGATTTCAATAACTCAAGGAATCAAATACAGTTGTCTTGTAGGTCATATATTGATGAGTGATCTTAATTCTAGATATTAACTCTATAGAAGTTAAACATTAATTATGATACATGTGCACTAACCATGTTGCATATTGCTGTGAATAAGTTACTGACAGTATGAACTAGGGGAGGTAACCCAACCAACAATGTCACTGTTCTAAGAAGAGTTATCTTTCTTCCATTAATTCTGTATTGCTCTTTAGCATTTATAATAAAACTTTGAAGTTCAACAGTAGAACTAAATAAAACAGAATAACATTGCTGTGGCATTGTTGAGGTGGTGGTTCTTTCATTTCTACTGGAGCAGAATCAAAGTCTGTGTCATCTTGAAGTTTGAACTGTGCGTTTGTGGGCTTCAGATGTTTATGATTTCATCTGTAGACTTTGTTGTTGTTGTCATTGTTGTCGTTTCTAACTACTTATAATCTGGGTGTTGAATATTTCTCAACCACTGTAGCCCAAGAATAGTAACAGCCTTCTCTACAGGTTACAACCCTAGTAGGCTTTAAAGTGTGTTCACTATATGACTTTAATACTGAATTTGACTTCTTAGGCCAATTGATTTTAATTTTTGTTGTAACATTAGTTACATTTGGTTCCTGTGTCTAGCCGTATCTTAACCCTTTCCCTCATAGAGGACACCATGAAAAGACCTATGCGAACAACATGGATGTCTGTTTCTACCAGCCAGGTATCTGTTTCATTACTTAATTCATAAAAAGAGTAGTACTATTTTACTCCTTTCAGTACAAAAGACATAAAAGAAAACTAATGCAAGTCTAAAAGAAATTTGAGGATAACTATAATTCAATGTAAGGCATGGACTAGACATAACAATTCTGATAGTTTAGTTTTCATTCTTACCCTCTGAACCACCCCATGCTTATTCATTTTAACACTAGTCAACACATATCAGTATAAATCCCCATAGCCTAAAAGTACTTTCCAGTCAAAGATTGAACTCTTTTTAATAACAACTGGCTCAAGATTTTGAATTGCCCTTAAAATGTAAAACACCCTAGGGTAATGTTTCAGATGAAATAGTGACTGTGGGTTCTCAGCCTTGCTACCATGTGTTATTTATTCATGAATCATGTCTAGACTGTTATTCACTGTATTTCTATGTGTTCATTTACACATTTGAAGATTTTCAAATAGATACCTTTCAGTATCCCCCATTTTGTTTGATCTTCTATTGCTGGCCTTGGCTAATATCTTAACCCTCATATAGACTCATTTTAACCCTTTCCCTCATATAGACTCATTTTAACCCTTTCCCTCATATAGACTCATTTTAACCCTTTCCCTCATATAGACTCATTTTAACCCTTTCCCTCATATAGACTCATTTTAACCCTTTCCCTCATATAGACTCATTTTAACCCTTTCCCTCATATAGACTCATTTTAACCCTTTCCCTCATATAGACTCATTTTAACCCTTTCCCTCATTCTGACACACTCAATAGGTATCACATAAAGCCTGATGTGCAGAAAACCAGTTAAACCTTACCAAATTTAGTTACAAAATCCTCATTTCCAGACCACTGAGGAGCAGCGAACAGCATAAAACCTGATCAGCCTGCGAGTTACTCGCAGGCTGATCTGGTTTTATGCTGTTCGCATAAGTCTTTTCATGGTTTCCTCTATGAGGGAAAGGGTAAAACCTGTCAAGACAACTGACAAAGTCCTACCAACATATCCCTCCTTGTTGTATAGTTTTGTGAAAAGCTTCTGAGCTACTTTGCTGTAGTCCGAGATTCAATACTCTCAGACTCAAGTTGTGCCTGAAATAATAAACAAAACTTCAAAAGTAAACATGAATGTATCATAAATTCAGATAAATATTTTTAACAGATTTTTATTAGCTCACCTGAGCACATGGTGCCAAATGTTCAATAATGATATAGAAATGAGTGAGAACAGAATAATACACATGTTATGAAATATAACAGTAACAAAAAATTTCCAAACATATTTTTCCTAAGCCCCAGAAATTAGATATTCTGCTGGCTGGTTTCATGATGATAAAAAAAAAATTGTGAATTCTGGTAGACATACATCATGTAATGGCAATAAGTAGAGGTAACAGCTATAATAAACAAAACTTCAACATTTAAGTCCTAAAATGGGCCATAAATATGTAGAGATACATGGAAAAGTTACAGATTGTATTTCTACTTGCTGGTCTTATAATAAGAAACATATGTTTAAAGGTTTAGGGACACCCATTTAGAGACAGTAGAGATGATGCAATGTTAAGGAAAACCGTAACATTTCTCTGGATGTCAACCAGTCACCACACTAACTCATCTTATTCATCTAATTATCTAGCTAATCACAATTACAGTGGGTTTCAACATTTTGGCTGAATGTTTGCCATCATGATCTAGAAGTAAAGTTCTTGTCAACAGTATCCTTAACCCTTTCCCTCATATAGACTCATTTTGACGCACTCAATAGGTACCACATAAAACCTGATCTGCAGAAAACCACAGTTAAACCTTACCAAATTTAATTATAAAGTCCTCATTTCCAAACCACTGAGGAGCAGCGAACAGCATAAAACCTGATCAGCCTGCGAGTTACTTGCAGGCTGATCTGGTTTTATGTTGTTCGCATGGGTCTTTTCATGGTTTCCTCTATGAGGGAAAGGGTTAAACTCTTTGATAAAAGTATTGAAATATTTGCTTACTTTTGTAAAGCCACCGTAATTATGTATAGTTGTCATCTGCAGTACTTGGTGCTGAGCATGTCAGCTAGCACAAGATGCTTAAGATGAGCAGAGGGTCTGCAATGTGCAAAACATTAAAATTATTCTCAAGAATAAGAGAGAGAGGTGACAACACAGATTTTAACTGATGCTTTTTACTTTATATATGCATGTTTATTTGAAAGTATCTATTTTGTACCATATGCCTATAGTATAAATGTAAATGGATTCACTGAGGCAATTTTTATGTATAAATTTTAAATTTATAGCTGTTTTTTTTTTTGTTTGGGGTGGGGACTAGCTCACCTGAGCACATGTGCTCAGGATAAGCTACTAAAATCAATGAATGACAGTCATCCACAACTAGTTTGTTTACACTCTAGCATCAGCAATCATCTTCAAACTTTATGACAATGCTTATGACCATAATCTCTTGTTCAAGTTTGATTATGCCAGATTTACTTTGTTTGCATCTAACATCTTCATTTCTTAAGCAGTCATCTTCAAACCTCATGACAGTGTGTACAAATATTAGGTTTTGGTTAAGTTCAGTCATGGCTGATTTGGGCAGATTAGGTCAGGAGTTATGTCCCTTTTAATAAAAAATAAAAAGCCAGATTTCACTTTGTTTACACTCTACCACTCTTCAGACTTCATGACAATATTTATAGCCATAAAGTCTGGACCAGGTCCGATTATGGCCAACAGGTCAAAAAACTGAAAAAAGTTCCATTATGGTTGATATTGGCCATTAGGTCAGGAGTTATGCCCCTTACAGTATAAAAAATGCTAGATTTTATTTTTTCACTCTAGCATCTGCATTTATTAAGCAATCATTATTTAACTTAAACACAAAGATAACGGCAACATTATCTCAGTTAAGTTTGATTATTGCTGATATCTGACTTAATGAGCTTCATTTTAGGCCCTTGAAATGTCAGAACATCGCACATATTTGTTTTGATAACATCTTCATTTCTTAAGCAGCACAGGCAATAAAGGTAATGTTTCTCAGGTGAGCTACTTCGGGGCCATCTTGGCCCTCTCATTTAATGTATTGGAGGAAAGCCTGAACAAACATTTTAAATTTGTATTTTGATTCTGATATTGTTATTTTATTATGTTGTTAAATCGTTAATAAACTGATTACAATAAAGGGACAAGCTCTTCATTGTTTTGTTTTCCCTTCCCAGATATTGATTGATCTGTGGAATTGGTCTTAAGCTAAGCAAGCTTTTAATGAGTAGGTTTACAGTCCTACAGTCATGTAAATATAGTTTACTGCACAGCATTTAGGGATAATCTAGAGCCTCTTATCGTATATTGCTAACATAGTAGAGTTTCAATGATTTTATGGAACGCATAAATAAATAAAAAAATGATTTTAGCATTTTAGAGTGCTCTGTCACTGACAGGTTGCATTAGTATGTTCCCATTCACATCCTGAAACCTGGAAACCTGATTGAGTAACTCAGGTTGGAGTGTTAGTTGACCTGGAGGTTGTGGGTTCAATCCCAAGGAGCGACATACTACAGATCTCAGAATATCTCATCTCCTTCCTTGGGGTTCAACATATATGGGTTTAGTTTTATCATGACTGGTTAGCCCAGTGTCAAGATGATGTGTATAGGTGTGGTATCATGCCACAGTCTACAGGAGACACCATTCCAAGTTCCAACCTGTCCTGTATGGTATGAGTGCCATAACATTACAAGGCATGATCTGAGGCAGCCGTGGATTGAACAACTCAGCCACCTAGATGACCTGCTAGCTTTACATGGTGTCAATAAACAAAGGATCAATATGACAAAAACATTATTATGTCTAAATAATAGAAGACTGAATGTATAAACATACAATGATTCTGCTTTTCAAAATAACTCCTACAACAATTCAGGTGTGAAAATTTGCTTGTATCAATGATTAAACATATAAAAAGAATTTTTTAAAAAAGTATTTTTTATCGGGAATAAGTTTTCACAACCGGGGAAAAACTGGGTGTCTATGTGAATTACTACAGGGCCCACTAATGTTTGTTCAAATCATGGCCCTGGGGTCAAAATTGACCCCGCCCCATAGATCACTTGATTTAACATAGACTTGTAAAAAAAAAGTAGAAAATATTCTCCTCAGAAACCACACGACCTGAAGTTAAGATATTTTTTGTGTAACATGGCCTTATGAGTATCTACCAGGTTTGTTTAAATCATGACCCTGGGGTCAAAATTGGCCCCTTTTAATAGGCTAAAATAGGAAAATCTAGAAAAATCTTCTTCTCAGACACCACAAGGCCTGGAGTTTAGATATTTGGTGTGTAACATTGCAATATGGATACTACCAAGTTTGTTCATATCATGGCCCTGGGGTCAAAACTGGCCCCGCCCAAAGGGTCACTTGATTTTACATAGGCTTATATAGGAAAAACTAGAAAAATCTTCTTGTCAGAAACCACAAGACCCAGAGTTTAGATATTTTGTGTGTTACATTGCCTTATAAACATCTACCAAGTTTGTTCAAATTATTGCCCCTGGGTCAGAATTGGTCCTGTCCCAGGGGTCACTTGATTTTACATAGACTTATATAAGAGAGTCTTTAAAAGATCTTCTTGTCAGAAACCACAAGATTATGGGTTTAGATATTTGGTAACATGGCCTTGTGGACCAGAACAAAGTTTTCAAGTCATGGCTCTTGGGTCAAAATTGGTCCCACCGTAGGGGTCACTTGATTTTATAACTATAACCATCAATATTTGGACCACAGGTACAGTTTTTGTGTAGAATTACGATTATTTTGCTGTACTTCTGCATGGACTTTGTATTCAGTATGACTGTGTTATAAAAGACAATGAAGGCAATATTTCTCAGGTGAGCGATTCAGGGCCATCATGGCCCTCTTGTTTGTTTTTTTAATAATCTCCTTTTTTATTAGCTCACCTGAGCACAACCAGTGAACACCTAATATTTTTGTTCCAATATACCTTCACAAAAATTAAATTGTCAAAACATTCTTTTCAGTCATGCGCAGATTGTTTGGCTGGTTCTAATTAAAGTCATCTCACCATCGACAGTGACAAGGAGTTGTCATTCAAGACGAAGTACGCATGTGTTCTGCACAAGACATAGTAAACAGAACCTAATAGATAAACTGAGAACTGGGATGAATACAATATTAGCAATAAAATGAAATAATTTGACATTCAGGGGAAAATGGATTATGGAGACAGGGACATATTAGATTTTTTATTCTTTTAAAAATCCGAAAATCTTCGACGAAGTTCCCAACCGGATAATACCGGTAGGACACACCAATATAATATTACAATCCTTGTTGCTTTGGTAACGGAAATGATGTGTATAAATAAAAGCACCATTTTCAGTCACAGTCTAGTGTTTCTTGTTATTTGTCCAACAGTAGTATGTTCTTAGGTTAGGTCATTTTCACCACTAAGGGAACCTAATCTTTTATTATATAACTTTCTACTTTTTAAAAAAAATATTCTTTCAAATAAAATCAAATAAAATTATATACTTTTTATTTAGTAATGATTAAAAAGATTCATTAATTAAGCTCTTAAAATATACAAAAGATTTCAACACTCCTGCACCAACCCCCACACTACATTTTTTTTTTTTTTTTTTTTTTTTTTTTTTTTTTGATAAGTTGGTCATTCAATTGACAAGACCAAGAGGGTCAAAATGACAAGTCACAATATGGCACTTACATCTTAAATTGGGAACGACGACTTTGAAATTCAAAATTCAGAGTTTAGTTTTTGATATATTTTCATAAAATCATAGGTTTAGGTAAAGTACGGTAGCCGTATGGAAAAATATCACAGGAGTTAGTGCTATTGCAAGACATATTTGGCGTAGACAATTTCACAATATGTGGTGTTTAGCAAATTATCAACTCAGCAAGTGTTATTAAAAAAGAGTATGACTTGAAGCTCAAAGTCACAGTTTGGAGTCTTATTTAAGCCTTGGTCACCCATATCAGTTCAATAGCTAAGTATTCTTAAACTCTGTTTCAAATTATCTATGTCCTGCTTGAGTAAAGTAATAGCCCTCTTCCTGTTCGGTTTTCTACAGTCTTTTCATACATGTCATAATGTGCCACGTTGTCCAAGTTAAACTCTGCTTTGTTCACCTCGTATCTGTTGTTTTTTGGTTTGACCTCTGTGATACATATGACATCCGGCTGTATGTCTCCAATCCATTAATTAATTTCTGCTGAAAGTAAAAGAGTAGCCCCGGCGTGTTGATGTCCTGCTAAGAATGATCGCGTATCACCTATCAGGGTCCTCCATTAGTCCACATTTGTGTACCCGTAATTTGTGATTCCAGAAACAGCATGTCGCGCCGAGCGGCTCATTGATGGGAGTAGGTCCTCCGTATGATGCTGATGACATTTGAGTGGGAATCTGAGCTCGTTTTAATCCTATTACAACTTGTATCTAAATAAATTTATAATAATAAATATCATACACATTTTTTACTTAAGAAAAGTCCAGCCATAACAATCATAATAAGAGATACCTTAACATTGTTTTTAATGCGACTCCTTAGTGATGTATTACAACTTTCTTTCGCATTCCTTTAGGTAAAGTCCCTGTAAAAGTTCCACTACATCTTGGATTACTTAACCTCTATCAAGATAACCAAGTGCCCGAATAAAACATTAGGGAACCTTGGTTATCTCCGTGAAAGTCCATGGGATCCGAAATGTAGCCGAACCATTACAGGAACTTTACCTTAATATATATTGTTGTCAGTGAAGTAAGTATTTATATGCATAGAGACATTTGTTTGAATAATTATTTCGTGTTCCTGCCTTATTTAAGTAGTTTCATTTACAGCTAAATATTGAACCCGAGTTTTCTAAGATACAATAAACTACCAAATTCAAAATCGGTTCTACTCAAGGGACAGACACATATTTCATATTTATGTACTTAAAAATATAAACGAAAACACTGTTTTCTGTTACCTTAATGGCATTTTATGAGAAAATAACGGCTAGGACTGAAAATAAATGAACAGTGATGGTCCAATACATTACAAAGCATCTTAAACAGTATAATGGAAAATGAAAGACATTTACCGTCTGTAACTTTTGTAAATCGGTAATTTATCACCGTAATGAATACACATTTTGGAATTCAGCAGCATTTTCATACACTTACACAGTTGTGGGATATGATTTTTTTTAAAAGAAAAAAAATCCCATGTACTGAATTGCATTCAAGGGACGCTACTCATCTGTGTCGTATGGTTGAGGGTTTATAAGTTATTGTGGTGGGGAGGGGGTCATCTTCTACCGGTCCCTAAGAAACCTGCTTTCTCACAGTACATTCACTGATGGTAAGAACCCGAAAAGAACTTCTTTATGAAATGGTTTATTATTTACTATTAATATAATTTAAAAAAAAAAAAAAAAAAAAAAAAACAGTCTCCGTATTTTTTGACCATTAAGCTAAAAAAAAAGAAAAAAAAAAACATTCAAATATGAATACAGCCAACCATTCCGTGCAGACTATTTCTCACAAGAGCCATTTATTGAAATAAACATTTACTTAGTACACAGAATTGTCATTCCTCATACTTTGCCCGTCGTACTGAATCCGTCTTTGTATTGCATATAACAGATGCTTCGTGATTGGGTTTACCAAACCACCATAATCGTACACAACAACGCTGAATGGCCATTCAGAATGGCATCTCTGTTCATTTCAGACCTATTCATTATACAAGTCCCTAGTCTGTTAGGATCTCAGACGGTGTTACAGCTTTATGTTATGATCGTAACTAACCACTTGGGTGCATGGGGTTAATAATAAGTTATGATAGATCAAGACATTTGCCATTTAAGCGTCTATCCCTCGATTTGTAGTACCTCATATCGAATGTTCTATGCAAAATAATCGATGTCTGTAAAGCATCATATTTCCTTTCAGAAAATAATAGAATGTGTTTCTAAAAGTCTGGTACTTTAAAATAATCTGCCCAAGTTGTTAGAACGTCCGTCTTGTAACCGAAAGGTTTTGGATTTGATCCCGGTCGTGACATACTCAAATCCTTAAAATGGTATTTCTATAACTCCATTGCTTGGCGGAAACTGTTTCGCGTGCATTTGGAATTGAAGAAGATGGAATAGTCTCGCGGTCAGTCCTCCAATTAAGGGAAGTTCCAGGAACGATTTTCCTGGTGTCAGAATAATGAGACTTGATATGGTACCATGCCATTTGTCTACGGCATGATTCGTGAGGCAGCACTACTATTTATTCGTGTTAGACGTTAAACTTCCGTTAGTAAAAAAAGCGGGGGGGGGGGGACATAAAAATAAAGTTGTTGATATAAATGTGCATTTCACATTAAATTTGTCAAATTCGACCAACACTACTTAGCGTTAAGTAATACTTGAATCCTCAAACTAGTTTAATAGACATTCCATCATTCCTATTTTATAACAATCAAGAACATAACTTATCAAGAGTGCTGTGGTCCTGTGGAGACGTATTTGGCTGCGGATCCGAAAGTTTTCGTTTCGAACCAAATTGAGGACAAGAATTTTTCAGGGCCTTCCGAGGCACAAAGTACTGGACCAACCCAGGAGCCATCGAGAGGGATTAGTATAAGTTGAAGGGTCTTGTTTCCAATTCGACGTAAAATAAAAGATTTAAACTAAGCTGACATGAATTACAATAACCAACAAATTTTATTCAGGCATTAATTATTTGCACAAATGCACAATTATTTTGTGATGTTGAATTTTATTTTTATATGTATATGTATTTAAATATTTTTGGTCCACGTACTAAGGTAAAATACCATATGATTTCGGGTTTTATGTACAACATTGTCGAATACTCACGTCCGGTCGATAGATCATCTACAGATCTCATTCAGTGAAACCGGAATAAGTCAGCCGGGGGTTTCCGAAAATGTATGTATATCAGAAACTACCGAGCTACGTCCAAGTACTTACTTCACTTACTGATTAATTTATTCTGAACACAGAGGTAAAAGTACATATTTTTACATATTTATCAATGATAAAATATTGCAAATTTTGAGGTAAATCCTACGAATGCACTTACAATATGTATATATGTACGATACGCTTTTAAAAGTTCATTAACATACATTTTAGCTATGGGTGTGTACTAAAGAAAACAGAAAGATAAAGCTCATGTGTTCCTGTGCCTATATAGGAATTGTTTAATGAAAGTTTGGTAAATAACTTTTCATATTAATTTTCATAATTTTCAAACACATTTCATATTAAAAAAATATATATATATTTTTGCACTTTAGTTTCGTTTTTCGACATAGTGGCTTAAAATTAAGATAACAGAACTTAAATATTGATGGTAAAAAATCCTTAAAACTTCACCCGTGTCTAATATACTGTTCGGTCGGTATATGGTATTGTTTTTGTGATTCTTAATATCATGCATTAGAGCCTAGGAGCCTTAAATGCCCATTAAAATACTTAAGTCTAACTTATACCCGAATATCTATTTAATGTGCGCAAAAGACCTGTTTCTAAGAAATAATGGACCTTTCAGAAATTGATTATATAGTATAAAGTTTAATGCATATATGCGTATTTCTTTCAGGGAGGTAACTGTCGGTTCCTGTTTTCTTTTGAAATGAAGAATTATTTCCCTTATATAAATATTGATACAAAATCCAAACTGTCTTTTGGTGTAAAGTTTTTGAAAACACTTCTGTTTCATAGTTCATTTTTTTTCGGCGTAGCTGTATAATTTCGATTTCAACTCGCATCTTAAACCAATCAAATGTACGCTAACAGCGGTAAATAATTCTAAGCTGAATAAAAGGACTCCTGTTATTGGTTAACGCATCGTTATGGACTATAAAATTACTGTAAATAAGGGGTGCAGCTTGTATATATCATTCAGCTTGGTGTTATTACTTTTCTTTTTGATGTAAACATGAAAGTGATTTCAGTAAGTTAAATACAATCCTTTTCCATCAATTGAGGAATGCTACTTGTGAAAATGATTTAAAACAACAAAAAAAGAATCCACCGTGTTATGACATGAAACCCCTTAATTACTATGTATATTGAATTCTTCCAGCCTGCCGAGATGCTCTCATTGAAAATTAATTCGCCAAAACCAAAACAACTAATAACGCTTTTATATCATAATTGTCATATGCAATAATGATATGAACAAATATCAAACAAGCCTATTTACAGATATAATTTTTTGTATTACCGTCTATAAATAAGTATATTTCATAGAAAAAATACTGAACTATTTCTAGAGCGTACTAAATTTGTTGTGCGTCGGTCTTTCGCGCGCTTTTCCTCGGAATGTTCTAGAAGACTGGAAATCTCGTTTTTCTTTCATCCTACGCCGAATATCTTTTTTAAAGATATTTCTTGTTTATAATAATTGAAGCATTTCTTGAAAAGTCTACCACACGGTTGTACTAAGCAGATCAAATGTTCATTCATTTTTAGCATTATTGATTTTCTGGAACACAAATAGATTATAATTTTATTACTACCACTATTTCTACCATTATAATTATGTCATTATCACGATCATTAGCTGTGCTATTACAAACTTCATTATCCGATCATTAGTGTCCTATTACAAACTTCATTATCACGATCATTAGCTTTCTCCTAGGGGTCGCCTTGGCCGAGCGGTTACAGTCGTGGACTACAAATCTCTCAGCCCCTCACCGCTGTGGGTTCGAAATCCGGTAGGGACTTCGGATTTTTCATGTGAGGAAGCCTTCCAGCTGGCTTGCGGTAGGTCGGTGGTTCTACCAGGGTACCTCTGTGTACTCGGGGTCTTCCTCCACCTGTAATTAGCTGGACGTCGATATATGATTGAAATACTATCGCAGCGACGGGCAAACCCCAATACAACAATATATTAGCTTTCTTATTACAAACTTTATTTGCGCTACAATCGGCTCTATCATTATCTTAGTTCACACATTTTTAGTTTGTTTTTTCCTCTTCTCTTTCACGTTTTGAGGCCTTGAGACCACAACCTTCGGTTCCGACCCGCAGTCTTATCAGTACCAGTATCCTGATTTTTTTTATCTATTGTCAGAAACAAAGCAGTTTTATAATAATGCTAATATGTTCAAATGTATAGAGTTATTGCAATGTCTTGATAAGGAAATGTTTGTGATAGCATATCGGTTTAAATTGTTTTGAATATTTTCTTTATTGCAATCTCTATTTGTATTTACGTTGTCTTTTGTGGCAAATGTGGTCTACTTCCCTGATTTTCTGACTTTCAATACAGCAATGTGTGTACATGTATATATATTTAAACTACGTCACATTCAGTAACTCCTTCCTATATCCTCTGCATGTATATATTCCGTGATATTATCCAAATAGCTCTCTCTCTCTCTCTCTCTCTCTCTCTCTCTCTCAAGTTTATAATGTTTAAAAGATTATAGCAGACCTATTAACTTAATTCTATCCTAAATCTGCAACATCTGGATATGGGACGACCAAGTTTTCGGAACTCTCAATCATCACATATTAAAAAGTCCGTCCCTGTCCAGGAGACCTAGCTGATCAATAGTAGCATCAAGAATAATACGGGAAAGTTAGCACGAGGAAGTAAAGAAAAAAAGCCTTAGTCCTTAAGAGGATCGGTATTTCACAGTGCCGAACGCTCAGTTGAATCTGGTACAATCAAAACCTTCCTCCAGGCGGGGTGAACACTATCAAGACGGAGGGGAACTGCACATTGATTCTGCCTGGATATATACGAGAAACGATACTATCAAAGTGGTTTTCTAGCTATATCTGTCCGATCTTCGAACCCTAATGTTGCAAGTAAAACGGCGTGCAGTAGAAGAATTGCTAGAATGAGTGATGGTACAGACGTGCACTTTAAAACTTTACTGATAACTTTCCTATTCACAATTAATAGTTTATTGAACCACCAACTTGAACTCATTCGCACTTGTAAACAACTTAGGAATTTAAAAAATATTAAAAATAAACAGTGTAGGAATACAACTTGATTAATATTTAACATCAGTGGTTACTATATTTGTCCAAGTAATTCGA
>CM037779.1:52062239-52112239 GCA_021229015.1 Solen grandis | reverse complement strand
CGGGGAGCATCTGTCAGTTCTACTGACTTTCTTGTTTGTTTGGGGTGGGGACTAGCTCACCTGAGCACATGTGCTCAGGATAAGCTACTAAAATCAATGAATGACAGTCATCCACAACTAGTTTGTTTACACTCTAGCATCAGCAATCATCTTCAAACTTTATGACAACTTACCATAATCTCTTGTTCAAGTTTATTTTTCATTTTCATTTCTTAAGCAGTCATCTTCAAACCTCATGACAGTGTGTACAAATATTAGGTTTTGGTTAAGTTCAGTCATGGCTGATTTGGGCAGATTAGGTCAGGAGTTATGTCCCTTTTAATAAAAAATAAAAAGCCAGATTTCACTTTGTTTACACTCTACCACTCTTCAGACTTCATGACAATATTTATAGCCATAAAGTCTGGACCAGGTACGATTATGGCCAACAGGTCAAAAAACTGAAAAAAGTTCCATTATGGTTGATATTGGCCATTAGGTCAGGAGTTATGCCCCTTACAGTATAAAAATGCTAGATTTTATTTTTTCACTCTAGCATCTGCATTTATTAAGCAACCATCATTTAACTTAAACACAAAGATAACGGCAACATTATCTCAGTTGAGTTTGATTATTGCTGATATCTGACTTAATGAGCTTCATTTTAGGCCCTTGAAATATCAGAACATTGCACATATTTGTTTTGATAACATCTTCATTTCTTAAGCAGCACAGGCGCAATAAAGGTAATGTTTCTCAGGTGAGCTACTTCGGGGCCATCTTGGCCCTCTCACTTAATGTACTGGAGGAAAGCCTGAACAGACATTTTAAATTTGTATTTTGATTCTGATATTGTTATTTTATTATGTTGTTAAATTGTTAATAAACTGATTAAAATAAAGGGACAAGCTCTTCATTTGTTTTGTTTTCCCTTCCCGGATATTGATTGATCTGTGGAATTGGTCTTATGCTAAGCAAGCTTTTAATGAGTAGGTTTACAGTCCTACAGTCATGTAAATATAGTTTACTGCACAGCATTTAGGGATAATCTAGAGCCTCTTATCGTATATTGCTAATATAGTAGAGTTTCAATGATTTTATGGAACGCATAAATAAAAAAAATGATTTTAGAGTGCTCTGTCACTGACAGGTTGCATTAGTATGTTCCCATTCACATCCTGAAACCTGGAAACCTGAATGAGTCACTCAGGTTGGAGTGTTAGTTGACCTGGAGGTTGTGGGTTCAATCCCAAGGAGCGACATACTACAGATCTCAGAATATCTCATCTCCTTCCTTGGGGTTCAACATATATGGGTTTAGTTTTATCATGACTGGTTAGCCCAGTGTCAAGATGATGTGTATAGGTGTGGTATCATGCCACAGTCTACAGGAAACACCATTCCAAGTTCCAACCTGTCCTGTATGGTATGAGTGCTATAACATTACAAGGCATGATCTGAGGCAGCCGTGGATTGAGCAACTCAGCCACCTAGATGACCTGCTAGCTTTACATGGTGTCAATAAACAAAGGATCAATATGACAAAATCATTATTATGTCTAAATAATAGAAGACTGAATGTATAAACATACAATGATTCTGCTTTTCAAAATAACTCCTACAACAATTCAGGTGTGAAAATTTGCTTGTATCAATGATTAAACATATAAAAAGAATTTTTTAAAAAAGTATTTTTTATCGGGAATAAGTTTTCACAACCGGGGAAAAACTGGGTGTCTATGTGAATTACTACAGGGCCCACTAATGTTGTGACCAGGTATTGAATACGGGACTCCTCACATTATCACTAGTGCGACCTATCTACCAATCTACCACTGTAGCACAGGGGTTGATAAATGTTCTAAAGCTACTAGTTCTGCCATTGAGTCTTTGTATCTGATGCTATATACTTTTATTACAATATATAGATATCCTATAAATATTTAACACCTTTTTAACTCACCTGAGCACAACGTGCTCAAGGTGAGCTTTTGTGAGCACCCGTCGTGCGACGTGCGCCGTCAACAATTTTGCTTGTTAACACACTAGAGGCCATATTTTCAGGCCAATCTTCATGAAACTTGGTCAGAATGTTTCTCTCCATAAAATCTTGGACAAGTTCAAATTTGGGTCATGGGGTCAAAAGTAGGTCAGAGTCAATCTTAGAAAACTTGTTAACACTCTAAGCCACATTCTTCATGAAACTTGGTCAGAATGTTTCTCTCCATAAAATCTTGGACAGGTTCGAATTTGGGTCATGTGGGGTCAAAAAGTAGGTCATGAGGTCAAATCTTAGAAAAACCTTGTTAACACTCTAAAAGCCACACATATCTTCATGAAACTTGGTCAGAATGTCTGTTTCCATTAAATCTTGGACAAGTTCGAAAGTGGGTCATGTGGGGTCAAAAAGTAGGTCAAAATGAAAAATCTAACAGATGTTGCTCATTTATAATCAGGTGAGCGATTCAGGGCCATTATGGCCCTCTTGTTCATTTTTGCAATGGACAGAGGTCTTCAAATTTCTTTACATCACCTTATGAAATGTAGTAAGCAGTGTTCATCAACGTTTCGTTATGGCAGATATTTTTCTTATTAACTTTCGAGAACAAACTGCAATGGCTAAGCCAAGAGCTATCGTTTCACAGTTTGTTCACTATCGCTCCGACCTTGGCCAAAAGAAGACTGTATATCGTCTATTTTTTGTTTACTTACCATGACTGACAGATTGTGGGAAATAAATGGTTTGCAGTTACTGCATAATTTCCAGGGCCTGAATTTTTGGGAACAACAATATCAGAGGTCTCCGAATAAAATTGTGTGCCCCTGCTGTACACCCAGCACTAATTTAAGCATGTGTTTAAGTATAAAATTGCTGATTATGAAAATTTCTAAAATTGCAAGCAGTGAAAGTTAGTTGCTAGAATAGCTTTTGCAATGTTTATCTTGCCTGATGACCCAACTCCACCTGGACCTGGCTGCAGCATTGGGGGTGGGCTCAGAAAGTAGTTCCAAATAAATGACGTCATTCAGACCGTTGTTCAAATGTTTAATTTGAAAGACGTCTAGATAGGCTCCGTAAACTGTGAAATATATATATAAATAGCACCACTGAACCTAATCGGAATGGTCATCAAAATTACAAATTATGAAAATAAAAAGCTGGTAATAAATAACGATATCCAGCTGAATCTGTAAATATTTACATTTGCAGACGAGCGTTTGCGGCATTTTCCCATCGACGAAATAAGGCATGAAAAAGATACCAATATTAATAATAACAATCAATATTAATATTTTACACACGTTTATGATGAGTCAAGAAGTATTTATTTAATATTTCTTTACTTTTGATCCTTAAAATACACTTAAATCCACGTTTAATAAGTGTTTTCTGTTTTGACAAGATTCTTGTCATTGAGCCCATTGCAGAGCTGTTATGTGAGGAACGAACGACAACTCTGATTTTTAATCTTGAGGAAAACTCATGGCAGAAGGTCATATATGAGTCTTTTAAATTTCATATAGAAAAAAAAACTAAAATATTCGAAGTTTTCCTGGAAAAACATAATTATCAGAGGCAGGTTTTCAAAAGAACTGTATTAAAAAAAAATTCTGCAACTAAAATATAAAGCTTCAACCAACCTTATATGAATGAATATTCCTTGAGGCCTTCTTAGCCAGTTGATTGGATAGCTCAACCCATGACCACATGACAGACTGGATTCTGCTAGGTCACTTAAGGAATTCACAAGGAGTTTGCTTGTTGCTCATGTGGTCTGTAGATTTAGTCGGCATGTAGATTGATACTTGGGGTGCCACGGCTTTTCCCCTTGAGACCGCAGAACCGTCTCATCAGTGTCGACTAAATTAGACAATGGGACATGAGTTAATCCAGGGTGTTAGGCCGGGCATGACCATGATACGGCTAGCAAACAAATCGCCCCGTCATTTGGAATGATGAAAAACAGAAGTATATACATGTAGGCTATGTGCAAGACATACACCTTTCTACTGGGTTTTAATAAAGAGTGGTAATTCAAAACTAATTAATAAAATCATAATATCAACACACATTTAAATGTAGACAATTAAAATAGCAGAACAAAATCATATGTCATATAAAATATATAAACATTTTTAGCACAAGTGAAGGCAGACCATCATGAGATTAAAACCTAAAATCGCTTCAAAACTTCATTCACTCTATAATTATATATTGTTAATATGTCCCTTGCTTTTTCATAGTTTGACATCTAAAAGCTTATACAGTCAACTCCTTTTTAGTTCACCTGAGCTCATGGTGAGCTATTGTGATCGCCTTTTGTCCGGCGTCCGTGCGTGCGTCTGGCGTCAACAATTTCCTTTAAGCAACATCACCTCCTAAACCGCTCAATGGATTTTGACCAAACTTCACAGGGATCATCCTTATGATGTCCTCTATCAATGTTGTTCATATTATTTTGATTGGTTGAAAAAGTAGGTCATAATAGCTAAAAATAGATTTTTAAAAAGTGCAAGGCCTAAGTCTTAGACATTTGGTGTGTAGCATTGTTTAGTGGATCTCTTCAAAGTTTGTTCAAATCATGGCCCTGGGATCAAAATTGACCCCGCCCCATAGATCACTTGATTTAACATAGACTTGTAAAAAAAAAGTAGAAAATATTCTCCTCAGAAACCACACGACCTGGAGTTAAGATATTTTTTGTGTAACATGGCCTTATGAGTATCTACCAGGTTTGTTTAAATCATGACCCTGGGGTCAAAATTGGCCCCGCTCCAGGAGTCACTTGATTTTACCTAGGCTAAAATAGGAAAATCTAGAAAAAATCTTCTTCTCAGAAACCACAAGGCCTGGAGTTTAGATATTTGGTGTGTAACATTGCCTTATAAACATCTACCAAGTTTGTTCAAATTTTTGCTCATGGGTCAGAATTGGCCCTGCCCCAGGGGTCACTTGATTTTACATAGACTTATATAAGAGAGTCTTTAAAAGATCTTCTTGTCAGAAACCACAAGATTATGGGTTTAGATATTTGGTAACATGGCCTTGTGGACCAGAACCAAGTTTTCAAGTCATGGCTCTTGGGTCAAAATTGGTCCCTTGATTTTATAACTATAACCATCAATATTTGGACCACAGGTACAGTTTTTGTATAGAATTACGATTATTTTGCTGTACTTCTGCATGGACTTTGTATTCAGTATGACTGTGTTATAAAAGACAATGAAGGCAATATTTCTCAGGTGAGCGATTCAGGGCCATCATGGCCCTCTTGTTTGTTTTTTTAATAATCTCCTTTTTAGCTCACCTGAGCACGTGTGCTCAGGATGAGCTTTTAGAATCGATGAATGTCCGTCGTCCGTCCGTCCGTCGTCCACAATTTGTTCGTTTGCACTCTAGCATCTTCATTTTATGAGCAATTATCTTCAAACTTTAAAACAATGTTTATAACCATAAAATCTCGGCCAAGTTCGATTATGGCTGATATCGAACATTAGGTCAGGAGTTATGCCCCTTTTAAAATTAAAAAAAGCCAATTTCAATTGTTTACACTCTAGCATCTTCATTTCATGAGCAATTATCTTCAAACTTTATATCAATGTTTATAACCATAAAATCACGGCCAAGTTCGATTATGGCTGATATCGTACCATTAGGTCAGGAGTTATGCCCCTTTTAATATTAAAAAAATGCCATATTTCAAGTTGTTTACACTCTAGCATCTTCATCTTTTGAGCAATCCTCTTCAAACTTATGGCAATGCTTATGACCATAAGGTCTTGATTGAGTTCGATTATGGCTGAGATTCATCAATTAGGTCAGGAGTTATGCCCCTTTTAATATTCAAAAAATGCCATATTTCACTTTGTTTACACTCTAGCATCTTCATCTTTTGAGCAATCATCTTCAAACTTTATGGCAATGCTTATGACCATAATGTCTCGATTGAGTTTGATTATGACTGAGATCAGTTGATTAGGTCAGGAGTTAAGCCCCTTTTAATATAAAAAAATGCCAGATTTCACGTTGTTTACACTCTAGCATCTTCATCTTTTGAGCAATCCTCTTCAAACTTTATTACAATGTTTATGACCATAAGGTCTCGATTGAGTTTGATTAATGCTGGATCCGTCAATTAGGTCCGGAGTTATGCCCCTTTTAATACAAAAAATGCAAGATTTCACTTTGTTTATTCTCTACCAACTTCATCTTTTGAGCAATCATCTTCAAACTTTATGACAATGCTTATGACCATAAGGTCTCGATTGAGTCTGAGATGGGTCATTTAGGTCCGGAGTTATGCCCCTTTTAATACAAAAAATGCAAGATTTCACTTTGTTTATTCTCTACCAACTTCATTTTTTTAACAATCATTTTTAAACTTTAAGACAATGTTTATGCCCATAATCTCACAATCGGGTTCAATTATAACTGATATTGACTTGTAAATTTAGGAGTTATGCCCATTTCACCATTAAAAAAAGCCAGATTTCACTTTTACACTCAAGCATCTTTATTTCTTAAGCAATCATCTTTCTCAGGTGAGCGACCAAGGGCCATCTTGGCCCTCTTGTTTATTAGCTCACCTGAGCACAACCAGTGAACACCTAATATTTTTGTTCCAATATACCTTCACAAAAATTAAATTGTCAAAACATTCTTTTCAGTCATGCGCAGATGGTTTGGCTGGTTCTAATTAAAGTCATCTCACCATCGACAGTGACAAGGAGTTGTCATTCAAGACGAAGTACGCATGTGTTCTGCACAAGACATAGTAAACAGAACCTAATAGATAAACTGAGAACTGGGATGAATACAATATAAGCAATAAAATGAAATAATTTGACATTCAGGGGAAAATGGATTATGGAGATAGGGACATATTAGATTTTTTATTCTTTTAAAAATCCGAAAATCTTCGACGAAGTTCCCAACCGGATAATACCGGTAGGACACACCAATATAATATTACAATCCTTGTTGCTTTGGTAACGGAAATGATGTGTATAAATAAAAGCACCATTTTCAGTCACAGTCTAGTGTTACTTGTAATTTTTCCAACAGTAGTATGTTCGTAGGTTAGGTCATTTTCACCACTAAGGGAACTTAATCTTTTATTATATAACTTCCTACTTTTTTTAAAAAAATAAATATATTCTTTTAAATAAAATCAAATAAAATTATAATACTTTCTATTTAGTAATGATTAAAAAGATCAATCATTGTTTTTATGTCATTATATAAGTTGGTCATTTAATTGACAAGACCAAGAGGGTCAAAATGACAAGTCACAATATGGCACTTACATCTTAAACTGGGAACGACGATTTTGAAATTCAAAATTCAGAGTTTAGTTTTTGATATATTTTCATGAAATCAAAGGTTTAGGTAAACTACGGTAGCCGTGTGGAAAATATCACAGGAGATAATACTATTGCAAGACATATTTGGCTCAAACAATTTCACAACATTATCAACTCAGCAAGTGTTATTAAAAAAGAGTATGACTTAAAGCTCAAAGTCACAGTTTGGAGTCTTATTTAAGCCTTGGTCACCCATTTCAGTTCAATAGCTAAGTATTCTTAAATTCTGTTTCAAATTATCTATGTCCTGCTTGAGTAAAGTAATAGCCCTCTTCCTGTTCGGTTTTCTACAGTCTTTTCATACATGTCATAATGTGCCACGTTGTCCAAGTTAAACTCTGCTTTGTTCACCTCGTATCTGTTGTTTTTTGGTTTGACCTCTGTGATACATATGACATCCGGCTGTATGTCTCCTATCCATTAATTAATTTCTGCAGAAAGTAAAAGAGTAGCCCCGGCGTGTTGATGTCCTGCTAAGAATGATCGCGTATCACC
The DNA here is from genome assembly GCA_021229015.1 of Solen grandis. Taxonomy (NCBI): domain Eukaryota; kingdom Metazoa; phylum Mollusca; class Bivalvia; order Adapedonta; family Solenidae; genus Solen; species Solen grandis. Next base: position 52,104,400 of record CM037779.1, on the reverse strand, counting down.
TATCAGGGTCCTCCATTAGTCCACATTTGTGTACCCGTAATTTGTGATTCCAGAAACTGCATGTCGCGCCGAGCGGCTCATTGATGGGAGTAGGTCCTCCGTATGATGCTGATGACATTTGAGTGGGAATCTGAGCTCGTTTTAATCCTATTACAACTTGTATCTAAATAAATTTATAATAATAAATATCATACACATTTTTTACTTAAGAAAAGTCCAGCCATAACGATCATAATAAGAGATACCTTAACATTGTTTTTAATGCGACTCCTTAGTGATGTATTAGAGCTTTCTTTCGCATTTCTTAAGGTAAAGTCCCTGTAAAAGTTCCACTACATCTTGGATTACTTAACCTCTATCAAGATAACCAAGTGCCCGAATAAAACATTAGGGAACCTTGGTTATCTCCGTGAAAGTCCATGGGGTCTGAAATGTAGCCGAACCATTACAGGAACTTTACCTTAATATATATTGTTGTCAGTGAAGTAAGTATTTATATGCATAGAGACATTTGTTTGAATAATTATTTCGTGTTCCTACCTTATTTAAGTAGTTTCATTTACAGCTAAATATTGAACCCGAGTTTTCTAAGATACAATAAACTACCAAATTCAAAATCGGTTCTACTCAAGGGACAGACACATATTTCATATTTATGTACTTAAAAATATAAACGAAAACACTGTTTTCTGTTACTTTAATGGCATTTTATGAGAAAATAACGGCTAGGACTGAAAATAAATAAACAGTGATGGTCCAATACATTACAAAGCATCTTAAACAGTATAATGGAAAATGAAAGACATTTACCGTCTGTAACTTTTGTAAATCGGTAATTTATCACCGTAATGAATACACATTTTGGAATTCAGCAGCATTTTCATACACTTACACAGTTGTGGGATATGATTTTTTTTTTAAAGAAAAAAATCCCATGTACTGAATTGCAATCAAGGGACGCTACTCATCTGTGTTGTATGGTTGAGGGTTTATAAGTTATTGTGGTGGGGAGGGGGTCATCTTCTACCGGTCCCTAAGAAACCTGCTTTCACACAGTACATTCACTGATGGTAAGAACCCGAAAAGAGCTTCTTTATGAAATGGTTTATTTACTATTAATATAATTTTGAAAAAAAAACAAAAAAAAAACAGTCTCCGTATTTTTTTACCATTAAGCTAAAAAAAAAAGAAAAAAAAAAAAAAATTCAAATATGAATACAGCCTACCATTCCGTGCAGACTATTTCTCACAAGAGCCATTTATTGAAATAAACATTTACTTAGTGCACAGAATTGTCATTCCTCATACTTTGCCCGTCGTACTGAATCCGTCTTTGTATTGCATATAACAGATGCTTCGTGATTGGGTTTACCAAACCACCATAATCGTACACAACAACGCTGAATGGCCATTCAGAATGGCATCTCTGTTCATTTCAGACCTATTCATTATACAAGTCCCTAGTCTGTTAGGATCTCAGACGGTGTTACAGCTTTATGTTATGATCGTAACTAACCACTTGGGTGCATGGGGTTAATAATAAGTTATGATGGAGCAAGACATTTGCCATTTAAGCGTCTATCCCTCGATTTGTAGTACCTCATATCGAATGTTCTATGCAAAATAATCGATGTCTGTAAAGCATCATATTTCCTTTCAGAAAATAATAGAATGTGTTTCTAAAAGTCTGGTACTTTAAAATAATCTGCCCAAGTTGTTAGAACGTCCATCTTGTAACCGAAAGGTTTTGGATTTGATCCCGGTCGTGACATACTCAAATCCTTTAAATGGTATTTCTATAACTCCATTGTTTGGCGGAAACTGTTTCACGTGCATTTGGAATTGAAGAAGATTGAACAGTCTCGCGGTCAGTCCTCCAATTAAGGGTAGTTCCAGGAACGGTTTTCCTGGTGTCAGAATAATGAGACTGGATATGGTACCTTGCCATTTGTCTACGGCATGATTCGTGAGGCAGCACTACTATTTATTCGTGTTAGACGTTAAACTCCCGTTAGTAAAAAAGCGGGGGGGGGGGGGGCATAAAAATAAAGTTGTTGATATAAATGTGCATTTCACATTAAATTTGTCAAATTCGACCAACACTACTTAGCGCTAAGTAATACTTGAATCCTCAAACTAGTTTAATAGACATTCCTATTTTATGACAATCAAGAACATAACTTATCAAGAGTGCTGTGGTCCTGTGGAGACGTATTTGGCTGCGGATCCGAAAGTTTTCGTTTCGAACCAAATTGAGGACAAGAATTTTTCAGGGCCTTCCGAGGCACAAAGTACTGGACCAACCCAGGAGCCATCGAGAGGGATAAGTATAAGTTGAAGGATCTTGTTTCCAATTCGACAGTAGTAATATACAATGGGATGGCCAGACTACTTGCAGCAGATGCAGCCAAGAAAGCACGCTATGACGTCATGAATTAGGACAATGGCCTATTGTTTAGGGTATGACATAATCCCCGACCTCACCCCTTTAACGAGGTCACGTGACATTCTCGAAAAACCGCAATATTTATTTTTAATTGTCTCCCTAAACAATTAGGACAATGACCTATTGTTTCGGGTATGATATAATCCCCTTATCCACCCCTTAAACGAGGTCACGCGTCTATCGTTTTCGAGGATAAGTAAACCGCAATATTTATTCTTTTATAATATCGTATTGTTATTCGGGACAATTAATCAACTACGTCATTCACCGCAAAAACGCGATTGAAACAATCAAATCGGGCTGCAGCCCCTACCGCTCCCTTAAACGAGGTCACGTGACATTCTTAATAGACCGCAATATTTATTCTTTTATCATATCGTATTGTTATTCGGGACAATTCATAAACTACGTCATCGATTTCGCTATTGTCGCAGAAGCATTGAATGAGCGACGTTAAATAATGAGTATTGTCTCTTGAATAATAAGTTTTATTCTGAACAATTAAACGACGCTATCCGGAATACCTCGCGCTATATAACGGACACATTCCCACGCATCGAGAGAAGATTTCTTCATCATTAATTAACGGTAACTGACCACTAAAACGTTCCCGTAAACATAATCTACACCCGTAACACCCGTATCGATCGGTTATCTCCTATTATTGACCCAAGGCCTTACGAATCGCGGACTACAGGAATGTTAACAACTGTCTCACCCGTCCTCGGACGTATAACTCTGCGTTTACTAAACCGAACATTCGAAATCGCCTCTCTATACGTATTAATGCTCTTTTTTTCTACCATTTCTGTCTTTCTCTACACATTTCTTGTAATACGCGTGTCAATACGTATATTTTGACAATCGGTGTGAAACGATTTTCACCTTTTCATGTCTAAATTCTTTAATCACAACCAACACCCGCAGCGGTATTTGATCCGCGGCGAGTTAATCCGGCTTAGTCTAGCGACGATAAACGGGTATTAGCGGTTTTTCATAAGGCGAGATAGTCGCTTTTTGCATTGTACGTTTTTCACTTTCTCCGTGTAAATGATCGGGAAAGTTTATTTATTTATTTATTTTCATCCACGCATCATCGCTGATTATAGTTCTTTGTCTTTCGCTCTCTCTTTCATAGCATTTTTCTTTAATTTTTTCTCCATCTTTCACATATTATTTCCTTTTTAGTGTATACGCATTGTCACTAATTATATTTCTCTTTCTACAATATTATTCGTAGGATTTAACCGGTCTTTATTCTCTCATTAAGACTTCAATTCCAGTAAATAAGGTGGAACTTCGGGTGGTCTAGCGACGATAAACGGGTATCAGCGGTTTTTCATAAGGCGAGATAGTCGCTTTTTTGCATTTACCTACGCTACGTTTTTCACTTTCTCCGTGTAAATGATCGGGAAAGTTTATTTATTCATTTATTTATTTATTTATTTATTTTCATCCACGCATCATCGCTGATTATAGTTCTTTGTCTTTCGCTCTCTCTTTCATAGCATTTTTCTTTAATTTTTTCTCCATCTTTCACATATTATTTCCTTTTTAGTGTATACGCATTGTCACTACTTATATTTCTCTTTCTACAATATTATTCGTAGGATTTTACCGGTCTTTATTCTCTCATTAAGACTTCAATTCCAGTAAATAAGGTGGAACTTCGGGTGGTCTATCGACGATAAACGGGTATTAGCGGTTTTTCATAAGGCGAGATAGTCGCTTTTTTGCATTTACCTACGCTACGTTTTTCACTTTCTCCGTGTAAATGATCGTGTATCTTTTTTTTTTTTTTTTTTTTTTAATATTTCCTTTTTAGTGTTTAATTTTTTTTCTCTTTCTACAATAATATTCGTAGGATTTTACCGGTCTTTAATCTCTCATTAAGACTTCAATTCTAGTAAATAAGGTGGAACTTCGGGTGTAAAAATAAATAAATACAGCATTCGTGTGACGAACAAGTCCTAGCAATAAATATGAAAACAAACTTATCTTGTATTTTGATTTTATATGTAACCATGATGAGACTTTCATAAAGATTTATTAATAACACCTGTTGCGGCACTGAACCGCCGCGAGTTAATCCGGCTTAGTCTAGCGACGAAAAATTTTCATAAGGCGCGGTAATCGCTTTTTATTTATTTTTGTCAAACATACGTGGTCGAAGTAGTAGTAGTTGCTGTTGTTGATGATGATGATGTTTTTTTTTTTATGTTGATATTAATGCGTTTGAATAAATCGAGACTCTTAGGTGTTATAAAGTTTTTGTTTTTTTGTAGTTGTTGTTTATGTAGTAGAGTATTTGTAGTAGCGGTAGTAGTAGTAGTAGTAGTAGTAGTAGCAGTAGTAGTAGTCACCCGTCCTCGGACGTATAACTCTGCGTTTACGAAACCGAACCTTTTAATCTCTCTATGCGTAGTTATGGTTTTGACAATCGGTGTGAAACGATTCTCACCTTTTTAGAATATGTCTAATCTCTATAATCACAATCAGCAGACATACCAGTAGCGGTATTTGATCCGCGGCGAGTTAATCCGGCTTAGTCTAGCGACGATAAACGGGTATATGCGGTTTTTCATAAGGCGAGATAGTCGCTTTTGGCATTGTACGTTTTTCACTTTCTCCGTGTAAGTAATCGAGAAATTTATCATTTTATTTATTTATTTGTTTATTTGTTTATTAGTTTGTTTATTTATTTGTTTATTTATTTTTTTTAATAAAAATCGAATATTGTTTTATTTATTTATTGTTTTATTTATTTATTTATTTTTGTCAAATTGTTGTTGTAATAATGAATTTCGTTTTAGTTGTAATAATAATATTGGTTATATATTCGCTGTTTAACAGGAGTATTAGTAGTTATAGAAATGATGATATCATTAATACGATTGAATGAAACGGGACCTTGTACACTTGCTTTTACATAGTAGTAGTAGTAGTTGTTGTTGTTGTTTCTGTAGAAGAGTATATGTAGTAGTAGTAGTAGTAGTAGAAGTGGTGGTAGTAGTAGTAGTAGTATTAATGTTACGTACTAGAGGCAAAATTATCCAAGCATATGCACGCACACTTCTCCGTAAAAGCAATCGAGACATTTATTTATTTATTTATTTATTTATTTATTTATTTATTTATCTATTTATTATACAAGTAATTAATTTGAAATAAAAAAACAACTAGAAACCGGAGAGAGGAGCAGCAGTGACTAAGAACCATTACTCTACCTGGTCCAAGTTTTAATTACCTTCCTTTTTTTTGTTTTTAGTTTTCAATTTTAGTCGGGAGCATAACTTATAAACTATTTAAAGTATATTGACTGGAAACTTTAAATATAAATAGATTGTGAGATTGGGAAGTGCAATAACCAAAAATCGTAACACTACCTTGATTAATTTTCTAATTATCTCCCCTTATTAAATGTTACAATGAATTTCTCTCCAGATAATAACTTATTTACTATCTACTTGAATAATTTTTTTGTTGGGAGCAAAACTCATGAATAAAACATTTTAAGGACTAGAAACTTGAAACATAATATGATAGCAAGTTGAAGCAGTGCAGCTACTATTTTAAAATTATCTCCCTTTATTTTTCTATTGCATTCTCAGAAAGGGGTATAGTGTTTTCCGAATACATCTTGTTATGTTTATAATTTCATATCACTCACTCACTCACTCACTCATGTACTCACTTACTCAATTACTCATTTACTCACTCACTTACTCACCCATTACTCACTTACTCACTCATTTACTCACTCAATTACTCACTCAATTACTCACTCAATTACTCATTTAATCACTCACTTACTCATTTACTCACTTACTCACTCAATTACTAACTCAGTTACTCACCCCCTCAATTACTCACTCGATTACTCATTTACTCACTTACTCACTCAATTACTCACTCAAATACTTTACTTACTCAATTACTCACTCAATTACTCACTTACTCACTCAATTACTCACTCACTCATTTACTCATTCAGTTACTCAATTACTCACTCAATTACTCATTTACTCACCCAATTACTCATTTACTCACTCAGTTACTCATTTACTCATTCAGTTACTCATTGAGTGAGGAGTGAGTGATGGATGAGGAGTGAGTGAGTGATGAGGAGTGAGTGATGAGTGGGTGATGAGGAGTGAGTGAGTGAGGAGGAGGAGTGAGGAGGAGTGAGTGAGGAGGAGTGAGTGAGGAGGAGTGAGTGAGGAGGTGAGTGATGGATGAGGAGTGAGTGAGGAGTGAGGTGAGTGGTGGGTGTAGGGTGGAGGGGTGGGTGGAGGGGTGAGTGAGGAGGAGGAGTGAGTGAGGAGGAGGAGTGAGTGAGGAGGAGGAGTGAGTGAGGAGGAGGAGTGATGAGGAGTGAGGAGGAGGAGTGAGTGAGGGTGTAGGTGAGTGGTGGAGGTGGTGGTGGAGGTAGTGTTGAGTGGTGGTGGAGGTGGAGTGGTGGTGTATGAGTAATTGTGTGAGTAAATGAGTGAGTAAGTGAGTGAGTAAATGAGTAATTGAGTGAGTAAATGAGTAAGTGAGTGAGTAAATGAGTAAGTGAGTGAGTAAATGAGTAATGAGTGAGTAAGTAAATGAGTGAGTAAATGAGTAACAAAGTGAGTAAGTGAGTAATAGAGTGAGTAACTGAGTGAGTAAATGAGTAATTGAGTGAGTAAATGAGTAACTGAGTGAATAAATGAGTGAGTAAATGAGTAACTGAGTAATTGAGTGAGTAAGTGAGTGAGTAAATGAGTATTTGAGTAATTAAGTGAGTAAATGAGTGAGTAAGTGAGTAAATGAGTAAGTGAGTAAATGAGTGAGTAAGTGAGGAGTATGAGTGAGTAGTGAGTGAGTAGTGAGTGAGTAAGTGAGTAAATGAGTAAGTGAGTGAGTAATTGAGTGAGTGAGTGAGTGAGTGAGTGAGTGAGTGAGTGAGTGAGTGAGTGAGATCGAGTAAGTGATATGAAATTATAAACATAACAAGATGTGTTCGGAAAACACTATACCCCTTTCTGAGAATGCAATAGAAAAATAAAGGGAGATAATTTTAAAATAGTAGCTGCACTGCTTCAACTTGCTATCATATTATGTTTCAAGTTTCTAGTCCTTAAAATGTTTTATTCATGAGTTTTGCTCCCAACAAAAAAATTATTCAAGTAGATAGTAAATAAGTTATTATCTGGAGAGAAATTCATTGTAACATTTAATAAGGGGAGATAATTAGAAAATTAATCAAGGTAGTGTTACGATTTTTGGTTATTACACTTCCCAATCTCACAATTTATTTATATTTAAAGTTTCCAGTCTATATACTTTAAATAGTTTATAAGTTATGCTCCCGACTAAAATTGAAAACTAAAAACCAAAAAAAAAAAGGAAGGTAATTAAAACTTGGACCAGGTGGAGTTATGGTTCTTAGTCACTGCTGCTCCTCTCTCCGGTTTCTAGTTGTTTTTTTATTTCAAATTAATTACTTGAATAATAAATAAATAAATAAATAAATAAATAAATAAATGTCTCGATTGCTTTTACGGAGAAGTGTGCGTGCATATGCTTGGATAATTTTGCCTCTAGTACGTAACATTAATACTACTACTACTACTACTACCACCACTTCTACTACTACTACTACTACATATACTCTTCTACATAAACAAAAACTTCAAAAACAAAATGTAAAGAGGCGTTGTGACACCACCTCAGAATCTCGATTTATTCCAACGCATTTATATCAACATTACTACAGAAACAACAACAACAACTACTACTACTACTATGTAAAAGCAAGTGTACAAGGTCCCGATTCATTCAATCGTATTAATAATATACATTTATTGCGTTTTAATAAACAAACTAATAAACAAATAAACAAATAAATAAATAAAATGATAAATTTCTCGATTACTTACACGGAGAAAGTGAAAAACGTACAATGCCAAAAGCGACTATCTCGCCTTATGAAAAACCGCATATACCCGTTTATCGTCGCTAGATTAAGCCGGATTAACTCGCCGCGGATCAAATACCGCTACTGGTATGTCTGCTGATTGTGATTATAGAGATTAGACATATTCTAAAAAGGTGAGAATCGTTTCACACCGATTGTCAAAACCATAACTACGCATAGAGAGATTAAAAGGTTCGGTTTAGTAAACGCAGAGTTATACGTCCGAGGACGGGTGACTACTACTACTGCTGCTACTACTACTACTACTACTACTACTACCGCTACTACAAATACTCTACTACATAAACAACAACTACAAAAAAAAACAACGTAAAGAAGCGTTGTGATAACACCTAAGAGTCTCGATTTATTCAAACGCATTAATATCAACATAAAAAAAACATCATCATCATCAACAACAGCAACTACTACTACTTCGACCACGTATGTTTGACAAAAATAAATAAAAAGCGATTACCGCGCCTTATGAAAAAGCGCTCTCTCCCATTTTTCGTCGCTAGACTAAGCCGGATTAACTCGCGGCGGTTCAGTGCCGCAACAGGTGTTATTAATAAATCTTTATGAAAGTCTCATCATGGTTACATATAAAATCAAAATACAAGATAAGTTTGTTTTCATATTTATTGCTAGGACTTGTTCGTCACACGAATGCTGTATTTATTTATTTTTACACCCGAAGTTCCACCTTATTTACTAGAATTGAAGTCTTAATGAGAGATTAAAGACCGGTAAAATCCTACGAATATTATTGTAGAAAGAGAAAAAAGAGAAAGACATAGAAAGAGAAATATAATTAGCGACAATGCGTATACACTAAAAAGGAAATATTACGCGAAAGATGGAGAAAAATGAAAGAAAAACGCTATGAAAGAGAGAGCGAAAGACAAACAACTATAATCAGCGATGATGCGTGGATGAAAATAAATAAATAAATAAATAAATGAATAAATAAACTTTCCCGATCATTTACACGGAGAAAGTGAAAAACGCAGCGTAGATAAAAGCAAAAAAACGACTATCTCGCCTTATGAAAAACCGCTAATACCCGTTTAGTTCCACCTTATTTACTGGAATTGAAGTCTTAATGAGAGAATAAAGACCGGTAAACCACGAATAATATTGTAGAAAGAGAAATATAATTAGCGACAATGCGTATACACTAAAAAGGAAATAATATGTGAAAGATGGAGAAAAAATTAAAGAAAAATGCTATGAAAGAGAGAGCGAAAGATAAAGAACTATAATCAGCGATGATGCGTGGATGAAAATAAATAAATAAATAAATAAATAAATAAATAAATAAACTTTCCCGATCATTTACACGGAGAAAGTGAAATACGTAGCGTAGGTAAATGCAAAAAAGCGACTATCTCGCCTTATGAAAGAGAGAGCGAAAGACAAAGAACTATAATCAGCGATGATGCGTGGATGAAAATAAATAAATAAATAAATAAATAAACTTTCCCGATCATTTACACGGAGAAAGTGAAAAACGTAGCGTAGGTAAATGCAAAAAAGCGACTATCTCGCCTTATGAAAAACCGCTAATACCCGTTTATCGCCGCTAGACTAAGCCGGATTAACTCGCCTCGGATCAAATACCGCTACTGGTGTGTTTGCTGATTAAAGAATTTAGACATGAAAAGGTGAAAATCGTTTCACACCGATTGTCAAAATATACGTATTGACACGCGTATTACGAGGAAATGTATAGAGAAAGACAGAAATGGTAGAAAAAAGAGCATTAATACGTATAGATAGGCGATTTCGAATGTTCGACTTCATCCAAAAACAGTAAATAATACGTCCGAGGACGGATGAGATAGTTGTTTACATTCCTTTAGTCCGCGATTCGTAAGGCCTTAGGTCAATAATAGGTGATAGCCGAATACCGGTGTTACGGGTGTAGATTATGTTTACGGGAACGTTTGAGTGGTCAGTTACCGTTAATTAATGATGAAGGAATCTTCTCTCGACGCGTGGGAATGTGTCCGTTATACGGCGCGAGGTATTCCGGATAGCGTCGTTTAATTGTTCAGTAAAAACGTTATTATTCGAAGAGACAATACTCATTATTTAACGTCGCTCATTCAATGCTTCTGCGACAATAGCGAAATCGATGACGTAGTTGATTAATTGTCCCGAATAACAATACGATATGATAAAAGAATAAATATTGCGGTCTATTAAGAATGTCGCGTGACCTCGTTTAAGGGAGCGGTAGGGGCTGCAGTCCGATTTGATTGTTTCAATCGCGTTTTTGCGGTCAATGACGTAGTTGATTAATTGTCCCGAATAACAATACGATATTATAAAAGAATAAATATTGCGGTTTACTCATCCTCGAAAACGATAGACGCGTGACCTCGTTTAAGGGGTGGATAAGGGGATTATATCATACCCGAAACAATAGGTCATTATTATTCATTGTTTAGGGAGACAATTAAAAATAAATATTGCGGTTTTTCGAGAATGTCACGTGACCTCGTTAAAGGGATGAGGTCGGGGATTATGTCATACCCTAAACAATAGGCCATTGTCCTAACTCATGACGTCATAGCGTGCTTTCTTGGCTGCATCTGCTGCAAGTAGTCTGGCCATCCCATTGTATATTACTACTTTCGACGTAAAATAAAAGATTTAAACTAAGCTGACATGAATTATAATAACCAACAAATTTTATTCAGGCATTAATTATTTGCACAATTATTTTGTGATGTTGAATTTTATTTTCATATGTATATGTATTTAAATATTTTTGGTCCACGTACTAAGGTAAAATACCATATGATTTCGGTTTTATGTACATCATTGTCGAATACTCACGTCCGGTCGATAGATCATCTACAGATCTCATTCAGTGAAACCGGAATAAGTCAGCCGGGGGTTTCCGAAAATGTATGTATATCAGAAACACATTTCATATTAAAAAAATATATATTTTTGCACTTTAGTTTCGTTTTTCGACATAGTGGCTTAAAATTAAGATAACAGAACTTAAATATTAATGGTAAAAAATCCTTAAAACTTCACCCGTGTTTAATATACTATTCGGTCGGTATATGGTATTGTTTTTGTGATTCTTAATATCATGCATTAGAGCCCAGGAGCCTTAAATGCCCATTAAAATACTTAAGTCTAACTTATACCCGAATATCTATTTAATGTGCGCAAAAGACCGGTTTCTAAGAAATAATGGACCTTTCAGAAATTGATTATATAGTATAAAGTTTAATGCATATATCGTATTTCTTTCAGGGAGGTAACTGTCGGTTCCTGTTTTCTTTTGACATGAAGAATTATTTCCCTTATATAAATATTGATACAAAATCCAAACTGTCTTTTGGTGTAAAGTTTTTGAAAACACTTCTGTTTCATAGTTCATTTTTTTTTATAATAATTGAAGCATTTCTTGAAAAGTCTACCACACGGTTGTACTAAGCAGATCAAATTTTCATTCATTTTTAGCATTATTGATTTTCTGGAACACAAATAGATTATAACATTATTACTTTACAACACCGTTTCATCACAATGCATTTTATCTACTACCACTATTTCTACCATTATAATTATCTCATTATCACGATCATTAGCTGTGCTATTACAAACTTCATAATCACGATCATTAGCTGTCCTATTACAAACTTCATTATCACGATCATTAGCTTTCTCCTAGGGGTCGCCTTGGCCGAGCGGTTACAGTCGTGGACTACAAATCTCTCAGCCCCTCACCGCTGTGGGTTCGAAATCCGGTAGGGACTTCGGATTTTTCATGTGAGGAAGCCTTCCAGCTGGCTTGCGGTAGGTCGGTGGTTCTACCAGGGTACCTCTGTGTACTCGGGGTCTTCCTCCACCTGTAATTAGCTGGACGTCGATATATGATTGAAATACTATCGCAGCGACGGGCCAACCCCAATACAACAATATATTAGCTTTCTTATTACAAACTTTATTTGCGCTACAATCGGCTCTATCATTATCTTAGTTCACACATTTTTAGTTTGTTTTTTCCTCTTCTCTTTCACGTTTTGAGGCCTTAAGACCACAACCTTCGGTTCCGACCCGCAGTCTTATCAGTACCAGTATCCTGATTTTTTTTATCTATTGTCAGAAACAAAGCAGTTTTATAATAATGCTAATATGTTCAAATGTATAGAGTTATTGCAATGTCTAGATAAGGAAATGTATATGATAGCATATCGGTTTAAATTGTTTTGAATATTTTCTTTATTGCAATCTCTATTTGTATTTACGTTGTCTTTTGTGGCAAATGTAGTCTACTTGCCTGATTTTCTGACTTTCAATACAGCAATGTGTGTACATGTATGTATATTTAAACTACGTCACATTCAGTAACTCCTTCCTATATCCTCTGCATGTATATATTCCGCGATATTATCCAAATAGCTCTCTCTCTCTCTCTCTCTCTCTCTCTCAAGTTTATAATGTTTAAAGATTATAGCAGACCTATTAACTTAACTCTATCCTAAATCTGCAACATCTGGATATGGGACGACCAAGTTTTCGGAACTCTCAATCATCACATATTAAAAAGTCCGTCCCTGTCCAGGAGACCTAGCTGATCAATAGTAGCATCAAGAATACTACGGGAAAGTGAGCACGAGGAAGTAAAGAAAAAAAGCCTTAGTCCTTAAGAGGATCGGTATTTCACAGTGCCGAACGCTCAGTTGAATCTGGTACAATCAAAACCTTCCTCCAGGCGGGGTGAACACTATCAAGACGGAGGGGAACTGCACATTGATTCTGCCTGGATATATACGAGAAACGATACTATCAAAGTGGTTTTCTAGCTATATCTGTCCGATCTTCGAACCCTAATGTTGCAAGTAAAACGGCGTGCAGTAGAAGAAATGCTAGAATGAGTGATGGTACAGACGTGCACTTTAAAACTTTACTGATAACTTTCCTATTCACAATTAATAGTTTATTGAACCACCAACTTGAACTCATTCGCACTTGTAAACAACTTAGGAATTTAAAAAATATTAAAAATAAACAGTGTAGGAATACAACTTGATTCATATTTAACATCAGTGGTTACTATATTTGTCCAAGTAATTCGAACTGCTACGAGCTGGAATCGAACCCGGAACTTTTAGTATACAAGAAGTTCACTCTGCTTCGTCGACACATAAACTAGTGTTATGTTATTCCCCCACTACATCTATTGTTTGGACAAGTTTGCAGACTTGCAACTACGTCAAAATAAACATTGCATCAAAGCTATGACTACAGAGAACTTAAGTTTGCAGACTTGCAACTACATCGTAATAAACATTGCATCAAAGCTATGACTACAGAGAACTTAAGTTTGCAGACTTGCAACTACATCGTAATAAACATTGCATCAAAGCTATGACTACAGAGAACTTAAGTTTGCAGACTTGCAACTACACGTAATAAACATTGCATCAAAGCTATGACTACAAGCTTAAGTTTCGACTTGCATAATAACATAAGCTATGACTACAAAGTACTTAAATTTTCTGACTTGCAACTACACGTACATCATAATATACATTGTACCAGAGCTATGACTACAGCGCATTGAAATTTATAAAAATAAACAAGAGCTATGACAATAACGAACTTACACAAGAGAACGTAATAAAGTAAATAATATTTGAATTTTGAGGAAGTGTGACTAACTCACCTGGAGTATTACCAACGTGATGAAACATCCATTTTATTACCCTAGAACTTAAAGACATCTGGGGATCAAAAGTAGGAATCAAAAGCTTAAAAGAGAACCTCTGATCTGCATCTCGATAGTTGAAAAATAGTGTTTCAGTAGGTAACTGCAGTACTCTAAATATTTAAATTCACGCCTTTCATTACTCAAATACGTATGTATCTTAATACAAAATACTAAATTAAATTTAATTCCTTCGAGACACAGTGTAAATAATAATGATAAAAATGATTTAAACACACGCACACACTTCATATATATAGCTCTTGCTAGTATTTGGAATTCTACAACACTGCCTATCTCAACACCGTTTTTGAACAAAAATTTTTTTTTTTAAACTGAGGCTATTAGAAACCGTTTTCCCGGTATTTACCATAACGAGGAGTATTACGGCAATCAGTTGTACTAACGTCAAACATCAGCAAGATCACAAAGGAAATTGAGCTGGCCTGCTAATATTTGACAGCGGAATTATTAATCAGACATCAGAAATTCTCCTGCTAATGCCAACTGTCGAATTTACAGATAAGTTCTTGGTTCGAGATTGTTAGATAAGTTCTTGTTCCAGATTGCTCGCAGACTTATGTCAAGATATTTTATATATGTAAAATTTATAGACAAGACTTACTGTCTACAACAATCAGTAAATAGATTTTTTTTCTCTATCAATTTCGTCCGCATCAACTCCACCATCATCATCGTCGGGTAGGTAACACACGTGAGTTACGTAAAACGATATAATGGGATTGGGGGGGGGGGGGGGGGCGTTGTTTTTTTTTTCACAGATTTTAAATTTCTTTGAAGCGTTGTTATGAAATCCAGGTCTTTTTCTTCAACTTATTCCTTTTCCACTGGAACCTACTCGTTCCAATTTTGGTTACCACCACCAGCAGCAGAAGCAACACCACATTAACTAAAACCAGCTCTACCATCTTCATTGTCGACAGTATCCTCAAGAGGAGGTTCTTCAAATAGGAAATTTGTTATCCCTGACGTACAATAGATGTCGCTCCACTAGCATTACAATAAGCCGTTAATGAGATATCAAACCTTGTTGACACATTTCACATTCTGCTTTTCCCTGTAGGCCAAGGTCTTCAAGACGAATGTAATTGGGGACGAATCTTGACGAAACTACACTACTCTCTTTAATGAAAAAGTTTGTCTTTCTTGGGAAGAAATCAAACCAAACATTTGGGAGCATGTAATATTGTCAATACTGCCTGATTTAGAGTAAGCTCTGAACTGGCAGTCGGGAAATAAATTTAAAACCTAGAACATATTTGTGTATTTCTTGTTCATTTACATGTTGGCCTTAGTTGCGATATATATTTACATAGCAGAATATTGTGTCTAGTCGTAATAATAATAACTCAGTAAGTTTGCAAACTTACGAGGCCGTCTGAAATAAAATACCAATATTCAAAGGTGATAAATATATAGTCTTAACCCATATTTGTATTTATTTTGCAGAATCATGAACAGTACATAGGAAAACAATTGTTAAATGTCATTCGTGCAGTGGGGATTCCGCTCTTCGAAAATATATGGTTAAACAGAATACCCTCAACGAGCGGGTATAATTGATCAATTTAATGAAGTTGGGTGAAATGATGATGAAGCAGCCATTTAACTGATTGCGTATTCGTAGAAAGGATCCAGCGACAGTACACAAGTTGTCATCGTTACATCTTCGAAACAAATAACGCCACCCCACTAATTGTAATAATTCGGCCATCTCCGTGATGCTTCGACCATCTCCGGAAATATGTCGAGAGCATCATCTTTGGTGTACGGACATTATAAAGTGTAGGAAATTTATAAACAAAAAGACGTATCTTAGTTAAGGAAGTTTCGTGATTCTGGTTCTATGTAAACCAGTTCGATATTAAACAGAACAGATATAAAATTACTAAATTCTAGTTTTAACAGATACGTTTATACACATTCATTTTATATTTCATTCCATATCTGTCATACTTATGTAAGGGATTAAATTCATATTAAATATTGTATTCTGGGGATTTTGCGAAAATAGAACAAGGAAAAAACGTCTGCATGTATAAATTAGGCAAAACACTACAATGTATGGCAGCTAAGCTTCCAAACAATGTGTAAATAAATGGGCCGATATTGAAGGGCAAGACAATTATCGATCTAAGGCATGTGATAGAAAAACGTTCCGTCCCACATGGGAACTGGAAACAGTGGAACTGATTTAAGAGAAAGTATGTTCTGGTGTATCTCTGCCACAATGGGGCTAGTGCAGACGAGTGTTTAGATTTTTTCTTCATACATTTCAAAGTTGGTTCTACTCATCTCGACCGGAATCGAATCGTGTTTCTTCGTCTATCTCCGGAATTCTCTGTATGACAGATTTTTTTTCTCAATAGGAAACTTCGGGTAATACCGTCTCAAGTGTGGAGTACTTAACATCGCCGAGGTGTGCCGATTGAGATTTTCAGAAAGAATCAATGATGACGCTAGAGTGAGCAGGAATCATGGTGTCCTTTGTATGAATGACCTTCACTTGTGACTGGTTATATTTATACCCATTCTACGTCCTCTTATTGAATCATATTTTAAATGACGATGACTATACCAGTCTTAATTGTCATTTGTAATTATGATTTCGGCTACACAACTATATTTGATCAACAAATAGCTAATAAATTCTACCAATAACTTATTCAATAGCCATTCAAGGTCCGAAATTGCCAGTTATTATTAATGTTTATAAAGAGATTGGATATTCTATTCAAATTATCGTATGGTAATATCCGACGTGAAACTGACACTACTGTTTATTTCAATTTTAAATAGCAATTCGCAATTCCCGCTGCTTCAATTACTCAAAGAATTTGTAAATGATTGCATTCCGTACCGTGTGTATCAAAAGCATTGAAATCCGATTTATTGAGGCTTATTTGTTGATTCGATTCAATCAGCCATTTGACCGTCTGCTGTTTTGCTTATGTTATAACTGAATGGCGTATAAATAGATAATACATATACATAAAGGCTACAGGAAAGTTCAGTTTGTATTTACATATTCTGGTGGAATGTAACAGACACTCAAGTTCAAGTACAATAGCCAATGTAGACAAGGCATGGATACAGCGTGGGGTAGTCGATTTTAGGCGGGATGTGAAAACACCGCTTCCTACCAACCCTCCCCCTAAATCCACTCCTGTAGTTGTTGTATCAACGGTTCTAGTTTGTGAAATCTCCACACTTTTCTTGCCTTGTCTGTAATAAATAATCTAACCCCCTCCCCCTCCCCCTGTGTACAATCACAGCCGAACGTCCATCTTCGGTGATGGATGAAGATTTGGCGGTTGTAAAATACATACGTCACTATATGTGATTGATATACTAGTGACCACAGGATATTCTTTGTTTTCAATGTCCAATTAATCCCAAATACTGTTTTTTATGATTAACTGTGTTGTAAAATAATTATTTTTCGTTAATATTAATTTTCGTAGAAGTTGTATTAAAATTCAGTTCATGTATACGTTGATTCATGATGTTTTAGAAAACGTGACGTAAAGATAAAACTTAATAAACAGTTTTCATTGCATAATTTATACAGGTTCGTGGAAAACATCCCTGAACGTCAGGCACCCGTGGAAATGAATGATTTTACAGTTGCCTTCAATGACTTTTTTTTCGATTCCGAACGCTCAGTATGCAATGAATTACTTGCTAGTCCTGACCTCTGTTCCCCAAAATATGGACCGACCTGTCCGTCCCCGTTCATTTGGGGTATAATTAATGACCTTCAAAGATTCTTACCATGAACACCACCTGAAAAATCGATTATTCGCAACTAACTTGTAAGTTAACCATCTTGAAAACAGAACTGATTTTTTTAAGGCTGGTCTTATATCATACTTAAATCGATTCAAGAAATTCTTAAATTATCTTAAGTTCCACTAGCCAAGTGGTTTGATCATATGCCATGTAATCGGTGAGCCATCGGTTTGATCCACGGCCGTGACATTCGTATAACACCGATGGAGTTTTCATGGTTGGTCCGGTGTCAAGATAATGTGACTTGGTATGGTATCGCAGATCGACCGGATGACTTGTATAACTGAGATGCTGTTGATGGGACGTTAATCCTAAACCATTATCCGTTATGTGCACCATATGTTTCATTATCGTTTGTCCATAGCTTAGTCATGGCCCATCAAAGATGCTTGTCTTCACAAAGCACTAGTGAAAACACGTTATCTCCGATAGTTCACTAGTGGCATCATGCCTTGTTACTATGGCAAACTGTTCGAGCTGTAAAGAACTAAAGGTATGAAGAGCGGACTCGTGTATCTCCTCTAGTCACGGACGTTTAACAAAGGTTCGATATATCTACAATACCTAGGTACACAGCTACAGCCATGTTATAATTAATATGCCCCATTCTTATCGAGGGGATTAACACGAGTCGTTCTCGCTCTGTAGGAACCCAGGAGTGACTGCCTGCCACGGCGCTATGAACATATTTGCAGGGAGCTCTCCAGCTTGATCATTGAACATTTGTTTATTACGTGTAATAGACAGTTTATAACAGTGGATATACACCGCATCGCTGGATGAAATAATTCGTTCCATTCCGTCGACTCCGTTCATATGTAAATACGCGAATAACTCCCTCGGATTTTCAATGTTTAATTTCCAACAGTACATGTAGGACAGTTTGTGCGGTGTTTTTTCTCGGATCGGAGTTTCCCCTATTTGATCCATGGAGCCGTGGATTTGAACGTACGGAATAGAATCATCTCTTCATATGTAGTGGGAAATAATATATGGATGTATATTGTTCGAGTATAAAATAAGTTAAGATTCAAACAAACGGGCGACAGGATGAAACTATTCATGTTGTACCAGTTTTAAGTCACAATTGAAAATACATGTTATTTCAGGGCTATTGTCGCTGTAGATCAATAATTTTATAAAGTTTTCTTTATTGAATAAAAATATCAAAATATTTCATCATGAGGAATACGTGGGCGCCTATGTTTTGGATATGTGTGCTTACCCTCGGGATTAATGTTTGCCGGTCGAAGGATCCTTTGGAAATGATTCGTGTCGGTGAGTAAGATTCCATATTATAGAATATCAAATTGTTGATACTGATGGTACAGAACTGGTACGGGCAGATAAATGGGTCGGGCGGACGTAGCGTTCAGACATGGATCTATATCGTTATGGTGGTTGATGCAGATTTATAGCCTCTGTTATGGTAGCATGTATTGTAGGACATTGTGTATATGTAGATGGAGAGATAGATCGGTTGAAAGATAAATAGAAACATTCATACTAGAAAGATAGATTGATGGACCTCGTTTTTTTAAATTTTATAATACACTGAAGAGAGAGAAAGAGAGAGTAGCTTTAAAGAAGAAGATGAATATGATAATGATTTGATTAGACGTGAAGACAAAATAGATAAATCTCTCGTGAACAGAAGCGACATGGTCGGGTATCTGACTCTAGATTAAGGTCATAAGTTCACACCAGTAGCATGCCTCCACTATATACAAACAGTTTGTCTGTGATTTCTTAAATCCCAGTGGAATCTCGGATCCTGGCAGAGGGCAGTGTCTGTTCTTGTGGATATGTTAACTGTATTTCAACAAAATGAGAGACAGACACTCTGGTCATAATTAAAGTTCAAAAGTCAATTGAATTTTAAGCAATTAGCTTTATCATATACATGTTTTAGGCCCTGGGTGGTTTAAATCCCTGTGCTCGGAATTAAAAAAAAAAATGAAAACACTAACTAGCTGGTTGATGGTGAATGTTTTAAAAACTTATCATTTTTGTTTGACATTTAAAAGTTCTTGAAGCAAAATTGAAAAGGAAACAATGTAAGAAACGAAAGACTATATAAATACCGGAAATACAATAAGCCTGAAGCATAATGGACTATTGAAAATGTACATGCAATGTAATGTATTCAAAATTGTTTAAGTAAATGAGTATGTAATGTAATTCATTCAAAATTGTGTAAGTATGTAAGTAAGTAAGTTTGTAATTAATATTAAAATTCAAACTTTTGTAAGTAAATGTGTATGCAATATTATATTTTTAAACTGTGAAAGTAAATGAGTGTGCAATGTTACATTTTCAAAATGTGAAAGTAAATGAGTATGCAATGTTACACATTCAAAATGTGTAATTGAAAGTATATGAATTGTTATACATTCAAAAACGTGTAAGACCTTTTACACATTCAAAATGTCACACATATCTTATACATCAAAATGTCACAGAAATGCCATACGTTCAAAACGGCACAGAAATGTTATACGTTCAAAACGGCACAGAAATCAAAACGGCACAGAAATGTTATACGTTCAAAACGGCACAGAAATGCCATACGTTCAAAACGGCACAGAAATGCCATACGTTCAAAACGGCACAGAAATGTTATACGTTCAAAACGGCACAGAAATGTTATACGTTCAAAACGGCACAGAAATGTTATACGTTCAAAACGGCACAGCACAGAAATGTTATACGTTCAAAACGGCACAGAAATGTTATACGTTCAAAACGGCACAGAAATGTTATACGTACGAAACGGTACATGAATGTTATACGTGTTAAATGAAATGTTATAAATGTAAACTTCTAAATGGAGCTATGATTAACATTATGTATATATAATCCCCTCTTCATATACATGTTCTGACCTATTCAGTCAGGATTTCGTGTATTTTTGTTCCTTATGCCAACTATTTGTTTCTTATGCTAGAACTTTAGATGCTTTGTGCACTTTATATGCTGCACGCGTAAATTGCATATTTCAGTAACCCCAACACCAATTTCAATTTTGGGTTTTTCCCATACCATAGAAATTGAATAAGTTCTAAAAAAAAATAGAAATGAAGCAAGTGCTTTTTGTGCAAAAGATCTAGTACGTAATAGAATTGAATAATTGAACACAATTAATATGCTGCACGTATAAACGACTGATCATTAATTAGGCAGGAGATTCTCGATTCTTTTGTCTAATTAAGAGAAATTTAGACACACAGGATGTAAAAACGCTGCCATTCAGCGACAGTAATGATTTTCACATTTGTAAAGTTTAATTAGAACGCGTTTTTTAATGGGAGAAACTGAATCATTGCAAATGTAAGGTTTTTGTGGAAAAAAAGGTTTCTTAAGAGACTTTAAATGGCCAATTAGATAAATAACTAGTTAAGCATCCTGTAAATAACTCCTGTTTGGAAAAAAGGAGATAGAAAAAGAATGTTTTTACATGTAATTGGTTTATTTTTACCATATTCTGTTTAGATATGCTTGATTATAAGTTGATATGTGTACATGGTTTTCTTATCCTTTTTTACAATACGTTAAAAGAATGGAGACTTCCTTTTGATGTATAGAAAGTAAGGAACAACTGAGTACAATTCAATCTGTTTTCTGTTCAGCGGAAAACTTTACGTCATTCCTTAATATAGAATCAATAAAACCAAATTGAACTCATAACATGCACGCAGAATGCTGCATATTATCAGTGCATGCATATCTGTTTAGATTTATCGGGAAAGCATATTATCAACAGTGTTGATTAGAGAATTGAAAATATGATCTTTGAATTTTGTTTTATTTCTTAAGCTCAAAAGCTTGTTTAATCCTCGCAATGCTATGGGCACATCATTGAAATCTCATCGTAGTCTGTACTATTCGCTATTCAGTCGATAAGTCATCCTCATAAATAATAGTACTATCAAAAATGAAAAGAGACCAATTAAGAAATTCAGCATAGCTTACTTCAATGGAATTTACATATGAGTCCAAATATGTGCGCCTTATCAGCATACAATAATGTACATATAGGATCTGACATCAATTGCTATTTTAATTCATATCAAATTTGGCTAAACGAGTTATTGAGCGAGCCTCTGGCGAATTTGATATGAAATGACAATTCATGTTATATTCTTTTTATCATATGATCTATACTGACAGTACAACAAACAAAAACAGGAATGAACGAACGTGAACGAATTATATTGGTAATCTAACACAAAGAAAGTAGTTTCAAATAATAACTGAAAATAACGATTTAACGTGTGTATTTCTCAAACATGTTCAACATCATATGAATAATGCATCTTTTTGATCAAAGTTAGTTGCATCAAAAATTTATTCAGCTGTTCGAGTTCAGCACACTACGCATATATAAATACACGCGCGTGACGCGGAGTGGTGTAATTCGGCCTAAAAGTTTAACGTGTTAAATATAAGGAAGTATGTGATGGTTATACGAAACCGGAAATAGCTTTTTGAACATAATGTCATATGATAAAATCGTGTATGGTCAGCTCAAAACATTGATATTCAAGTTCTTATGTATTGAATCGAAATCGGAATTGTGCATAACTTCAGAAGTTGGAGAAATGCTCTGCTATTGGATTTGAGTACTTACATTTTTTTTTTAATTTTATTTTGGGATTCGAGTAACTGTAATATATTTTTAAGTCGATGTATTGCGATACTTTTGATTGTAATATTTTTAACTCGATGTATTGCGATAATTTTGGTGTCGAAACATTGCAGTGAAAAATTAAAATTTACCCCTATGCATGCAGCGCTGATAATACCTAGCATCGGTCTTGGGTTCGATTCGTTACTAATCTCCTATGCTTAGTTTAGTTTAAACCTATTTTACGTCGATTGGGAAACAAGTTATACTAATCCCTCTCGACGGTTCCTGGGTTTGACCAGTACTTTGCGCCTGGGAAGGTCGTGAAGAATTCTTGCCTCCAACGGGGTTCGAACCCACAAACTGTAATCGGATACGTTACCACTGGACCACGGCGCCCTTATGCTTGTGTCGGATAGCCACCAGCCACTAGTGTACTGCGCGATGTAGCGATGCAACAATATATCTGTGGGGCCGCCATGGCCGAGCGGTTACAGTCGTGGACTACAAATCTCTCAGCTCCTCACCGCTGTGGGTTCGAATCCCGTTAGGGACTTCGGATTTTTCATGTGAGTAAGCCTTCCAGCTGGCTTGCGGTAGGTCGGTGGTTCTACCCGGGTTCCTCTGTGTACTCGGGATCTTCCTCCACCTGTAATTAGCTGGACGTCGCTATATGATTAAAATACTATCGCAGCGACGGTAAACCCCAATACAACAACAACAATATATCTGTCTCTTATAGAACTAGCCCACACACAACTGAAGTCATGTCGATGGAATGTTAAACCAAAGGAAACAAATAAATGCATTGCGTTTGTTATATGAAAAATCAAAGAATCGAAAAACATCTGAAGTCAGTATTATCAATGTGCACTATATTTCTTTGTTGTTATTCCTCCGCCATCTCATTGTGCTGATAATACACCTATTTAACTATTTCCGTTTCCATGGATTATATATAATATATAAAGCAAATGAGTTCTGTTCACGACAACAGCATAATATACCATGTAGGAACATTTAATCATACAAAATGATGAAACATTTCTGAAATTACCTAACAGTATACCTCTACAAAGATGAAGTTGAGGGATACAAGATATAACGAATACGAAGAGAAAACGAGTTTATTTACTACGGTCGGAAAAAAATATTGTGAATAAAATTCATTTAATTAATGCTTTCAGTTGAAATATTTATTACAGTCATAAATGATAATTCATTTCGAACGACTCAGGATAAAAATTGTTATCCTTTTCATAAAGATTTCTGTTTCCTGCATGATGTCGCGTTCACCGAGTCGGGTTCAGAAAAAAATAGCATTATTAAAATGAAAAATGACGTCAAATCGATAAAATGTACGTCACGTCATAAATGCACTTCGTTGGAGGAATCAATATTTCAAAACCTTTCTGGGCGCAAAGTACTGGTCCAATCCAGGAACCTTCAAGAAGAATTTAGTATAAGTTGTAATACTGTGTGTCAAATCGACATGAAAGTGATATAACATAAAGGATAACGATAGATTTTTATGGCATTTGCCTGTACTTATTTTGAGATAACCCTGCCTTGACTTGACAATTCCGTGTTAGGGAAGGGAGAAATAACTTTGTTAGCGCCTTAAAGTCGCTGTTTGAATATGAAGTATAAATAGACGATTGGTGTAAGGAACGTTTACTTATTTTATAGGATATAATTTGCTGGTTTTGATGTGTACCACTGCAGTTTTGTGTAATAAAATATTGAACAACTCTTCGGAAATATTACTCATTGCACGTTCGATATTTAGGAATACGAATTGCTTGTATGTTTGAATTTCAGTGGATTCCATCTAAAACTGCAGTAATATATCTAAGTTTATTATCCTCATTAGACATTTTCTGAAATACACAAAAATCATTTTTGTTTGATGTCTGTCGTTACTGAATCATAAATAAGGTATATTACTTGAAAATCAAATATTAAATACCATATTGCATTTTTGTTCTTTTTCCTTTAATTGCAAATCGCTCAAATTGTCTACTCTTATTGATTCCGAAGATTAACGAAGTAATACGATTACTGTGCATGAATCTTCTCAAATAATTTTCAGCTCAGTGATGAATCAGACATGGCAGTTATATGTTTATTTAATTCAAATATATTCAAATTTATTGTATTTTCATATTTATGTTTTTCAGTCCAAGTGGCCAGTAACGAGGTTCAATCCTTTAAAATATGTTTAGATATAGTTTACTGTTACTCTAGCCACTTGAAATCTACTGACTCATTTTCCTACCATCAAACAAGTACTTTGTTCCTTGTATTATCTCAGTATGTATATATTTTTCAACACTTGGTCATAACATATTATAAATAGTGTATGATAGTGCATGCTGGCCACTTACATTATACTTGATTTAAATGGACTGACAATTTGGTCATGCTGCACTTTTTGTTAAGACCCTTTCTTTAAAAAAAAAAAAAAAAAAAAAAAAAAAAAAAAAAAAACCTAGATCTACCTACTTTCTTAGTGGGAAAAAAAATCAGGATTTGGTTTGACTGCGGGGGAAAAAATGTAAATACATTGTGTTGCCTAAACAATTCTGAAACCCCAGCTGGATCTGCTATGTTTGGATAAGGCTCGGCTGTAGAACAGATGTGCCCACCCGCAGGTACCCGAGTTGCGTGTGACTATAGGGGGCGCTGACGCGTGTCAGGCTGCAACATCTGGCTCACAGCACTGCACCCGTGTGTGCACAGTCTGCAGCAGGATCACACACAATGTCCCACATAACTGATTCATCCGGAGTGTTGCTTTAATCCACCTGTATGTACCATATGTGATGAAATCGTTTCTGTAAAATAATGTATTTGATAACATCACGTGAACCTGTTTCAATACGTAATATATATACAATAAGTAATTAATAATATATAAAATATTTAGCACATGGCATTTTCCTCTCGTCCAATCAGGTGCCAGTATTTGTTCATAGTCACCGTGGACTATAACGCGTAGTCAATAAGTGTGGACTATGCAACCACATAACTCACACTTTTGTGACGTTCTGTCGCTAGTGGACGGAAAATACCATGTGCTAAATAGGTTAGTTCATAGTTGCCTTCAACTACACGACATAGTCACTCGGGCTCCGCCCTCGTGACTATATCGTGTAGTTGAAGGCAATTAAAGAAAAGGTAACGACGGACACGATGATTATTTATTTGACTGTCGGAACAAAGGCACACTTATTGGATTGTTTGTTACGGTTTAGTCTGACGATATTCAGTCTCGTTCGGCAAGCGATAATCAAAAGATACGGTAAGTATAATCACAGGGAATCGGCTCATAGTCCATACAGTCGATATATAGAGATAACATAATATGTTATCTCTATATATCGACTGTATGGACTATGAGCCGATTCCCTGTGAGTATAATTAAAGGGACAATTAAAGATCACAAGCAAATTAAATAACCGACAACGAAAGGGTATATAATCTTGACCAATCCATCAGTCATCCTAGTAGCACATATAATCATTATAAATGCCCATATTTTGTCGCATTCTCATTAAATTATTGGCTCATCCTGGCTCCAAAATTTGGCTCAAAGAAAAAAAAAGTGGCCCCAATTTTGGACCATTTGGCTCATGCCTTGGCTCATAAAAAATAATTCCCAGCGTGAGCCCTGCCAACTATGAACTAACCTATACATAGTCCATTGAAAGTCAGAAGAGCTAATCAGCATATATAAAAAGAAGGCATATAAGCCCTTATGGCTTCCAATTGACTTATTATATATCATATTGTTTAACTTCATCACGTGCGCCAATTAGCTTACACCAATAATAACGTACACACGAGGTCGAATCTACTATAGCTGGACAAAATATTTTGCTGCAGCCATGATGTGTGAGCATGCTATAAAAATTATTTATTTATTTATTTATTTATTTATCACTCTTATTTTATTTCTTCTTTTTAAATATTTATGTGCAGAAATCAATGTTAAAACCTGTAATATCTGCTAGCAATATGTCTGTATTTATTGTATTTGATATCTACTGTCCATATGGCTTACATGTATGATTAACAAATATAGTGATATCATTATGAATTAAAATTACATACATTACGTGATCTTAACTTCATTTTTCAAGACTGTGTTGAAAAACAATGTACTTAAGAACGGATTGAAAGTCAATCCTGTTCATCAAGACGCTTTCGTTTACACGAGTCACACCAGTTCATCAAAACGCTTTTCTTTTACTCGAGTCAGACGATTTAAAGTCAGACATTTCAGAGTTTCAAATTAAGGAAGACGGGTTCGTATGTATATGTATATACAGATGTTTGAATGAATATATAGTTTAAGGTAGGCACACTTACTGTTTACAGTACACTGTGTATTTAAGGGATTTGCAGTAAGCTGAGTCAATAGGATTAAGTTGAACCTTTTAAAATAACATTTTTGTAAATCTTGCTATAGCTAAGAGAAAAACTAGCACGTAGATACTTGACCTATGTTTGAATGGTATATCAAATTTAAACGTTTGTCTGCATTATAGCTCTACTGTCTTGTTTTACAGTGTTCCAGTGATACTTTTCACGGAGCATAGGCCTGCGATATCTATATTGCAAGAACAATATTTCAATATCATCAATATATTAACATAGATATTGTGCAAAGCTTGGCAGCCAAATTAGCATATGCAGTTGAATTGTCGACTGTAATGATTCTCGCCTGTCGTGTCAAACAGTACTTAACTGTATTTTAGATTCTCTCAAGCCTTCTCTTCCAATCTAAGTTTTCACGTAGAAACGTACTAATAGCAAATTGAAGGCGGCTTTCACGTAGAACGTACTAATAGCCATTTTTATAGAGATTTTGCTGCACGAATAACAGACACTTCAGGAATGCTTAGCTGTTTAATACAAATCTTGTGTTTACATCTAAGTGGATGAAAAGGTTACCATTCTGTATTTTAAACTTGTTTTGTAAATACTGCGGCTCTGAAACTTGAATCATTTGCTGTTGGGTAGAGCACCTCCGGGACCTTCATCTCATTACTGTTAATTCAAATCTCTCTGAATTTTGAGACGAATTCGATTCGGATGAAACCAATCGATTTAATGTCATGCTAAATAAGGTTTAGATTTGTACAAAAATGCATGCAACGAAAATAATTCATTATCTTTTTTGTACTACATGGATTAAGTTTCTTTTAAAAAGGCATCAGAGGGAATTTGTAAAATTCAATTTGTTGTAACATCTAGAAGGCCTGTTCTGAGTAACTGTCTATCAGCGGCAACTTTGACCATTGTGATCATACATAGCATGCGTCACGTTTTACAAGACAATTACAGAGATTTAGAGGGTTCGTCTGCAGCTGTATTCTAAATCAGCAGACGACCGTATGTCTGGGGCTACATTCAACTACTCACTAGAATTCGCTAAAATAACTTATTATTTGCTTATATAATCAGTCTAGATATGTCGATATGCTTTATAATAAACCAAAATTATTCAAAGATACATTTTGGACCAGTTTCTTAATCGCAATGAATTAATGCACGAATGTATGTATAAATGCATGTAAGACGTAATTTAATTGTGTTGACAGATTTAGCTCGCACTGATTTCCTATCATACAGCAGACGACATCTGAGGTTAAATATGAAAACCCCAGGTGTCCCCCAAACAGACGACTTTCCTGCACGTGCAATCTCCAGGATTGCCCGGATGTACTTCTGCAAGGCATCTGGTCTGCGTTATAGCGAACCTCGAAACTTGCGAAAATATTTCTCATACCAAAAATCTCAAACACCGTACGTTCAATATTCTGACAGTTTGATTATACGGAAAACTATATTTTTAGGGAACAGTGAAAAGTTAACAGTTTCTGAAAACTTTACCTCTGAGCGGGTTTAGTTTAAAGTAACACGTTTGTGTTGCAACAAACTTTTGAGCTGAGAAGAATCTTGAATTAATATGTTTTGCAGAACAGTATCCAGACACATTGCTGCATTGCACAAAAAGCAGTCGAAAACGGGATTTTCTTATGAGGGGCTTTGCGAGTATGTCATTGAGAAAAATGCGTATTCAATTTATAACATGGTGTGGTTGTTTATTGTGCGGATCAATTTTGCCCGAAAGTAAATTCTAGTATCGAGCATTTAATGGTTAAATATTTGTTTCATTTTAAAATAAATCTAGCCAGCCTATTCAAACCATACGTCTACAAATTGCAATAACGAGTGGTTATTTTGGCCATAAGTGTTTCACTTATTGGAGTAAAGAACGCTAAGTATACACAACAAATATTTGTTTAAGGATCGCGTTTGCCTTTTAATTAAAATGACGTTTAACATATTAATCATGCTCTTTTCCTTCTTGCACTAAATATCATTCAGATATGATATGAATTGGATGCAGAGCTAAAAAACGGTTTCATGACTTCATTCAAAGCTCTCTTTTTTGCAATGGAGTCTATTGAGATTGGTTGAATAACGCCATGCATTGTGTTTTGCATTTCGTTTTGTTGAAGATCTTAGATATTGCTACGTAAAAAAGACATTAAGTTGTCATAACTGTTATTCATTTTCAATCAATTATTTTAATTTGATATGCTTTGAACTCTTATATTTCATCTGGTTTTTTTTCTATTGGTATTGACATGATATTCATTTCAAAATATGTCTGCTTGTTACTGTGAAGCACAATTAAACTGCACGCATAGGTCTGCTTGTGAACAGGTAGCGGTATTGCTATAAATAAATAATTCGATATATAACAACATACTTCGAAAAATAATCTGATGTCGACAAAGATTTGACTCGAACTATGAATCTGTATTTGAAATCTTATAAATATATTAGGTTATAACAACATATTTCGAGATATCCGTTTTCGTGAAGAAAAGGGTTCTGAATAAAGCATAGAAGTTGTACAAATGTAAGGCTTTTGATATTCAGAGATATTTTGGAAATGGAACATTCCGCTTCCAGTGAATGGAATACCGCCTCTTTTAATGAAAGTTTTATTTTATTGTATACGAGAGCTGTCTAAAAGTAACATAAACAAAACAAGAAGGTCATGCTAGAAACAAAGGTATTATTTACAATACAACAACAAATCTATCGTTTAAACAGAATGATGTTACGCGCCGTAATTGTTGTAATTAGTACCTTTCATCTGCATGATATTGCAGCTCTGCAGCACATTATGTCATACACGTTGATGGCCCATTAATGACACGATATTTTGTCGGTGGTCAAAAAAAAGTCATCGCTGTCCGTATCAGTCTGCCTGGTGTAAAATCA
The DNA here is from genome assembly GCA_021229015.1 of Solen grandis. Taxonomy (NCBI): domain Eukaryota; kingdom Metazoa; phylum Mollusca; class Bivalvia; order Adapedonta; family Solenidae; genus Solen; species Solen grandis. The sequence continues at coordinate 52,074,519 of CM037779.1, read as the reverse complement.
ATGGGGCTTGATAGAACTAATGGAATAGAATAAGTATGAAAAACACACAGGAAGATGTTAATGAAAATGCTTATTGACAGAGACAGAAAGGGGAAGACAAAGGCTGCTTTCCTTTATTACATTTGACTCCAAATCAGACTTTTATCCCGATGGAGCCTTTATGTGTTTTAACTGTATGGACTTTAAGTTATGTCCGCATTGTGGCCCTTTGTTGTTATGGACTGGACATTGTTCTAGTGATACACGTAACGGATGCGGTGTACCAGGTGGGCTAATTAGTAATCTTGTCTGAGTTGTTCCAAATATACGTCATAAACAATACGCAGCGTTTCGTTCGGTATTTTGAGCCATCCGGCATGTGAATTTCAAGAAGAGATTCTTAAAATATCCACTTGTTCTAGCTAGAATCACTGAGAAATGTATTCGCTAAGAGAAGAGGAGCTAATCACTGGTATTAATTAATGACAGACGCCTGAAGACGAGGGGTATAGGAGCCTATGTAGTTTTTAAGTGCACACACTAAGCGGAGAACCAGCTGTTGATTCCCATTGCAGCAGACGTAAATGTACCGATCCGTCTCCACCAAAACTCGTCTCAAAGCTTATAACTAATCGGGATAATTTGTTTAAAATAAATAAATCAAATGTTTTTCATCCTGTTTGCAGCAACCCAGGTAGGTGAACACATCTGAAAAAGGGGGATATCGTAATTAACACTGATCTGCTATGACCTACATTTCCGTTGTAAAAGGAAGTTACACAGCATATGCTTCCACAAAAAAAAAAGTGATTAAGAGAGTTGTCTTGATGATTTCTTGTCTCCATTCATTGACTGTTCCGATCAGCGATATTAGTTTTGTGTGAAAACAAAAGAATAATATTTGATTCCTAAGTTTGAAGAGAGGGTCATGCTAGTGCACTCTGTGGTAACTGTTTCGGTCTAGTGGCGAATCGTCTGAAATCCCACTTAACCCAGGATTAAGTAGGAAAAAACAGGATTAACCTAATCCCGCGTGTGTTGGGGGAGGGGTGGGTATGAAAATGTATGTATTATCTGCACTCCTGTATTCTTATATGCATTATACACTGTATTTCTTCAGAAGATTGACCTTATGCTTCAAATTTATATAGACGTGCATTAGGTATGAAAATATTTTGGGATTAATCGTTTAATCACCGAATAGGTCGATTGTTGAAGCAAAACTTACAGGTTGTCTAGTTCCGGTATTCACTCTGCATCGGTAGAAACTTCCGTATTTCCATAAGTCGATGAAGTTGACATTGCTACATATGCTCCTTAGTTATTGCCTTAAGATCGAACGAAGTACGTTTGTCGCTTAACTGGGGCGGGAGAAATATTTCGCCTTTTAAGATATTTTATGGATATTAAATTAAAATTATATAAGTAAAATAGATAAACAGTCAATAGCTAAAAATATCCTGTCAAATATTATTTTTGAAATAAAAAGGGGACGTATATTACATTTTCCTAATTGAATATTTGGTCAAGCGCCTGAGTATAAAACGAGACAGATATCAAAAGGCTCATCGTCTGACACCCACGGTCAACTCTCCATTAATCAGCGCTCAATGTATAGAGAGTAGCGTATTCAGCAACCGTGGGTTGTATGAATGTCAAGGGTTAAGCCTTCGGAAAACTTGGTCCTGTATGTGCAGAAAGCGATTCTGACGGGGAATTAGACAAGCCACGTGCTCCACACGCGCGCCTTATCGCGACCTTTAATAACCAGGTGCGAAATCTGCACGTGAGATAAGAGGCAGTAGGAAGGTGTGAATGATGCTTGTCTTGGATGGTTTAGATCTTGGTGAACAAGGGTGATTGACGGTCGGTCAGAGAGTACACGGAGATAAAATTGACATCGCAAATTAAGGGAGATTTCTTTGTCGATTCATCGTGATTTAACGGTTAATCGGTTTGTTAAGTGACGCTCTGGCGGTAACTTTCGATGCAATGGTGATGCTATAAATCACTATAATGGCACGAGTGCTAATACTTATGTGAAAAAACAAAAAATTAAGTGCATATCATCATCTAAATCAAATTCTCATCATCATCATCATCATCATCATCATCAAAGCAACATCAACATCACTTACAAGCATTCTCTATGAACCCGTCCGGTTAAACCACCACCATCACCATCATCATCATCATCATCATCATCAAACAACAACAGCTACAACCATCCCCCACTAATCATCACCAGCTTCAACATTCTTGACATCACCAAACTTCAATAATGCTACTTCTGCAAACGATAAACAATTCCATGTATTCGTCGTGAAAGTGCACTTATTCATTCAGTTCTCTTCATGCAGGTTTCTGCTATAATCCCATGACCTGTAGGGGGGGGGGGGGGGGGGGGGTGAAAACAAAGCCAGTTCACTAGCTGGTACAGAAGATCTCTGTCTTGTTCACGACACTAATTAAAGCATTCTGTTGGAAGGGCTGCCAACACTATCTCCGGAGTTCCGAGTCTGTTTTGTGTTTTAAGGGTACTCCTATGTTGTTGGAACTACTCCCGCCGGGGCGGGGAAAAAGTCGAGGTTCTTAGGAATCCGAGAAAGTACACATGTGAACAACAATAGTTTTTTTGTGGTTATGAATGAGGTAGATGTTGGTGCCATGTAGGGTCAAGAAGGTTATGTTGGTTTTGTATGTAGATATACATTATAATGACTGACAGAAAGAGGCGAGTGAAATTATGTATGATCGGTATGTGAAACGCACACAAAGTTTGATATACTTGACGTATTGTTAGTCCTTATCACGCGACAGAGTTTTTCAGGAACATGTCTCATGATTCTAGCGAGTAAGCTGCAGGCTGATCCGGCTTTATACATGCAATTGTTCTCTGACCCTCATGACAAAACTATGAGACACAGTGGCACACACACTAAATACTGACTGTTGCGTTCAATATCAACTCCAACATTGTATAGATATGTATCTTTACACATCGTTTCGCCTGTCTGTCTACTGTTGGGATTTTGGAGTTACTGTCGCCGCGACAGTATTTCTAATAGCAATGTCCAGTTATGAACATGTGGAGGTAGACCCCAAGTGCTCAGAACCACCGATCACCGTAAGCCAGCTAGAGGACATGGAAGAACAGTGTGGCCAGATCGGGACTCGAACCCATAGCAGGACGGGCAACCCATATGGCCACGAACACCCCTTCGCCTGCATATCTTGTTTCTTTCTCTCCATCTTCCCACCCGCCCCCTCTTTTTCTTTCTTTCTGTCTTTCTCTGCGTGCGAATGTGTGGTGTGCTCCCTGTTTAATTTTCTATATCTCCACCATATTTTAATTTCTTTTAGATGAAAGAAGCCCTGCTCGTGTACTAGTAAATAACTTTTTGATATAAATAGAGATATATTTCACAGAGTGTTGTTAAAGCATACAATGGCGTATTTCCAAGATAATTAGGGGCCTTTGGGAGAAATTTGATGAGGCCTATATTTACTCTGACCTTATACAATCTGATGTGTATCTAATTGATAACAGTTGTGTGAAGTTATGGAACATAGTACAATACAATAGTCGTAAAAATGGTACTGGTATAGCTCCCTTGCTTGGCGCTCAGCATATAAGGGTAGTTCCAGGACTGGTTGGCCCGGTGTCAGGATGATGTGACTGTGTGGTATCATGTAACATGTCTACGGCGTGATACTGCAGTGTTGCAGCACTATATCTGTCTAAGTAGACATCGTCTCCAAATGACTGAAATACTGTGGGTCGGACGATAAACCAAACAAACAAACAATACAATAGTCGCTGTAAAGTAAAAAATCATTAATTTTCAAGGGGATCTATCATTCATGGTTATTGTGGATGACTTTAATCCCATGAAAACTCTTTTATAAGTATACCTTATTTTTTCTATAGTACGAATCCAGGAATAAATGTACCCACGAATTAACGTTATTGCAAACGAAATTTACTGCCAATAAAAATATTGATTATTCAGTTAGTGAAAATTAAAAACGAAAATGATGAATATACAACGTAATGATATTTTTATTTTGTTTAAAATAATCTTTCTGAACTCAGAACAGAAAATATCGAAACTGAGACACGCAGGAGCGAAATCTAATATTCCAAGAACGACAATTAGAGCTATATTAAACTCATTAGCGTAATGGTTTTTCATTTAATATTAAATGTGTCTACGCTTTCATTTCAGTTTCATGGACTGATATCTTAATATTGTTTCAATAATTTAAAACAAAGCTATTGTGTTTATTTTGCAACAACAGTGAAATGTTCTATCATGTCTCATCACGGCTTCAACATCATTCCAAATTCTTCGATAATGAAGTCGATACTCAGCCTCCAAAGAAATGACGCGCGTGTGTGTGGAGCGACCAACGCTAAGTTTTCCAAATCAGAACTAAATTAAAAAAAAGCTAGAATATGGATTCATTTTTTGGGTTTTAAAATCAGTGTGCGAATGTTAAATATGGCATTTTTCACGGAAACAAAATAAATTATTGGAAGAAAAAAAAAAAAAAAAAAAATCAAGCAAGCAATCGATCAATCAAACAATCAATCAGTCAAGCAATATGTCGGTTACCTTGTACACATAGCATTTTTATGGCACTAGAAGCTAATATTACAAAGTTGTATGTATGATGATGGTTTACCATCATCGACAGTGATGATATGACTACTGACAGTGGTGTCTTACACCGAGAGGTTAGAGAGTTTACATCAGGGACGGGAGGCTGTTAGTTCGATCCCCGGCCGCGACATACCACAAGGTCGGTTGATAGACTGAGTATAGGTCAGCTCTCTGTCACATGAAAACTCTTTCAAAACTTTATCCTTTCTAAAATTTCCAAATAATTTTTATATGAGTTTACCAGGGATCAGCAGTATGAATTAGGTTTGCTTAGATAATGTAATGATCCCCCAATCGACGTCAAAGAAATATATTAGCAAACAAAAGTTGCTGCATGTATATCGACTCAATCATACTTGAACCACACACTTCGCACAAGTTAATCTTAATATTGGATTTTCATTTCTCGGTTTGTTGTAAACCTCCGTGATATTTCTATACCTTAAGCAATGTCTTGATAACGATGCTGCAGCATAGAGTGCCAAAGTGCAGCACCGCGTCGCGTCGCGGCAGGAAGCCAAGATATGGATGGAATAAATGAACGAGCAGATGCATGGTCTTTTTTTTTTACCATTTTACCATTACTTGTGGTTAACACGTAAATCTAATCTAAAAACCATACCGAAGAATGTCTTTTTATATTTTTGTTATGTTTCTTCATTCAAATTTAATGAAATTATTGTATTAAAATATAGCGGAAGGAAGAATATGTCTGTCAAAAATTACCACGAAATGTTTTTTAGGCTCTTTCGTCATTCTTTAGGAAACTACCCTACAACATGATAAATCCATAATTATGCCCACCATAAGCGAGGTGGCCGAGCGTTCGCCTCGGGAGCAGGAGGTCGTGAATTCGATCCCCGGCCGCGACATACCAAAGTTGTAAAAATGTAACTGGCATAGCTCCTTGCTTTGCGCCAGGCATATAAGGGTAGTTCCATGCAGGACTTATTGGGCCGGTGTCAGGATAATGTGTCTGGGTGTGGTTTCATGTCACATGTCTACGGCGTGATACTGCAAGCATGTCAGCACTATATCTGTCTCAAGTAGACAACCGGTAGTATTCAAATGACTGAAATATTGTCGATGGGACGTTAAACATAACAAACAAATCGCCTCAGTGTATAACCATTTTTATTTTTAATTCAGTTCTCTGAAAATAATAAAGAAAAAAAGCCCTTCCAATATTTACGTCAAGCGAAAGGTTATTATGTCGTCCTGAGAGAATCTACATTGTGCCTACAAAATATCTTCACCCGGATTTTCATGACATGCAGTAGGCGGGTTCAACAGTACACACACTGAAATACAGAACAGAATTTATTTTATTGCACGTAAACTTTAAGTTTTATTTGTGTTACATGTACATTATTCATAAAAAACATACATCACATAAACAGATGCAGCGACGGCGGACTATAAAACAAACCAAACTTCTGAACTCTTTCAGCATCTTGGTTGAAACTTGATTTTTTTTATTATTTTTTTTTTTCAATTTCTTACTAAGATACATTGGCGTGAGATCTTGGCGACAAATTTATGATTTCAAACGAGGAATTAATTTCCAGAGACTTAGAAGCAGCATTAGCGAGTATATTAAAATGAACCCATAAACAGCTGAGCCTGTTTTCTTTTCTTTTATAACCTTTAGAAAACAGATTTTCCTCCTCTGCAGGATTGCCTCGCTGGTATCTTATGATCACCTGGCTATAAAAACAGTTTATCTAACCATAGTGCAATGGCTTTGAGAGCGACAACGTTTTAATGCTGTTGCATAAGATTATGGAATATTGGCTTGTGTAAAAGGTGGAAAAAAACTATCATAGTATTACGTGTGTTAATATCAGAGATGTGCTTCGGATGGACTAAGTTTAAGTACCATGTGATTTGTTCCCCCACTGAAATTCCATTTGGGAGATGCTCCATATTTTTATACAAATGTCGTCCTAACAGGTTCCCAGGCAAATCAATGAATCTGAAAGAGGTTCCTGACGAGCACACGACGGCTCGAGGTCTTGAATATTGCATTTAAATACCTTAATTGAATTTGGCTCTTGCACGCTCTTTGGTTTATTTTTTAGTGAAGAGAGTCACATTCTTTTGAAGCATGTTCTCCAATTCTAATAATTGAACAGTCTGTTGTTTTGTCTGAAGCGTTTGGTTTTTAATTTTTACATACAGAATATATCTATTTATCTTTTGTTATCTTTGTTTAAAGTATCGTCTCTAAACTGAAATACTGTCGGTGGGGCGTTAAACCCAACAAACAAACATGTTTTAAGTGGTTAAAGTGTTTGCCCCATTACCGAGAAGTCGTGAGTTCGGTCACTGGCATCAAGATAACAAAGTCGTTAAAACGATACTGGTATATCTTAACTTGAACCTATCACTCAGCACATCAGGGTAGTTGCAGGACTAGTTGGTTCATTTTCAGGATAATGTGCCTGGGCGTGGTAGCATGCCTCTTGCTTATGGCGTGATACTTCAGTGAGACAACACTACATGTCTGAGTCCAACTGTCGGTTAAATAAACCAAAGTAAGCAAATTCAGCCGTATTTTAAAACTTGAGTTATGCTTATTTGTATTTGAATTAATTTCACGACAGTCAGGCTCCATCAGACCGGCACAACACTATTGAACTAAGTTACATCTACTCCTATCCTTTTGAAGTATTGATCTGTGATTGGACTATTACTCAATTATAGGTTTTAAAACTGCCCGAAACATCAACTTTGGCGTCCTGCAAAATCAAAGGGAAACGGGAAAATCCCACGGGCATACTTGTACTCAGGTACAGCTATACATTTTTTTATAATATCGTTATATAATCATTAGTTTCTTTAGCCTGCTATTCATGTACGGTGAAGATAATGGGCTCTGTCTACAAGTTAATGAGGTTGTATTTTTACGTGAGTGTTTCTTATAGCCGAATATTTAGAGAAGTTTTCATTCTTCCGTTATTTTTTGTTCAATTTAGTTAAAACGTTACGATACAATCACTACTAAACCTGTTTTCCCACAGTTGTGCTCAAGTAAGTCGGTCACCGATACATATAATGTGTTCTATTTTTGTTGAACAAGATGTCGTGTTATCTTAATGGTATCAAATGCTGTTAAATATATGTACAAGAAATAAGTCTTCCAGATGGACCATTTCGACGCTATACTTTAGACAATATATCAACCAGTAGAGTAGGTTATACATACTCGTATGCATTCAGTATGTATATATTTATGAACTGGTTATGCAATGAACTGAATTGAGATAAGGAAAATGCACGTGCAAGTAAATGTAAAGTCAAAGTGCGTATAATTGTGTACATGTATATATAATGTCGTTTTGATGCTAGGCAGTATATATACGATACCTCGAGATTTACTCACAGTTGCCAAACTGCCAGTTACAAAATAATAACTTATGGCAAACCACGGGCTGGGCTAGATAGATGAGATATGTTCTTAATTAGTGCTTTAATGAGTCCAACATGTGCCGGAAATTTTCGCCATGAGGATCTCTTAGAACAAACACATCGGAATCACTTGGCTGTACTGAATGTTTTCAATAAGAACAAGGAAGTTCCGAGTGATCTGAAATGATCTCTTGGACACTTAAATCATATCTTATCCAAGAAGTGTTTGTCTGTTTGGAATTAGCATAACCATGAAGCAATTATCGCAGTAATACTAGTATATGATAAACAAATATTGTTTCATGCGGGATATAAAGCAATGAAGAAGATAGGAGAGTGTCTGTGCTTTATGTATTGTGAAAATATTTCATTTTTTTTTTATATTAAATATCGAATCAATAATTATTTCTAGGTATTGAAATGGAGGACTTCCGGTTGTTAATTATTAATTAATATTTAAGAGGCAGGGATTGTTCATTGACATTTGTCTTATAAGTTCAGTCTTGCACTGAATGCATTTCGGCCTGCCTTCAGTTCGCATTTTCTTGTATTTTCGCCATTCTTTCCTCTTACTTTCCATCATTTTTTCACTCCTTTATCCTACATGCAGTCAATAAACCTTCGAACCATCTCAGTTTTATGTTTCAGAAACTCTACAATGCGCTATTTTTGTCAAAAAGATGGCGACATACCCAAACAACAACAGTAAATAATAATAATACCCTCAAGGTGCCTCACTTTAGAAAGCTAATGAACTCGAACAGAGTTTCACCTAATACACTTATGATGTAATATAACCAAAAACTACGTTTGCTCAATACGCTTTGTTTCTTATAGAAGTGATCACGGAATATATACCGTGGGTTTTCGACGATGACCAAATCTGTCAGGTCCGGAAAGGAGAGTCTGGCTTTGGCTGGAATTACCCAGATGCAAGGCAAACCTTCTTTCATTCTACTTTCATACCCATATCACCACCACCCTCTCTTTCACCCCGTGTGTTTCTTTTACTTTGTCTGTCCCTAATTCTTGTTTTCTGTCTCAGAGTGGTCTATCTGTCTGTCTGCCTCTCTGTATGTTTTATATGGCGTACACAATGATACAATGTGGGGCCGCCGTGGCCGAGCGGTTACAGTCGTGGACTACAAATCTCTCAGCCCCTCACCGCTGTGGGTTCGAATCCCGGTAGGGACTTCGGAATTTTCATGTGAGGAAGCCTTCCAGCTGGCTTGCGGTAGGTCGGTGGTTCTACCCGGGTACCTCTGTGTACTCGGGGTCTTCCTCCACCTGTAATTAGCTGGACGTCGCTATATGATTGAAATACTGTCGCAGTGACTGTAAACTCCAATACAACAACAACAACAATGATACAATGTAAACTGTAAAAGCAATCAACATTTGTTAGATATGGAAGATTTTCATGACATTTATTAATCAAATTATATTGAGAGAGAGAGAGAAAAAGAGAGAGAGAGGGGGGGGGGGGCGGCGGCGGAGAACAGTGAAATGACAAATGTGCAGAAAAGAAAATGAAAACGAAGGACTGTGGGAGTTGTTTTGAAACTTGTTAAGTATGTTTGTTCGTGTCAGTCTATTTCTTCTTATCTCTGACTTCTTTCCACATAAAAGGGGTACATGTATATACATATACTCGTGTATGATCATGCAATAAACCGTCCTCGGTGGCCGAGTGGTAAGAGCGTCCTCTTCAGGAGAGAAAGGATATGGATTCGATCACCAACCGCATACCAAAAGTCATTCAAGTTGATACATGGAATTTCCTGTTGTATACAGGGTTGTTCCAGGACTAATTGTTTAAATACACATAACACAGAGTCTTAACGGGTTTTAATGGCAGTGGGTTTTGAAACTTTTATTAATAAAAAAAAAGTTGGTTCGGTGTGAGGACATGTGTCTGGATGTGGTATCGTGCAATTTGTATACGAGATAAAGATGTAGATTAACAAGGTAACCATCCTGTAAAAGTTATAGCTTACTTTTGGCTCTTTAATGCTTTGTTTTTAAGTCACCACGACAGTCGTGCAGCTAAGCACATCCAATTGTAAAGAGAGAAAATGTGACAAATTGTATTTATTGTTCAAATAGAGAAATATTAGTTGATTAACCAGTTTAAATGCAATTTTGCATATGAAATGACGTTTTACCAAAGAGGTTTATTAAAAAAATCCTAATAGACCTAACTCTATAGATAAATGAATAAAGCAATTATTGAATGCTATTTTTATGTGGCGAATTCCGGGACAATACGCGTTTTATTGATTTACGGCGGCGCAGTTTTGCAAACCTATACTTATTATGATACCGACATAAATATAATGCCAGGGAACATCATTCAGATAATTCGATGTCTCGATGTGAACATAGCTGTTCCTCTTGTCTTATCATCAATTATCCACGAGGCATTGTTGAGCCTACCACAGTGACTGGTATTGACAACGATCACTACATTTATTCTTTGTCATCCATTCTGTGTATGAGTACTTATTTATATGAGTTTTTATGGTGATGGTATTTTGCAGTTTGAACTGCAAACATAACAAAGTAAGGACATGATTTATAAGGGAGAATTTCGTGTCCTACAGTAGCATTTTCATCATCATTGTGCACAAGGAGCATCTTCTTTCTCCTTCTTTCATTTATTTTCGATTTCTTCCTCTTACACAGTTTAAGCTCATCACCGCTGTAACATTGACCATCGATCTGGTCGCTCGGATAGCCCTCCAGGTGGCTAGCGGTGGGTCGGTGCTTCTACCCGGTACCTAGCCTTATTGCAAACACTTGTTGGACCTCCAAGTCAGTCTATAAATAGAGACTGTGGTGTACATCGCTATTTGACTGAAATACAGTCGAAGCGACGGTCAACACAAAAACGACAACCTTTTCCTCTCGTTTTGTCTTTCACTCATTTTCCCACTCTTTGTTCATTTCCAACTATCCACCCCGCTCATGCATCGCCTGTCATCTATCTATCAATATAAGAAGGAAATAAATATATTTTTTTTAACTCAGCTACGTTGTGACAAAGAAAATCAGTACAGGGCCTCTGTACACGGTATTGTGTAACAGCTGTCCTAAAACAGAGACAATATCGCAGTTCGTGCGGGAAACAGGTCGCCGTGGCACCATTCCAGGAAAAGTCTGTTATTCTCGTCACGGTCGACTGAACAGCTCAATATTCTGAAAATGAGAACGTTACTGACATTTAGGACAAATCACGACTGTATATTGCAGAGTGTCGCTTTCGGGTTTTCAGGGAGAGGATGTAGCGGGATATCTGGAAACAGTCTGATTATATGTTATAATTGTTTATTGCAGAGGAACTCTGCATAATGAGTCCTATGATGATGATGATGATGATGATGATGATGATAAACGAGACTGCTGCAAGAGAGAAAACATATTAATAGAGGACACAAAGGCATGCTGTTAGAGAGGAAACGAACAGATATGGACATGTAGTCAGAGGAGAGGGGGTGGGGTGGGGTGGGGGCAGGGATTGGGGATGAGAGATGAAAGAGAGAGGCTTATAAAGGTATAAAGTATATGAAGAGACAGAGAGAGAGGCGGACAGAGAGATTGCTTAAAGACAGATTAAAAAAAACAAACACCTTCACGTTGTGAGAGGGAGAACTTTTTATTACATATAAAGCAAGGACGTTGAAACTGACTGATAGCCGTTTTAAAATTTTTTCTGACACAACATGTCAATCGCTGAGAAATGGCTGCTTTAATGCCACACACGCAAAATTAGCAAATACACCATTTTTGTGTTTATCCTATCACGATATAATGATATTAATACAATATAAAAAACGCAATTAATTTTCGTTTCACCTTCATGTTAGTGTAAAACGTAATCTAATTTGTTTCATCACGCTCTTTTGGCATCAGATGTGAAAATAATTGTCAGACTGCACTAACATCAGACATTTATTTTCTTTTTTCATTCTGATATTTCAAAAATCGATTCTATTCAGTGTATTATTAACATGACTTTCAGAAGTCACATGTTTATATTCTTGCCAGGAAGTGTGGTGACATTGACAGCTATTTCATGTCACCTTCAAGTAATTCTCGATTTCTCCGTGGCAGACTTCCGGTATTTTGATGATCACCTTGTATTGTATTATGAATGAAGAAAATGTAATAATGAAATAAAAAGCACCATTTTCGCAACGGTACGGCTTTTCGCTTGTATCTTG
>CM037779.1:52012139-52062139 GCA_021229015.1 Solen grandis | reverse complement strand
GATGTTAATCAATTTGTCTGAGAGAGAAGTCTTATATAGACATTTTACGATGTCAGATATATAAGAATCGTTTTCCAATAGTTTTTATTTTCTTGGGGAAAAGTTAATGTAGCAGACAGCATGCATTTTACAGTAGCTTCAGTTTTTGACTGTAGATCTCGACAGATCTTGTCACGGATCAAGTTCAACATTGAGGTGTGGTCATGGTGGAGGGGTTGTCACAAGGTTGAAGGCACTCAGTGCTTACCAAAGTTTTGTTAAGAGTATCATGAATAAGAATCAAGAATTTTTTTATGTCTATGACGTGATATTGCAGTATTTATGTATTTATGTCTGTCTCATGTACACAAAGACCTTGAATGACTAAAATGTATAATGGAAGACATTTAGGTAAATAAATAGAGAATATTAGTTTGTTTTGAGTACAGGATATGGGAATATATCTCATCGAGAAGTGATACAATTTCAATATTTTCACAAGCGTGTAGAGCGAGAGAAAATATAAAATTTGTATCACTTTGAGGTGAGATAATTTCCAGTTTTGCTCTGGTTGAGTAATGTTCCCATATTTTTAAAAAATGCAAATTTTGCAAAAATACATTCTCGGCTAAATATATAAAGGACCTCGGTTGTAGTACACATTTTTAATTAAACGTCAGTGAAAGTACACAGTTATTGTGCTGCATTTGTCTCCTGATATGTCAGAAATTCTTTCCAATCCAATTATTGAAGAAGTTCACTGAGAGTTAAAATCCAACTCTCTTGACGAGACCCTATACCTCATTTATAACAATTTATTCTGTTAGAGTTCTCCTCAACATTATTAATGACATCAATTTAACCATTTTAAAATTAATTAACTACGTAAAATAATTTTGAGTGAAATGTAATTCATCATTTTAAAGGAAGGCTTAGTGACAGTGAGAAAATGATGTAAGTTATGTATTTGAAACACAATGTCAACATAAACTGTGGACTAATCCCGATTGACACGTCTGGAGCCACCGACATTTAAGATAAAAGATATATTAAGAAGTATTGAACATATAACAGATTGTGTATTTATAGTTCCCGGTGAATACAAGGCTGTAAAATACAAGAAAGTTTACCAGTGTAACATGTACAATTGCATGATTTTAAACCAGGAATAAAACATTATTGATTGTATTAAGAGAGACATGATGTTTAACCCTTTCCCTCATAGAGGAAACCATGAAAAGACCTATGCGAACAGCATAAAACCAGATCAGCCTGCAAGTAACTCGCAGGCTGATCAGGTTTTATGCTGTTCGCTGCTCCTCAGTGGTCTGGAAATGAGGATTTTGTAATTAAATTTGGTAAGGTTTAACTGTGGTTTTCTGCAGATCAGGCTTTATGTGATACCTATTGAGTGCGTCAAAATGAGTCTATATGAGGGAAAGGGTTAATAAAGAGAGACATATGTTTAAAATAAGCACAAAATGAAGTTGGGGCTAAATATAAGTAGGGTAGTGCATTCTGTCCCTTCCATGGTCTACCCATATCAGGAGGGGCAGTGATTATTGTGTCTGAAAATAAAAAAACAGCCCAATTCAGAACCAGTCCAATATGGACAGAATATTAGTGATAATCAGTCCATGTCCAGTGAGACAATTCTGAACCCTTATAATATGCATGACTGTTTTACATTTCACAGAATAAACCAGGGGCCCGTTTCACTAAACTTCATATGAAAAACTATCTTCGTAAGCGTAAATTCACAGATGTAAAATAGTAATTTTACTGTATATTTTTCTGTACAAAAAGTGTTGTGCTGGTAAATAATGCAATAAGTTGGGCCATCTTTCTTCTTCTTTTATTGTGAAAATAAGACATTAGTAGACACTATGTAGAACAACAGACTTACAACTAAGATCAAATTTGTTAGTGCGAAGTTTAGTGAAAGGGGCCTCTGGTCAGGGTTATAAATCACTATTTGTGATAGCAAAGGTTTTGAACTACAGTAGAACTTCAATGTGTCGAACTTTGATGAGTCAAATTTCTTGCTGTGTCAAAGTTAAATGAAAGTCCCAACATTTCTCCCTGTATATTTAAAATGATCAAAAACCCAAATAACTTTTTAGTGTGGCAAAGTTTTCCTATAGTTTGTTCGTAATAATTTGAGTACTTTTTACCACCCTTTGGCTGTTTTCACAACTTCGACTGCAGTACACCTTAAAGGCTGCATCAGCTGTAACAAAATTGACAATTTCAAATGTATGACAGGTGCTAAGTACACGAAAGCTGCCTCTTAGGCTTAATTTTCCTGTGTGTGAAAACAATACTTTAAATGTATAATCACTCTAGGTGTCATTTGAATTTAAACTCCTGTGAAATTGTTTGAATTTATTTTCTATCATGGGTATACTTTCGATGATCATGTTGTGCTGGTTAGCGAAGGACACGGTACCCAACCCAGGCAACTGGATATCGGACACTTTGATTAATTATTAACTCTGTACTCAGTACCCACCTTAATTGTTAGCAACGTTTTGTTTGCATATCTTGCTTATAAATGTATTTGCTTTTCGTAGAAACATATCTTCATGTTTTGTTTCATCTGCAACACACCTAAAAACAGTGGTATATCAGCTAAATGTACAGTAATACATATGCATTTGTATAAAATCAGTTTACAACTGAAAGTTGATGCAACAAAGCCTTATGTAGAGTTCAAAGACTTGACAGTTTGACCATTGATATAGCCCCATACATTAGTTGAAGTCCCAAAGTCTTGAACTTTTTAGGTCATCCCTTAACTCGACTTATTGAAGTTATACTGTATATAAAGAGATAGGAGTCTTACAAAAATGTTCATGTTCATTGTCGTTTACATCAATTCTTTGTACTTAAAAATTAATCGTTAATTTAGTGAAGATAGCAGAGATGCCTTTTATAATTGTAACTTCATTATACCCCCGAAACGAAGTTTGGGGGGGGGGGGGTATATAGGAGTCACCCGGTGGTCGGTTGGTCGGTCGGTCGGTCCAGCGGTCCGTTGCATTATTGGAATTCAATACAACTTCATGCAATGATCAAGCACATGGAGAGGAAGTGCAGTGCACAAGAACCATAACTCCATCTTGACTTATTACAGAGTTATTGCCCTTTGTTACTTTTCCTTGTCCGGAGCATAACTTGAAAAGTACAAGTTGGATTTCAAAACAATTTCATACAATGGTCAACCACAATATGAGGAAGTGCAGTGCACAAGAACCATAACTCTATCTAGAGTAATTACAGAGTTATTGCCCTTTGTATTTTTTCCTTGTCAGGAGTATAACTTGTAACCTTGTCCGGAGTATAATTTAAATACTGTTGGATTTCAAAACAATTTCATACAATGGTCAACACAATAGAGGAAGTGCAGTGCACAAGAACCATAACTCTATTATAGGAATTACAGAGTTATTGCCCTTTGTTACTTTTCCTTGTCCAGAGTATAACTTTTAAACTACTGGTTGGATTTCAAAACAATTTCATACAATGGTCAACCACAATATGAGGAAGTGCAGTGCACAAGAACCATAACTCTATCTAGAGTAATTACCTTGAAAAGAACTGGTTGGAATTGAAAACAATTTCATACAATTGTCAACCACAATAAGAGGAAGTGCAGTGCACAAGAACCATAACTCTATCTATTGTAATTACAGAGTTATTGCCCTTTGTTACTTTTCCTTGTCCGTGGCTTAACTTTAAAACTACTGGTTGGAATTCAAAACAATTTCATACAATGGTCAAGCAGAACCTGTGTAACCCGGCCAAAAATCTGGGAAAAAAACTAATGTAAAAATGTCTTTTTCATACTCTTCTTCTTAATCCTAATAACTTCATCATTTCTAAAGCAGTATTGCGGGGGTATTAATCACATTTAGTGATAGTTCTAGTTTTCTTTGTTTTGTTGTCAAATCATGATTATAGGAAAAAAATCGCAACAGGATTGCGCAATATTTTGAATAATTGTTGACTTGTTTACAAGGATTCTGATGTCAGTTTTGTCACGTTCTGCAGGATGGATCGCGAGTAGAACACACTGAAGTGGTCTTCTGTGGAGTGGATGGAGACAAACCAAATTGTTTTTTATGCGGGATGTTAAGATAATGGCCTTTGTTTTCAAGCTGCAGCACTTGACATAATCTTGGGTCAGTTATTTAGGCCTCCTTGACCACTTGCTCTTTGTCCTGGAAGTGACATCTCAGAAGCATGTTAAACATGGCAATAGAGGCCCCCACCCATCCAAAAGAGAAATTGTCATAATTAAGTGTGTATGTTTACTTGCCACATTAGGATATCTATTTTGAGACATAAATATCTTCTTCTATCACCACTAGCTATGCCAAATGAAGTGATAGGACTTGTTTGCTTTAATAATACAAAATTATTAACCGGGGTTTACTCTTGAGCTGCAGATTCTGATGTTGGGGAGTATTAACAGGACCTTTGACCTTTTGGTCTGTTGAAACGTCACGTCTCTAGTTCTGGCACACTTTCCCAGCATGAAAGATATGATGCCATCTTTGTTATATTGTTATCTGAATAGATACACATCAAGTTTTGTCTGCCAAAACTGGAACATAGACTGATTATGAAGTTAATGATGTATAGCCTGGCTTTTGTGTTTATTGAAATTGAAGAAAGCTGTAAGCAGTCAATCTCTAGCTCTGCAAAGTTTATCAATATTGGGCTTATTAATGCAGCTGCTTTGCGTTCTACAAGTAAATTGGATTAGACAAGTGAATTAAATATAAAAAGCATATGGTTATCAAGTTCACACATTTAATATCAATTTTCTCTCTTTATAAAGAAGAATGAAGAAGGGAAAAAGATCATATGGCAATTATGTTTATGTATTAATTATCAGATTAAAAAACAATTATGTTACCTATACACTATAAATCTCTGTATACCGCATATACCTCTACTCTGGATTGGACTAGTACTGTGTGTCTAAGAAGGTCAGGGAATAGTTTTGCCCTTGGTGTTGCTCCAACTTAAATTCATCAAGTGTCTACCTCTTAAAGATATGTAGGGGATAGAGTTATGTTTTCAGTGATATATTACAGATTAATCATGACGGCTGTAGTCACCTGAGATTAATTACAAAGTATTTAACGCAACAACATATATTATTCTGTAAAAAATCATGCAAAACAAAACAAAGTATCTTAACGCAACAACACATATTATTCTGTGAAAAATCATGCAAAACAAAACAAAGTATCTTAACGCAACAACATATATTATTCTGTAAAAAATCATGCAAAACAAAACAAAGTATCTTAACGCAACAACATATATTATTCTGTAAAAAATCATGCAAAACAAACAAAGTATCTTAACGCAACAACATTATTATTCTGTGAAAAATCATGCAAAACAAAACAAAGTATCTTAACGCAACAACACATATTATTCTGTAAAAAATCATGCAAAACAAAACAAAGTATCTTAACGGAACAACATATATTATTCTGTGAAAAATCATGCAAAACAAAATGCTTTTTCCAATCTAACACATTTACCAGACTGGGAATAATTAAAAGGGGATATTTTGTGTGACATCATATAATTTATGTCATTTCTGAACTGTGCATATTATTGGAAAATAATGCACACTGCACTCCTTCTAGTATGTTTATGTAGCATATTTTGTTGATCGTGTTAGAATGGTTGATCATACAATACTCTTCATCAGATGCCATGACATGTGCATGGTCAGATGTTCTTCCAATAATTAAGCAATGATGCAAATACTGATAAGGTACTCCCAACCACTAACCAGTTATGAATAATTTGTATTGATATATAAATTGCTGTCTGATTGATAAGTCTGATGATTTGTTTTGATAAAAGTATGTTATATGGGTATTATTCAGTTTAGTTAATTGCAGTAAAATGATATCGAGTAATAGATTTACATTGGGTCTGATTGACATTATGGTTTAACCCTTTCCCTCATAGAGGACACCATGAAAAGACCTATGCGAACAGCATAAAACCAGATCAGCCTGCGAGTAACTCGCAGGCTGATCAGGTTTTATGCTGTTCGCTGCTCCTCAGTGGTCTGGAAATGAGGACTTTATAATTAAATTTGGTAAGGTTTAAGTGTGGTTTTCTGCAGATCAGGCTTTATGTGGTACCTTTTGAGTGCGTCAAAATGAGTTTATATGAGGGAAAGGGTTAAAAGCCTAATTATTTTTACATTGTTAACTTCAATGCATTCTTTTGAGGAAGAAATCAGTGTTTGCAAACAGATGAAACTGTATCATCCCTGACAGTGAAATTTCACACCATGAAAGAGAATGCTTGATATTGTCAATATGCAAATGAGGCTTGCTCCTGAATGTCGTCCCAAATGGTGTGTCTGACACGTTTCTCCCACACAATGTCTGCAGCGAGTGACAAAGGACACGCTTTGACAAACAATGATTTTATCCTTGGAAAAGCTGAATGCTATCAGATTTTTGAACATCCTTTATTGTTTGATTAGGGTAAAAGAGGGGATTAAATGTGTCCTTCTTTGTGATTGGTCTAATTAGTCAGAGTCCAGTTTTCTGATTGGTTGGCAGGGTGTTGAAGTGCAAGTGTTATAATTATGTTCTGGATAAACACTTTAAGATTAAGAGAGATATTTTAGAATCAGAATGAGGATACCATTATTTTCCATTATTTTTAGGAATGCAGGACTGGTGGAAAATTGATTGATTACATAGATTACACACTAACTCAGGGCTTTCTATAACACACAAAATGTATGTTTCTAGATGACCCCCAAATTCTCTGTATTTATATATCAAGGGTTTTGGTTTTGGCCTCATTTGAATTAATAAAAACAAGAGAAAACAGGCTGGAGTTCTATCATGTAAGTTCTGTTATTTAGGATTCTGGAGATATTGAGGTTAAGTTAGAATAAATATGATTTGGTTCCTATATATATTTATCAAACACAGTATATCCTAACACAGACTTCCAAATCCGTGACCTTTATGGGTCATCATATTATAAGGACCCAGTTATCCTTCAGCAAGACACGCCTGTACACTACAGGGGTGTTAGTTGGCTTCATCAAAACCCAGTGGTTTTTGTCTTGGATAAAACCAGATTATTTTGAGATATGTAATATGGGCTTATAATGACATGTCTGTACAGCTACCATTATGTTGATACATTGCTCCTGTTATACTGATTTCTAACAATGTAAATGTCTCTGTTCCCTATGCTATGTGATTTATGAAAATACAAATAAATAAAAAAAAAAAAATGACAGTATTTTCAGTCAATAAAATGAAACTTCTATGGGTATATACATTGGATTCATGTTTTTATTAAGTCTTCAGGTTATAGACTTGTTTAAATAATAAGTGCCTCAAGGAACCTAATGATTTCATAGGTACTGTAATATCATGAGAATATTGAAGTCACTTTTGTAACAGTCTATGACTGCAAGGAAAACATAAAGTATAATTATTCAAATATGTTTTCTGATGTGTTCTCTTGTCCCTAACAGCTAGAAGAAGAAGAATGTCTTTTCATAAGACCTAGACGCACTTATTCCCTAGACACAAGGCTGTATTGGATTTAAATATTGCTGATGCTTGGTGTTTGAAGTTATAAGTGCTAATGGTAACAGAATACAAATGTCTTTTTCCACTTATTTATCCAATACATGTACGTAGTCATTTCACTTTTAGTGTTATTGTCTTCTACTTTTTCATTCTTCAGAGTAGTTTCTTTTTAACTCATTCAGATTCCAGGAAATCACAGAAACCAATACAAGGTGATCTGAGATTGGTCCCCGAATCTTTAATTTGTGATCAGTTGACTTAATTTAGACTTGTCCTTTCTTTCCTTTGGACTTTACCATTAATTCTTAATGGGGGGGCTTGCTGAAAATTTATTGACTGAATAGCAAACAGTGCAGAAAGATCTTGGTCTGCTCTGGCTGCAACGGCAGTCACATGGTAAAAGTTAAAAGGGAATTGCTGTGGTCCAGTATAATGTTTATCCCTTTCCCTCATAGAGGACACCATGAAAAGACCTATGCGAACAGCATAAAACCAGATCAGCCTGCAAGTAACTCGCAGGCTGATCAGGTTTTATGCTGTTCGCTGCTCCTCAGTGGTCTGGAAATGAGGATTTTGTAATTAAATTTGGTAAGGTTTAACTGTGGTGTTCTGCAGATCAGGCTTTATGTGATACCTATGGAGGGCGTCAAAAGGAGTATATATGAGGGAAAGGGTTAAGTCCCAAAATATAATGCTATAATGGAGCTGCACTCTTAAAACTAGAAAATGACTGAAAGCCCTCAAGAGACACATGATAATCATGGTAGACAGAGATAATCATGTGTATATAGAAAGCTTTCAATCTTTTAAGAGAGAGATTAAAGAGAAAGAAGGCGGTAAAAGGAGGAGAATTTAGATTAGAAAAAAAAGAGTCATTGAATGACAAGTTTTTTCTGGCAATTTTTTCATTTCTGTTGTGTAATTTCAATGTTGTCATACCATTTTTAGTACAAGAGAGATAATAACTCCATAATTATGTGAGGTACTAAACAGCATGACAATATTTTTCCACTTTCTGTTCCAGTGAAGACAGACGATTACATTGACAATGGCATCATGGAAACCATTCAGAGTCAGCTGAACTCAATAACTGAGAAGACTCAACTTGATCTCAATGGCAGTACCAACTCTGTCACATTCCATAGCTCTGTAAGTATAGTCACATTCCATAGCTCTAAGTATAGTCACATTCCATAGCTCTCTAAGTATAGTCACATTCCATAGCTCTGTAAGTATAGGCACATTCCATAGCTCTTCAAGTATAGTCACATTCCATAGCTCTGTAAGTATAGTCACATTCCATAGCTCTTCAAGTATAGGCACATTCCATAGCTCTTCAAGTATGACACATTCCATAGCTCTTCAAGTATAGTCACATTCCATAGCTCTTCAAGTATAGTCACATTCCATAGCTCTGTAAGTATAGGCACATTCCATAGCTTTGTAAGTATATATAGTTTATATGTCACATTCCATAGCTCTGTAAGTATAGTCACATTCCAAAGCTCTGTAAGTTTAGACACATTCTCTAGCTGTGTAAGTTAAGTCACATTCCATAGCTCTGTAAGTTTAGACACATTCTCTAGCTGTGTAAGTATAGTCACATTCCATAGCTCTGTAAGTTTAGACACATTCTCTAGCTGTGTAATTATAGTCACATTCCATAGCTCTGTAAGTTTAGACACATTCTCTAGCTGTGTAATTATAGTCACATTCCATAGCTCTGTAAGTTTAGACACATTCTCTAGCTGTGTAAGTTAAGTCACATTCAATAGCTCTGTAAGTTTAGACACATTCTCTAGCTGTGTAATATAGTCACATTCCATAGCTCTGTAAGTTAAGACACATTCTCTAGCTGTGTAAGTTTAGTCACATTCCATAGCTCTGTAAGTACAGACACATTCCATATAAGCTCTGTAAGTATAAACAGTTCGCGCCAGTGTTAGTGTCAAACTAGGTCTGTCAAGTGTTATTGATGTTAATACCTTGGTACAATTGTATTAATTCCAGTTATCCATGATGGTTCCTACATCCGTTTCTGTCACATTCCATATTAGTTCAGTCAAAATCTGTCACATTCCATATTAGTTCAGTCCAGAATCTGTCACATTCCAATTTAGTTCAGTCAAGGTCTGTCACATTCCATATTAGTTCAGTCAAATCTGTCACATTCCATATTAGTTCTGTCAAGGTCTGTATTTTAAGGTTCCTTAGTTCAGTCAAGGTCTGTTAGTGTTACATTCCATTTTACCTTGTTCAGCAGGGTCTAGATCAGTAAGCCACACCCTGATATCACAGTACCTTGATCCCAAATGCAGGTTATGATTCTAATGCTCTGTGTCTAGTGCCAGCCAGAACTTACTCCAGTCAGTTGGATACAATATGGGAATGATGGAGACCGAAATGATAGCGTCTCCTGCTTGTCTGTCATTGATGTTGTATCATGACAGTGTTGTGTCTGGAATGTGTAGACAATGATTAAATTGAAAAATTTTACAGCCTGTATCATATATCAGTCTGTCTTTGATAGTATCAAACATTCCCCATACTGGAAGAACAGAACAGTTCTGTTGTAGCATAAATGACTTGCAGATCTGAAGGTTGGTAGTTGGAACAATAATTTTCTATGACTTTCCTTCAGTCTGGTCCAACCCAGGATTCACCAAGAATGATTAGTACAATTTGTAAGAACTAAATTAAATGTTGTTCTGAAATGCTTTAAGTAACTATCTATTCCAATGCCTGAACACAAGAAAAGACATGTCAATTTTACTTGCCATTTGTTTGGAAATGTTTACATATCAGCTAACAGAGAAGTGTATGGTATGTAAGTATCTTTTTAATGGGAATGTATTTTTTAATTTCAGCTTAACTGGTAAAGCTTATTATTTAAAAAAAAATCCTTGTTGAAGTGTTTGCGCATAAACATTCTTTGTAATTTATTATTTCAATTAAATCTGGATTGTGGTGCACTTGAAAAATGGCCTTGATTCAGATTACTGTTTTGAAATCTGAATATTATGGAGAAAAAAAAATGATCAAAGAAATGCAACAGACAAAGGTATGACAGTCAGCTTAGTAATCCTCTCTATTTAACTTGGAACAAGTTCTCAGTTAGTTACCAGACATGTTTTACAAGCAGACAAATAAAATAAACTTGCACAATACCATTTGTTAGGCATTTATGGTATATTAATAAGATAACTAGATTGTCTGCCAGTTTTCAAGGCAGATTTTTTAGTCGGAAGATTTTTTGATATTTAAAGGAAGATAACCGTTTTATTTTAGTGAGTATTTTGGATTAGGATGGAGGAGTTATTTCCCTTTGATTTATTTTAAAGGTGATTGCAAGAAGAACAGAAGAATCAGGAAAAGTCAAATTTCTTCTACACTGGACACCGACCGATATGTAAGTAATATAATGGTTGTTTTAAGTTTGCAAGAAATTTATTAATATAAAAAGTAGCAGAATACATTAAATTTTGTATAATTGTTTAAATTTCTGGAGGAGTCTCAGCCTAATGGTATGAATATCGACAAACTCCATTTTGCAAAACAAATAGGAGGTTATATATAGAGGTTATAGGAAATAGTTCAGCAGTAACAGAAATTGTGGTGTTTTGAAATTGAGGTTTTATTGCGCTTGTCATGTCCCGTCCTACACTCACATTACATGAAGACAAGGTTGAATGAAAGGATATTAATCACCTGTAGTGATAGTTCTAGGTCTGTACATGTAGTTACCATAGTGTTACCCTTCAAATTACAGTACCCCTTTTTCAAAAGAACCATTCAGAAAAAAAATATTCATTTGGCGGCTTGCAATTTTCATATATTGAAAATAGAAAAATTCTGCTTATATTATTTTCAATACTCATTTTTTGTCCACTCTATATCACAAGTTGTCATGCATATTTTACATCACATGTTCTCATGTGCATAAATATATATTTTTCTCTGCCAGTTTACCAGATGAGTGGGTGTCTGAAACTCAGGTCCAATATTTACACACCCGCAGCATTCCCGTAAACTGCCTACCTCGAGACAGTGTGGCCAACCTACACCCGTCTCTCTATCACCAGCACCGGTACCGGAAATACCGCAGGAAATAAGGCAGCCGCAAACCCATTTAGCAGCATCGCATCGTCTCTCTGTTACAGCGTTCATTCACCATCGCATTGTGATCAGAGCGATTCTGGGAACAAGGGGTGAAGTGGCTAAGCCACTATGCATGTAATGGACATGATTGTGTACACGTTGTCTTGTATTACACATATCTCGAACCTGATACTACGCCCACATCAGCTGGAACAGGGGGTGTTGTCACTCAGCCACTGTGCACATAATGATTGTGTGTATGTGTGAATAGCATGCATGGCTTGAGGACACGCCCTTCTGCCCCGCCTGTTACAGACACAGAGTCATTACCTGAAAGCAGGGCTTTATGCTTGTGTTAAGGACAGGGGTAAGGCAGCTAGTGACCAAAGTCACACTGCACGTGAAGATGCACGTGCTAATTGCCACACATCTTATACTGCTTTTCTCAGAAGCCAGTGTCTCTACATGGGAGGTCTGGGTGTCAGATCTAAGATGATGTATATGTTAACATTTGTATTGCTGATACTGAAACTACAAATACTGGGCTTTTTGTGGGATTTATGCATATAGTTGAACAGCTGAATAAGTTATTTAGAAGGTAATAGATTGAATATATTGTATAGTGTATGAGCTGACTGATAAATTACCTATACTATATATGTCTCAACATCATCTGTTTTCACTTGGTGTCCCAAATATCAGCATATTGAGTTAATACTCAGGCAAGGCTTCAGCTGAGAAATGTGTACTTGGAGAAATACTTTACACCCCCAAGATCAAATGAAATTACAAAAACTTGCTTTTGCAAATATGTAATTAGGGTAAGACCTAAAATTCAGCAAAAATTGTATGGTATAAATCGAGAAATAAAAGTTTGTCAATAAATGTAGTAAGTATCACTGTAAGAAAGATACATCTTAGTCAATCTGATAAAGTGTCAGTGACCTTGATATGTAGAAAATGAGATGATCCTCTTGACATAGCTAAACAAATGAACAGGAAGAGCACATTGCTTGAAAGTCACAGGTTGATTATCTTTTTTAAGATCTTAATATCTGTAAATCAGGTGGATTACTATTTAAGGCAGTTATGTTTTGTAAAACTGTGGGTATAATTTGTGACAGTCAGTCCTCACTTTAGAAATCACCTGAGCTGAGGGTGAGTTCTTGTGATTGCTCCGTGTCCATCGTCTGTTGTGTCTTTAGATTAAATGTTTTAAACAGAATGTATATGACAAATGGACATGACTTCTGAATTTGACCTTGTTAAAGTATTTGATAAAATATCTGTTCATCCTTTACTTCATCAGGAATCATTTTGACGCATTGGCAACAGAATGAACCCCTGGGCTGATCTGTTTGCTTCATCCATTAGCTGTCTGATCAGGGTTTCATCTGTTTGCTCACACAGTAGTGTAGCTCAGATTCTACACGATCCGTACTACAAAGAAAGATCCTTTGTTTCATATTGATATATCATTTAAAGTTCAACTAATAAATATTTATCAAGTCATATATTTGCATATGAATATTCATGAAGTAAAAGGCTTCTAATACTTTCAAGAATAATGAATAATTTGCAACTGTCTGTCAAAAATGATATACAACCAGTAACTTATCCTCACATTTGTAATCAAAATCTTCAGACGGAATGTCTTGAGATCTCCAAAGTCTGCACCATAGAGCATCGTTTGAAACATTGTTTTGAATGTGTCCAGATGGTCCGGTCCGTTCATAGGATTACTGAAAAGAAATTAATCCTTTTAGACATTTTAAAAACCCATAAATCTTTGTTAGTTTTGAAATGCTTTATGGCTCGTATCTGATTTGAATGATTTGGTAGATACTGCGGCATGGTATGTCTGCTTTCTCTGTGTTGCCCATATGTAGAAATATGAAATACAAATAAACATTTTTTTATATTGAATTTTCTCTTGCTATAGATAGTCATCTTTTTATTACTTTTTCAGATTATTGAAGAATTTTACCATCGTTATTGAAGCTTCCTTTGAAAAAAACTCTACAAAACAGGCACTTAGAAACACCCTTTCCATTTAAACTATGAATAATTATTATCCTTATTTTTTTTTATTTTTTTTTTTAAATTTTTATCATATTAATTTTAAATAAAAAAAAATAATTTTTTTAATTTATACTCAAGTGAGCAAATTGTCCTCATGACATGATGTTCTTGATTTGAATGATTTTTTTTTTTTTTTTTTTTTTTTTTTTTTTTTGATAGGTGAAAAAAATTGAAAATTTTGGGGTGAATAGTGAGAAAAGGTAATGTTTAAGTTTGCTGATCAAGTCAGAATGTTGAGATTTTTAGCTCACCTGAGCACTTGTGCTCGGGTGAGCTTTTGTGATCGCCTTTTGTCCGTCGTGCGTCGTGCGTCGTCCGTCGTCCGTCGTCAACAATTGCTTGTGACCACTCTAGAGGCCACAGTTTTGGCCCAATCTTCATGAAACTTGGTCAGGATGTTTGTCTACATGATATCTCGGATGAGTTCGAAATTGGGTCATGTGGGGTCAAAAACTAGGTCACTAGGTCAAATCTTAGAAAAACCTTGTGAACACTCTAGAGGCCACAGTTTGCCCAATCTTCATAAATTTCAGGATTTTGTCTACATGATATCTCGGATGAGTTCGAAATTGGGTCATGTGGGGTCAAAAATAGGTCACTAGGTCAAATCCTTTGAAAAACCTTGTGAACACTCTAGAGGCCACAGTTTTAGCCCAATCTTCATAAAATTTGGGCAGGATATTTGTCTACATGATATCTCGGATGAGTTCGATATTGGGTCATGTGGGGTCAAAAACTAGGTCACTAGGTCAAATCTTAGAAAAACCTTGTGAACACTCTACAGGCCACAGTTATGGCCCAATGTTCACGAAACTTGGTCAGGATGTTTGTCTACATGATATCTCGGATGAGTTCGAAATTGGGTCATGGGGAAAAAGGTTGTCTACATGATATCTCGGATGAGTTCGAAATTGGGTCACATGGGGTCAAAAACTAGGTCACCAGGGAAAATCTTAGAAAAACCATGCGAACACTCTAGAGGCCAACATTTTTGTCCCAGTCTTCATTAAACTTAATATGAATGATGACTGCATGAATTCCCAGTTGAGTGCAAATTCAGGTAGGATCAATATGTAGGTCATTTAGTCAAATGTTAGAAAAACACTTTTAGATGCCAGATTTTTTGTCATTATGCCTAACACAGCCATCTTACTCAGGTGAGCGACACAGGGCCATCTTGGCCCTCTTGTTTATATCATTAAATGACAGTGTAAAAATGTATATATGTAATGTCTAGCCTAGAACTAGTCTTGTATATGGTCATGTTATACTAGAAATTAATTGTTTTGAATAGTGATCTTTTATCTTAAAAACTGTCTGCAATTCTTTGTAGAAACATAATGAAATTATAAAAATTGCTTTGACATATTTATTTTTTATTTTGATGTTTTTTAGCCAGTCTTTTTAAGTACAGTAATATTAATCATTTCAATTGTGGAAACCAAATGTTTGTTAAATTAAATAATAAATTAAACTTTGGAATAACATATTTTATTGCCAAATAGAATGTTAACAAATACAAAAATATATCCAAACATAGGTTGATACAAATGGCAATTGGGTTGGGCTACACGTTCTTAAACTTAATTTTAGCCCTCCCCTGAATTATTAATTAAAATTAAACTTTGTTTTCTCCTAGGAAATTGTCAGTTTTAAGGAATAGCTTTTGTTAATTTAATGAACAAAATAATGAAACAAATTGTATAAATGGTTAGTATATTGTTGTATTAACCCTTTCCCTCATAGAGGAAACCATGAAAAGACCTATGCGAACAGCATAAAACCAGATCAGCCTGCGAGTAACTCGCAGGCTGATCAGGTTTTATGCTGTTCGCTGCTCCTCAGTGGTCTGGAAATGAGGATTTTGTAATTAAATTTGGTACGGTTTAACTGTGGTTTTCTGCAGATCAGGCTTTATGTGATACCTATTGAGTGCGTCAAAATGAGTCTATATGAGGGAAAGGGTTAATGATATTTATGGATAAATTGCCTTTCCTTTTATGCATGTGATAACTCTTAATATTGATTGATGACATTCACTCGTGTCTTCTTAAATCATTGTTTTCTATCTGCATCTTATTGTTTATTATTTATTTAGCATTTAGCATTCGTAGCTGAATATAATTAAAGGTGGGAAAGATGGATTTTTTTTGTCGGTGACCGTGTTCTGCTTAACAATAAATTATGTTATTAGACCTGTACTATTTTTAATGTAGAAAAGCAGAGGGGAAGGAGATTATGAGATGTTGATATTGGATGATTAAGATTGTGCTCGAGATATGTGAGAACTGTTTTGAGATAGGAAAACAGGGTAAGAGTCTAATCTCGAGACAGAGTGCCTACATTGTGATGTGTTTGAATGTGGTATGGCCACCCTCATTTCACACTCAGATATGCCTCACAAGATGTCCTCAGCTGATTCAAAAGATTACTCAATTTCTAACTCCCCTGAAAAAAACATTCTTTCAATTATGAAGTTATATTATTATAAGTTATTATAAGTTATAAGTTATTATAAGTTCTGTAAATTGTTATTCATCACGTCATATTTGTACATTGAAAACCTGTAGTTTAACATTGACTTGAGATTATATCAAATATTTTCTGACATGTTGCAAAGGTTTATTTTATTTCCGGGAGTTATTGGGATAATTACAGTTAATTGATTCATTTACTCTGACAGTTAATTTCCCAATTATACAGGGGATGGGAAGAATAAAGATTAGTTAAAATGAGGATTTGTTGCTGATTTTGAGTACTCTCCGGTGCATCAGTATACCTTGTTGGGTGTATGCGTTGGCAGATATCATAACTTTTAACATGCGGGGGGAAAAAAAAAAGGATAAAGATAAAATCGTAGAACATTAGAAATATCATCGTCAGAAAGTTAGATGTCAACATGAATTATAAATAAGTAAAAAATAAAGTGAATGCAGTACAGAGGTGGTCTGTGTTGTGATGGAGGTGTGGCCATAGAGGGAGATCATAGTATTATCTTGTACAGGATCAACACTGTTGTCATGGTAACAGATGATAGGGTCTCTTGATAATTGTATATATACCATTATATATTCAATACAGATAATTTTTAACAGGGCTGGTTGCAATTCTATTCTTTGGTTGATATTCTATGATAATTCTTAAATGACCTGCAGTTGCAGGTTTAAATTGGTTCATTTCATTTTGAGCATACTTTTATTTTATTCTATTACTTGTTTCAAGATGACTTTGTAAAATTAAGAGATCATGATTTAAAGACTCATACCAGGTAAAATGATTATTTTTTTAAAATGAATTTTTAGTATAATTTTGAAAGTATTTTTATTTAAATATATAAATTAATTGACTCAAACTCAGATATTTTCACAGGAGATCTTGCCTCTAGATAGCCATTGTTGTTTATCTGTTACCACGGTAACAGTGCATGGTGTGTATATGTATATAGGTGAAGCTGTTATATAGGTATTAATGGTTCTGGATTGACTGTACAAAGTAGATCCAGTTGTAAAAAGTCCCTGTGGATTGTGATGTGGCTTTACTCCAGTAATAATGCAAATTGTAAAAACTATTGTCAGCCTGTAAAAAAAAGAAAATCAATGGTGTGTCTAGCAAACCCTTTCTTCTGATTTAGTTCCATGTCTTTCCTTGTCTGTTTTCTGATCTCTATATCTCTCCTATGTTCACAGATGTCTTGATGCTCCAGTCAGTGTAGACATATTTATTGCGTAATGGGAAACACTTAAAAGCTTGATAAGCCAGCAAGTATTGCTCAGTTTGATCAGGGTTTTCAATGTTTTTCTTTTAAGCTGTTCATATGTAAAGAAACCTATTGACCCTTTACTTCATATTGACTCAATTTGAGGCATTGACAAATAGAGCAGACCCTGATCAAACAGCCCCTATCAAGGTCTTCTCTATTTGACCCTTTCAGGAGCTGTCTGATCAGGGTCTGCTCTGTTTGCCACTTCCAGGAGGTGTCTTATCAGGGCCTCCTCTGTTTGCTCATACAGTAATAAATCTCTAGATTCTAGACGGTCTGCTTGGCTAAAAAAAATGTATTGTTTCATATATCATTTAAAGTTTACCGGTAGTCAATTAAATTCATCAAGATATAAAAAAAAATTTCATGAATATTCATGAGGTAAAGGGTTAAGCCTGATCTGTCTGAGTTTTGTGCAGGCTGATCTGGGTTGTATCTGGTTGCATGAGTGGTATTCCAAGAGGTATTTGTGATGGGAGATGGTTATTTGATTGTATGGGTATCAACAGGTTTCATGTACTGTACTGTACTGTACTTTGGTCTACGGTTTAGTCAGGGATAGAAGTGTGAGTAAGTGTGACCAGCTTATACAAATTTACACATACATTACATGTATTGCTGGTTTCTTTGCAAATTATGAGTTTTTCGTCCAAATGCGTTCAGATTTTTTTCCCCTCCAAGTTTTGTAGATTGAGAAAACTAATTATTGTTATTCTCAAAAACATATTTTCAAACTTGAAAGATAAAAAAAAAATGGTTTATGATATCTCTAGAACCAGTTGAAAAAAAAAATAATATGCCAACAAAAATGATGTAATAGTTATTATTTACAGTCATGATGAGATAAGAATAGGAATTTTACCGGTACCCAGCATAAGTTTAAATGGAGGGTGCTGAGGTCTGGTCCCATGTTCTTGAAAATTAAAATAGTACTTAAGTATGATTTTCATACTTTAAACTATGCTCATTAGTTTCAATAGAGATTTGAGTATAATACTCAGATTTGAGCCTGAGATCGTACTTAAGTATTTCGTGTACACAGGGCCAGACATAGGATAGTGAGACTATACATGTATATTGAGGTATGTATACAGCTGGTCACACACAGTTGAATGCTTCAGTTGAGATGTTTGAATGATTATAATAATGTGATTGATTTGCAGGTTGGTTGATGGGCAGTTTGTACTTGTATTTTATTGCACTGCTTGTCAGTAGCTTTGAGGTTCAAAGAAGTTGATTGTTCAAAAACTGTCACAGTTGTTTCTGTGAGCAGAGTTTGAAATACTTAAAAGTATTACCACTGTAAACTGCTAGGGGATCTATCAATATGTTGATTTGTTTGTTAGGTATTTTTCAGTTATCATACAGAATTTACAAACTGCCATAATGAAATACAAAGTCAGGGAGTTGTCAGTTGAGGAAAACTTAAGTTGTACTTGAAAGAACATGTTGAACAAATCCAGTCAGTGATGGTTAGTGTCCTTGCTTTGCAGGAAGTTATCATAGCACAGTAACACCATTGTAACATGACATGTATCAATCATTCCAGCTGATTGATTTGGGGCCCAGGAATGTTGAGGGGTCAGAAATAAGATTTTGGATTTTGGATAGATTTTAAGGACCCTTCATAATGCTTCCATGTGTAAATAAACACAGGAATATATGGCGGCCATTTTGTACCATTTCGTGTTTCTTTTTATATAGCATATTGCAATCGCTAAACAGTTACAGATTTTCTCTTTTTGGAGGTGCATACATTAAAAACTCTGATATTTGGCTCAGGGTTATCCAGTTTGAGATTTTAGAATTAAATAACAAGTTTTTACAGAGTGAGATTTTTTTTCTTCTTCTTTTTTTTCTTTTTGCAAGTTTCAAATGAGCATCAATTTTATGCCCCTACCACCCCACAAGACAGTTAGGTTACAAATTTTCAATCAGGCGTTTTAAGGAAGAAATTTTGTTAATAGCTTAGCATCTTCGCAAAATATACACAAAATGGTACAATAAGCCACCATAGGAAATCAATACCTCATCTTATTTTTAAATCAGAAAACCAGTCAACAGATTTATCTACCTCGAACACAATGAAATTCATGATATTCAGTATTTATTGATTATTTATTAAACACTTTTTGTACAAAAGCTATTATATTTAAAACGCTAAAAGGGTGTGGAACTTATACAAGCTTGTTCCTGTAAAAATGCCATGAAATAATCATAGAAACTGCTTGCTTTTTCTTTTTCTTTTTTATCAGGGGAGATAAAACCAGTCAGAAAAACTGGCAAAAACAAAGTGATTTCCCTTGGTAAATATATTTTTTTTCATGTTTCATTATTATTTATATATAGGAAAATATTGGACCTAAGTTTCAAGTAATTGTAGATGAAATTTAAAGTGTTAGAAGTATGATTGTTTATTTATACATTGTATATTTATGGGACAAACAAATGTCCAAAATAAAAAAGGACTGCTTGGCTTGACAAATGGAAATCATCTTGGAAACGTGAGGCCTAACATATCAAGGTCATATCAAGGTCATACTGAGCTCATCTTCCTTTACACCAGCACATGTGACACACTATTCCAAGGTTGTCTTCATCTCCATCATGTGTCAGGACCAACTCAGGGTGTCCCTCATGAACACGGCCGTTTGTGTCCTCCATGGCTCTGTAAATAAGTCACTTAGCAGCGATCTACTGAATACACTGTGTCTGTTGAGTGACATCTTACTGGTTTTAAGTCAGTCTTCAATAGAAAAATTTCAAGCCTTAATGGTGAAACATTACAAACAAAAATACTTACCATAGGTTTTAAGCTTTTAATTTTTGCATGCAAAGTTACACATTTGTCCTAGTACATGTTTTTTGTCTGTATTAGATTTTTAATTATGATAGGGTGGGACAGAAAAAAACAAAACACATTAAGAACTACTCATTGAAAGCCTTACGTTTATCTGGAAAGTGTTTGGGACTAAGTTGGATATTTATTGTAGATTGTGCTTATTAGTAGGTGCAATTTTGTTCTTGTAGACTAGATAATTTAATTTTACACAACGCATAACTCAGGTTAATGCATGCCATTTTTTTCTTCTAGGCTTTGTATAAATATATAGGTATATAAAATACTGATAAAACTGCCAACCTTTGAAAATTGCCAGTTGATAAATTAAACATATCCATGACAAATGTCCAAGATTTTTGGCTGAATATAAGTTAATTAAATTTCATGTATCAGCTCATTACTGTATACATGTAAGTTCATGTTTGAATTGTGTGAAACCAAGATCACTTATGTTTGTGGGAACAAACAAATGGAACCAGTAGAATTAAATATGTTGTCAAGGGTTTATTTATATTCACCTTTTCTTTTCTACATTTTTTCCTGTTTTTAGTTCTTTTTCCTTTTTTTTTTTAGTCAATGCTGAATTCAAGAGTTTGTGCTACTTGTTTATTTCCCTGTTATGTCAGATAGAAACTGCTGAGTTGTCAACTCATTTTGTTTTAATAATTTGTGATATGGCTGAAACACTGTCATTTGATTTTGTGAATTATTAAGAATGAAAGTTGAATGTTAAAGTCATGACTATGAAAAGGTTAATGAGAAAATAATTAGTCTGGGGAGTTAATATTGCTGAAAGGTATCATAAGAAAATATAGCCATGATAAAGGAGCTTCAGAAAATGTAGATGTGGATAGCTTGTCTTACCTACTAAAGGATGGAATTTAAGGTTCAAAAAACACATAAAACCAGATCGCCTGGTAACTCGCGGCTGATCGGTTTTATGCTGTTCGCTGCTCCTCAGTGGTCTGGAAATGAGGATTTTGTAATTAAATTTGGTAAGGTTTAACTGTGGTTTTCTGCAGATCAGGCTTTATGTGGTACCTATTGAGTGTGTCAAAATGAGTCTATATGAGGGAAAGGGTTAATACAAAGTGAACTTGTTATAACTGTAGAGGCTATTTAGTTCACTGAATGTTCATACTCATGTTTTGGAAAAATAAGCAAATTCATCCCAGTGATGAATAAATAATTGACATGCATGTCATTTAAATTAAGATACTTGTAAGCCATGCTGCTCAAATTTCAGAACACCATTTACTGGTGGTAGACCAGGGGTTTAAAAAAACAACAACTCCACCCTCCAGTAAAATCACGTCCTTTACAGTATCCTGTTTTTGCACAGAAAGAAATTTGGACTCACTTATTATAATTATAGATCTTATTTATTAACTTATCTGTTGTAACTTTAATATCAACATTGAAAATGAATAGAAAATAGATAGAAACCTCTGTACCAGAATCACTTCACAGCTCAATTATATGTCTTATTTTTTTTTAAGGGAGTGTTGGGGAGCAGTAATATATGTAAAAGTTATATTTCAAATCAAGTACATGATTGCTAAATTATTAAATGTTTGTTGATTGTACATGGTTACACATAATGTCTGAACACATGCTCCATAGGGTCATTGTTAGACCAGTATGCAGAAGAAATAGGGTCTATTTTGCTGTAGAAGTCAAGGTATTGCTCACTCTTATTATATTTCAGGCTATTTAGCTGTATTTTGTTTGTGTTGCAGTCATGCATACTGCCATGATGTTATATTTACAATTCAGGAAATGTTTGAGTCCCATTTCATCTTGGTATCAGATTCTATTTTTGACAAGTAAAAACTTAGGTGGTTCGAATATAGGGAGTATCAGAGTTGTGCGCATCATGCACACTTACAGTCCTGATATACAAGAAAGCTGTACAGTCCTGATATACAAGAAAGCTGTACAGTTCTGAGATACAAGAAAGCTGTTACTAATTAGCCACTTTTAACACAATGGTGCATCAGAGAAAAGCCAGACTGAAAGTTATTATTACACTTAGCAGTTTTAACAAATTTTTGCTTTTTGATCTCCAAAGTAGATCCATTAAAGATTTATAGAAAGCGTATGATACTATAAATGGAAACATTTTATGGAATCGTTTATATGACATTGGCATCTGTGGAAAGATGTTTGACGGGGTAAAATTATTTTATGCTTCCGTACAGTCTTGTGTTAAGTAATTACTGGAAAACAGACTGGTTTGATGTCAATTGTGGCTTCAGACAGGGCTGTGTTTTATCTCCTTTTTTTCTATAGTATAATGGTGTAACAAACAGTATAAACCCTGATCAGCCAGTTTATTACTTGCAAGCTGATCTGGTTTTATACTGGTTACATGGGCCATTTTCATGATATCCCTTAAATGGTGAATGGTCTACGGTCATATTTATAATGATAAGAACTTATGTTATCACTCAATCAACTTAAAACTTACTGTAATGAATTACTTTGAATGAATATTTAAATCTCTCTGTTGTACATAATGGTTGTAATGTATGTGTGATTATTTAATTCCTGTGTATATATTAATTTGACTTATAATTTTATTTTGCTCTTCATTTATGTGTCAATTTTAAATGTTTTGTGTTGCATTTTAATTCTGGTCACTTGAAGGGTGTTTTTTTGTTGCAGACATGATAAGGGTTTTCACTTATGTGAGAGATTGACTTTGTACATGTTTTCGCCACTTTAATCCTTTTGTTAGAGATAAAGCATTGATTAACATAATCACATGAGAAATATACCCAGCCAGACCGGGACTTAAACCCTGGACCCCTGGCATACAGAGCTTGTACTCTTCCAACTGAGCTACCAGACTACTTACATAGATCACTCACTATATGGGTTATCTATAAGCCAGTACAATAATTAACAAGTTGACTTAAATGCTAAAAATATGGTTCATGTCAGAAAATGAAATGTTTTATTTATTGGCAGAAAATAAGTGCACATGCACTGGATTTTAGTGTTGAACAATGACATATGTAGTGAGAGTTTTTTATGATGTCAACTACAATTATAAAGATAATATAGTTGATCTTTCATGACCTTTCAAAGGTGCAAAATACTGGTCCAACCCTGGAACTCTGTAGAGGTATTAGAATAAGTTGTAAGACTTGGTTCAGAATTAATTCTTATAGAAATAAGTTTATACACAATATAGTGATAATATCAGTTTTTGATATATACATAATTATTACATGTTGATAATAATACTGTTGATGATTAATATGATAAGAATGATCATGAGATGATAATTAGATGAGTTATGTTAACCCTTTCCCTTAAAGTGAAGTGTTACAAAAAAAAAACCCCGGTTTTGTTCGCTGCTCCTCAGGGTCTGGAAATTAAATTTAAGGTTTAATTTTAAAAGTTATACCGGCTATTGACTGTCAGTGATGTCAGCCCTTGGTGTAGAGCCTTTTAAAGGGTACAAATGAATCATGGAGCTGTTAGAAAGAATATGAACTCCCTCAGTCTCTCTAAATTTTCTCACTTTAATTAATGTTCAATCCCCCCACCCCTTCTATGTCATCCTCCTTCACATCAGGTGTTTATAACTCCAGGATCATTTTTACAAAAGAGAGAATGATGTTTTCAATAGATTTTGTGACCAAAATAGATGGTTTTCTAAGTATCTTAGTTTTGTTTTTTGTTTTTTTTATATTTATTTACAGTGGGATCAAATTTTAATGGAACAAAGCAATACATTTCAGTTTATGATATTTCATAGTAATAGTTTACCTGCAGTATGTTGGTACAGTAAATGTAGGCATACATTTGATATGTT
This sequence comes from Solen grandis, assembly GCA_021229015.1. Classification (NCBI taxonomy): domain Eukaryota; kingdom Metazoa; phylum Mollusca; class Bivalvia; order Adapedonta; family Solenidae; genus Solen; species Solen grandis. The sequence continues at coordinate 52,037,945 of CM037779.1, read as the reverse complement.
AAAAGGCAATAAACTTTCAGAGAAACTGCCCATTTTATTTGTGACCCTGTTTTGACATGGTGCTAAGTAAAGCATACTTAACCCTTTCCCTCATAGAGGACACCATGAAAAGACCTATGCGAACAGCATAAAACCAGATCAGCCTGTGAGTAACTCGCAGGCTGATCAGGTTTTATGCTGTTCGCTGCTCTTCAGTGGTCTGGAAATGAGTATTTTGTAATTAAATTTGGTAAGGTTTAACTGTGGTTTTCTGCAGATCAGGCTTTATGTGATACCTATTGAGGGCGTCAAAATGAGTCTATATGAGGGAAAGGGTTAAAAGACCTGACCTCTGACCTTATCCCATTCTGCTTTAAAGGGGTGCTATGGTACAAAGGAAGTCTACAATACTACAGATGTGAAGGTTGTAAGTTTGAACTATTTTATGGCCTTTCCAGGTGCAAAGTACTGTTCCAACTCAGAACTGGTGAAAAGGAATAGTATAAGTTAAACGAACTTGTATTCCTATCAACTTGTAAAGTAATAAGTTTGGACTACCTGCTTTCATATTGAGAGCATCAGATATTTATGGTTGTTAGTTTTCAAAGATAAAATATTTATATATACTTGCCTTCTACTTTTAGAACGATATAGGAATAAAAGGGCCATTATATTTATATTTTTCAATAATTGTAAATTAATGAAACTGAAGGGTTTTACACAAATAATTCAACAAAGACACAAAGCTTGCTTTTAGAAATCTTCATTGTCCAAAAGTACCGAAGTCTTCTCCCTAGTTTGACTATGGAAAATAACGGCATCTGGATCATCCATACACGAGCAAATGTTTGAATGAGCGTTGAGGGCCAGGAATATATCAACCATATTGGTTCTTACGTTACAAGAAAATAAATCAGGGATTCATCATTCATAACCACGGAGATGTATCCTCACTCAGTCTATCAGTCAATTAAATGCCTTGGTCATCACTAGTTGGTCTCATATATTTTATCCCCATTTTCCCCCAGCAATTTTTACTGCTCTTTTTATTTCAAAGATTCACTGAACACATGTGTATAAATATCATGTTTTTCGTCAGATTCATTTGGTAATACATTTATTTTTGTTTGAAAGCTAGTTTGTATAGTATAAGAAATAGTGTGACCATGATCTTTCGAGGTATAGATTCGTTGGTGTCCACCATAATGGTGGTGATAGGTATTTAAGTCTCTCTTCTGATTTGTCATAGTAGAGTTCAAAGGTCACATGATTAAGGTCAATGTCAAAGCTTTTTTTTTTTATCTGTGTCATTATCATTCTTTCGTAACAGTCGTCGTCCAAAGCTCTCATTTTCATCATCATCATATCATAATGCCTTTTCATGATAATAAATTTTTTAGGAGCATACAAAATAGGTCGTTCTCAATCAGAAACTGTCTTAGAAAGAATAATACATCACAATAAGGGTATCTTGTGTAGAGATATCTGTAGCAACTTTCACATGTTTATTGTTTAAGCAATACAACTTGAATGATGATTTTATCCAATTAAGGAAGTGATGGTATTAATATTTTGATTATATATTTAAAGTAATGCACTCTCTCTGGTAATGGGTCCTTTTGATTTACACTTTCCCCAGGTAAAGAAATATTGTTTTTATACATGTATATGAAGGAAACTTAACCCTTTACTTCATATAGACTCATTTTGACACATAGGCAAACAGACCAGACCCAGATCAGACAGCTCCTTAAGCTGTCTGATCAGGGTCGCTTCTGTTTGCTCATAAAATATTGTAGAACAGTTTCTACATAGTCATCTGTGGCAAAGAAAAATCCATTATTTCAAAAACCATTTCAATATCAATCAATTAATATTCATCAAAGTCATTAACTTTTACATGAATATTCATGAGGTAAAGGGTTAAAGCAATGGTGTTGTGTGTGTGGGTTTTTTTTTTTTTTGGTTTTTCTGTATATGCCTTTCTCTTGAGACATGATGCATTATGGGAGAATGTGCGGTTCAAGGATTTGTCCACTATTGAATATGTTATTCAAAATTTACCATGGATTATAAAAACAAATGAAATTTTGTCATATTTAAGAATTGATGATTGTTGATAAGGAAGTCCTTAATTTACACAACTTTCTTCTAAATGTAGTTTGTATCTCACACATGCATGACAAACTTCATTGTGTGTGTTGCCTTTGAAATATCTTGCATGTATACATTTTGTGTGTGAAGAATATATATTGTGCTTGAGAGTTACATGTTAATATTAATTGGTTGGGTTTATATTGAGTGAGTTTATATTTGTTTGACGAGTTTATCAATTGAAAAAGGAGGAATATTTTATGTGTGGGTGTATCTTGTCATGAGAATAGGCATGTCTTTTGTGAGAGTGAAATGGGTATATTTGGATTGATGAGAATATCTTGAGTGAGAGACCAGGGTATATGTGGAATGCATTGGTATATCTTGAGTGAAAGACAAACTTCTGTCATCCGTCTATCCATCTTTTTTTTTAACCATCTATGTTTTGATTGTATGTATTTACAAAAATGTTAGCTAGAACATAATCTTTAGATAGTTTTGTACAAATTGATGAGAAAAAAAGAATAAAAAATGCAATTTTGGACCAGATTGTGTTGACTTGATTTTCAAAACCATGGGCTTCATGGCACAATACTTATTTATGCTACTTGTGTAAAGTGTAACAGTCTATAACAGTGTGCCATCTCTGTGGCCAAGGGGTTAGGACTTAGCCCAGGGAGCCAGATGTTACAGGTGTAAATCCCAGCTATGACATACAAAGTAATGAAAAGAAAAAGTGTGGCTGGCAGCATTGGCATTCAGCATAAAAACTGGATAGTTTCAGGACGGGTTGGCCTTATACAACAGAAGTGTGACTGGTCACATGTCTCCTGCATGATACTGCCGTATGTACCGTCTCAAGAAGACAATGATTCCAAAAGAGTCTATTTATGGGTAATTCCGCCATTGGAAATATCTTAATCTGTTATATTTTAAAACCGATGTGACTATTTTTGAATAATCTTGATGAAAAGACTCATAATTGGCTCAATACCATAGTATTGGGTGAGTATTCACAAAACAATTTAACCCTGTATCTCATGAATATTCATGTACAAATTCATGACTTGATGAATATCAAGTGACTGAAATTATAACAGTATGATTAGGAAATAATGGATTTTAGCTCACCAGAGCACAACATGCTCAAGGTGAGCTATTGTGATCACCCACCATCCCTCATCCTGTGTCGTCAACAATATGCTTTAAAATACATCTCAGAAACTACTGGGTAGAAATTGTTGAAACCCTTTGGTGTCCCTTCACAAAAGTTACTAAATAAGCCTGATCCATGCTGAACTCTGGTTACCATGGCAACCAACAGAACTTTATTTTAAAAACTTTAAAAATCTTATGTAAAACCAATGGTCAGAATTTAATTCAATTGACACAAATGGTTACCCATGCTTGACTACCATAATTGCTAAAATAAAGTTGATCCCTTCAAAGATAATATCCCTAGTGGTTGGGAATTACGGACGATGTGAACCACCGCCGATGTGAACCTTGGACGATGTGAACCGCCTTTGGTTCGTACCCAGGACGATGTGTACCGCTTATGAGGACGATGTGAACCGTCGCGTTAGACAATGTGAACCAGTTTCTAAAACCACTTTGGTGCATGTGATTTCAAGTTAAATTATCATTTGTATGTATGGTTTATTAGATTAGATGATGTTTGTCGTGAATAGTTATTAGTTAAGAATGATTTGTTATTTTGGACAAAATTTTATTTGATTTAATCATATCAAACTAATACGAATCTTACGCAATTGGTGTTAAGACTAAAAAATACTCATTTAACGCTTCATTTAACTCTTTTTTAGGGAATCTCATTATACATGCGTTCAAAGTAAGCCGATGATTTACTCCTGTATAAAGTAATAGGTGCCAAAAACAACACTTAACAGCATTATCATACACACATAACCAATCAATTAAAATACGATACGATACGATACGATACTTTTATTGCATAAAGACATTACAAAAATGCTTATAGCAAATATTAGTAATTGAATGGAGAAATGTACACAAGTTTAAACTTTTTAACATGAGCAAAATGGATTTCAGACTCTACACATCACACCACACCTCACACGCAAACAACATTTGCAAAACATTTCAAAGATTGAAACATGAAGAAATAACAGTTGAGAATAAGACATATTTAAACAATAATGGTAATGGAAAAAAGGTAATAAATCTAATCAAGTATTTAAAAGGTGCCGCTTGTTTTGCTTGTAACATTACATGTACATACGATGTACGTTTAGCTGTACAAATGACGAAATTGGAAACGTATTGACATCAATCAGGTGATTTAATTAGTTTGTTAAAAACCCTTATTTTATTTCTGGATCAAATACCTCATTTCATCTTACCGCATTATACGCCCGAGGTTTTGATATCAACGTCATGTGTTTGAAAATAAAATAATTGGATTGCTTAAGTCCTAAAAATCGATCTCGTAATATATGTGATTGTGGTAAATCAAAACTCAGATAGTTAATTTAACATTAAAAAAAGTATATTTTTCAATATAATATTAATGAATATCAGGGTTCACATCGACTCCTCAAAATGGTTCACATCTTCCTGTGTGCAGGTTCACATCGTCCCGGTTCACATCGTCCGTGGTTCACATCGTCAGACACCCGTGGTTGGCTAGTTTCCTGGTATATTTCAAAAATCTTCTATGAAACATTTGTTTGAATTTAATTTCTTTTGACATGTATGGTCACCTCATTGGCTGTCTACAATAACTGCTAAAGTTGATCCCTTGAAAAATGAGGCTCATGGGGGTTTGCTAGTTTTCTTATACATGTGTACGCTCACTGGTGCTAGAACCGCAGTTATGATTTAAAAAAAAAGTTTCGTTTTCCTTCACTGTATACTGGGGGTCATTAATCTCGCGGTATCACTAAACTCGCGGTATTTAGAAAAGCGCATCTAGCCTTTGTAAACATAAACAATCGTGACCCGATTTCTTCACGCTTACAAAAGCAATATTTTCCAACATTATGCCACCAATTTCGGTAAGTAAATACTGAAATAATATAATTTTAACGTTTTCATCTAAAAACAGCAGTAATTTCACTCACATATTCCTCATATAACCCAAGTCCTTCACATTGACATCCGTCGTCTGTCAAAATTTGGAACTGCCAAATTGAGGTTTGAAGTACTATATTTTATGCAAATTGACTGTGTCCCAGACCCTAAATTCGGTATGAAACCACTAATTTTTTTCCATCATTACTATCTAATTTAGTTATTTTCAATTAAAATTGGCCTTGTATACCAGTCTACCGCGTGTTTAATAGCCTCCCCTGATTACAAAATGGCTGCCACAGTATGACATTTGGTGACCTAATTAAACTGTTACTGAGTTATGTCTTTGTTGTACAAATGTGTCATTTTGAAGAAATTAGATGAAAGTCACAATGTTTGGAGACAATTAGATTTGATAAGTTGTTTTTCATAATTTATTCGTCATTAAAGTGTTATTACCGCGAGATTCGTGGCCCTCGGTATATATTAAGTATAGCAAACTCCGCGCACCGGTTACGTTACGCTACGCTACATTAACAACTGCCACCACACAAGTCACGTCATGATAATTGAAACCATGTGACCCACTCATAATTTTGGAAATGTTATTTGATTTAATTCTTGACTTTTCCCATAATCATGAATATTATTTTCGTGGAATATAACGAAACTGATATATATTGAAAACTAAAAACAAAATTGAAAGAAGTAAATCCGGACTCTACTTGTGGTGGCAGTGGCTATCGACAACTGTAAGGGGAGGTAACTACTACGGCGGAGTTTGTGAGTATAGAGGACAAAAAGGCAATTCTGCGGTTCTAGTGCCAGTGGTAAACTCTATATAGAAAATTTCAAAATTCTTCTCTTCTGGAACTTGAGAATCAATTCTTGTTTAGCACTAATGATAAGTTAGCCCTATAGTTTCATACCGGAATGGCATATGCATTTTTAATCCCTTGAAAATTGAGCCCTTCAGATAATAGACTTTAAGAATTCTTTATATCTGAAACCTGAATCTGATTGCTGGAAGTAGCCAAGTAAAATCAAGTGAACTGAAACGTTTAAATAAGCTTATGGACTGGACTAGTGAGTGATCTAGGGCCATATGGCCCTCTTGTTCTTCCATATTCTGACTTTGTAGAAGCTCAGCTTCAATTTTGTACGAGCAAACTGGGGGGAACATAATCAGGAGCTGTCTGATCTGGGTCTGCTCTATTTGCTAATGCACCAAAATGAGTTTATGTGAAGTAAGGGGTTTAAATATGTATAGGATTTATAATAAAAAAAAAAGTTGTTGATTTCAGATATTTGTGAAAATGACCCAAGGTAATAAACTGATGCTAAAAACATGTGTAATCGGTAAATCTTCAAACAACTTAAACCTTAGAGGGCATTAGCCCCATTGTGATGCTTAATGAGTTTATGTTGTGCGCATGCATGATTGTTTTAAAGTTTGTTATATTCAATGAATATTTGCAGTTTGGGCCACTAATATTTCTTTTACACCTCTGACCTTGCCTGTATTTTTAAATCGTTAAGCAGCAAGTGTGGAAGCCAGCCATCCCTGAAATCCACATATCAATGTATACAAAATCTCGCACACTACATATACATTGTATTCATATACATGTATAAAGTTGTGGGCCATCACAACACACATACACAAATCATTCCTGGCACACTATCCTCAAACAACCCTTACAAGCAACAAACATGGAAAGTAAATAATTGTGTAGCGGTCGGAAATCGAACAAGGACCTCACGGTTTAGGGGCCGACGCTCGACCAAAGGGACTAATTGCAATGATGATCGCCAAAGAATTTTAATATCTGGCTTCATTAAATATAAAAGAAAGAAAAAAAAAAAGAAAAGAAAATTCTTTTCTCAAAAATCAGGCTCTAAAACAGGTTACTACGAAAACAACAACAAAAACAACAACAACAGATATATCGTGACCACGAGGTAGCCAATCAGATCATGAGTATATCGAAGTAATCTAACGATTTGAGATTTGATTGGTCAGCTAACTCGTGACCACGAGCCAGCTAAGTCGTGGCTAAGAGTTAGCTAGCCAATCAAATCGTTAGATTATACCGTGGCCACGATATAGCGAGAACTTTTTTTTTCTTAGCTGCTAATTCGTGGCCACGAGTCATAGTTACTTACAGTACTCGTGGCCACAAGTTAGCGAGAACTTTTTTTCCTTTTTCTTTTTATTTTCTTAGTTATATCTATGGCTACGAGTTAATATTCGATTTTTGATTTTTTTTTTCTTAGTTGTATTTCGTGGCCATGAGAAAGCGATATTTGCTTTTCTTTTTTCAGTTAATATCTCGTGGCCTCGAGATAATAAGATAATAACTAAGAAAAACACCATGTCCCCTCTGTGCTTCCGTAGCTACTGGTATATTCAACTTATTATGTTTTCCTGTTTCAATCCAGTATATAAACAGAATAAAGGACGCAAATGATACAACTGTCATAATATATGCATTTGAGAAATGGTAATGCTTTTTTGTTTTTCTCAAAGAGGATTTTTTTACAATATCATAGTTTTAATTTTATCATTTTTCAATGGTACATCTTTTTTATTTTCTTATTCAACATATTAAAAGTAAAATAAAATATTCTATCCTCAGCACACACTTTTTAGAAAACTCGATCTCCGATATAGTTTATATTAATATTTTAAATATGTTTGAATGAGGGTATCTTCCTGAGGTTGCAGATGTAGGGATTTTGGCAATCCTTAATGTGAAAACCAGCAGGTAAATAATGTCCTTTTAAGATATAAATGTTAATGTAGAATGTATGTCGCTTTCATACTGCAAATATTTGTGAGTGCTTTTGTTGATGCGGAACCAATCCACTGCGCCGGATGTACGCCCGTTCATAAAACCAACAAGATGAAATATACTTAATTTATATACATGTAACTCAGTAGTATAGTAGGGATTAAGGACAAAATTATACAATGTGAGCTTTTGCTAGTTCAGCAAACCGCTCTTTTCAATAGAAATGCATTCTTTTATACTAGAAAAAAAAATTTATGGTGGATTGCGACAGAACTGGTTTCATTTTTTTCACACGAATTCAAATTGATAAGACTATAAAATGGCTTCCTGTAATAATAATAATAATAATAATAATAATAAGATGCATAACAAAAATAATAATAATAATGAGATAAAAAAAACGACGGAACTAAGCTGTTTGCATACTACTAACTTCAATCATTTGTTATACATTTCCTCGTGTATAACATTTCTACAAATCTTAAAATATAGTCGGAGGAATGCAATCAATCGATCAAATAATCCGTCCATTTTTATCTTATCTTATTTTATTTATTACTTCCTCCTTTATTTTCAATCATACCCTATCTGTATACTCTTGGCGCCTTCTATGTGCTCAGATACATTGTATATTACAAATCAGTGTCAATACACAGGATTGCTATCTTTATAAGAATAACAAAGTTCCCCAGTAAACTCCCATGTCAATATTAATGAAACGGTTACTATATTAACAGTCTCGCTGTATAAACACCACTATCTTAACTATTGGAGAGGAATCACTTCCTCAGCCACTGTTGTCAATGTCCCATTTCTGCCACTGTTCGGAATCAAAAACCGATCGATCTTATTTTGTATCCTCTGATACTTTTCCAGTTCTCGTCGTATCTTTTGTCTGTTCACCAGTTCGTCTTCGTCAATGACTTGAGTACCTACCTCCGCATCTCTAGATGACGACCCAAACCCGACCATTGTTGAACTTCTTTGTAAAACAGACGGCAATTGTATCATCCCGGCACTTCGCCGGCGACTTTGGTCCATTGCAGCCATTGGCGAATCTTTCCTGATATCTGATGGGTTACTAACCATCGAATGTCTTCTTTGAGGAGCACTTCCTTCCAAAACAAAAGGATCGGACTCGCGCCGCTTCTTTTCAAGTCTCCGTTTCATTAAAGCACATGTTCCGTCTGTATACTCATCATACTCACCAATGCAGTCAGTCTTTTCCTTTATCATTTGATCAAGAGATTTTTGGTTCTTGTTAGTCTCTAATCTTTTACTAATTGCCATTCGTTGTCTTAGCTTTTTAACAGAGCTCACAGTTTTTCTGACTTTGTTCATATCAGGTTCATAGTCTATTAGGTTTATTTTATCACTATTAACAAGAACGACACTAGCAATAGCATTTTCCTCTTGTTGTTTTTCTTTCTTCTTAGCGAGAGCTCGTAGAATATCTGGCACAACTTGAGACATTTTCTCAAATTCTTCCAGCACATATGCCCCAACACTGTCAACTGGAGGTTTCTTTAAATCAGACTTTGATCTTCCATTCTCGTCAACCTCTGGTATTGCAGGTTGTCTGGAAAACTGATTTGCGGAGGATAACTTTTTCGCACCTCCATGAAATGAAGTTCCACGCGAAAAAGCGGGTCTCTCAACCACCCCATTCTTTCTCTGAGGTGGAGCAGATGCCGTCAACCTCCGACCAGTTGGTTGATGGCCCAGCTGAGAAGAAGATCTGCTATACAAAGGTTGTCCTTGCGGTGGTTGCAATGATCCCCTCCTTTGATTTAACCCTCCGTCATCTGGTGGCAGCAATCCGGCAGCAATCGCCTCACTTATAGTGATGTTCTTTTTGCGGCTATTTCTCAGTTCCTTACGGACTCTTATTTGCTCTAGATCCATCTGCATTATTTTCATCCTCGACACCTTCTTCAGTTCTATCAATCTATCGTCCAACATCATGTCCTCCTTATGATTGATGTACAACATCTTTTCCAGATGCTTCGGCGGCCCTTGTTTCAACGAGCGTGACATTATGGCGTTCATAAACAGGGCTAACTTTGCCTAATGTTTCATTAAAACTCCACGTGAATTCGCTAAGTCTAAAATCGGGTTGCTTCAATAAAGTTACATCAACTATACCGCATTATCAACTCCACCCTTTGATAATACGGCAGTCGTTTTTGTCACAACATTAACTATTCCTTGCTAGTCAGTTAAGGATTTAATTTATTCTATTATACAACGGGCTCATCGTAGAAAAAAAATGTTCCATCTAAGTAACCGGCGTTTTGCATATACAGTCATTACCTAAGTGTATCAAGTTATAGATCCAAAAAACTTGTGTGTCTTTAGGTTCTTGCAAGACAGCTTCTGAAAAAGAGAAATAGACGCAAACTGTTCAAAATAAAGGATAAAATGTCAAATACTTGTTTCAAAACGTCCGTTGTAAGACATATGACTTAGAAGGTCACTTCGAGCTTATGTAATAATATAATACCAGATGAAAAATAAAGAAATATCTTTTGCTAATCCGAAACAAACAGATGTAATTAAGATATAAAAAAAAATAAAATCAATATACTGTTATTTACATGATACACATTCATGATATAATTAATACATTTAATATTCATTTTACTGTGTTTTTATGTATACTAATTCAAACGACATCGGCAATAATACATGTACAAACAAAATTATATCGAGGGGTGAGAGCGAAACTATGCAAAGTGCATATAAATATATAAGCACTTAGCACAGTTTCGCTCTCAACCCTTGATATAAATGGACTAATTATCTATGTACATAATATGTACAAATGGTACCAGAATATTAAAGGTATTCAAGGTATCCAGTAATTATGCTTTTTCATGTTTGAATTTCTTCACCCACCTGAAATCTAAACCTCCGCCCACCGGTATTCCAGCCTCTGTTTTAAAAGTCAGAATGTCATTTAATGTCCTGTCCCTGTCAATTTCCATTTCACAATACAGGTTGTTTCTGCCCTACTTCCACATCTGTATCCCGAATAATAAAAATTCCTCCAGTCACACCTTAAGCTAGGTCATATTTCATTAAAAATGACGTTGGTCAACAACTTGGAAATAATAAAGTGTTTATGAAATGCGAGAACAAGCCACGGTGTGGGGTCTGGACGGTGATAGGTACCACTATACAGCTCAATTCTCCTTATTTGGAGAACGATAAAAACATTCCTGGCCCGAATCTGCGGCAAACTTGGGACGTCGTAGTTAAAACTTCGACTTATCAGGAACGTATTTACTCTAGGTGTTTGCTTAATCTGGCAACGCCAAAGTGAAAAGGGAAACTGGAGCAAGCGAAATACCCTACTCTGTCACTTAGAGCGATTTTAAGATTTATTTATTTGTTTGATTAAATCATATGAATCAGATTTTTAGTATTTGATATATGATAAATGTACATATTAAATCTGTGATATATATGGCTTCTTTAATTGCAATCATATATTTTATATATTTACATGTTGTGGGGTATTAATGGTTTTATATAGGAGTAAAACATGTGACGTAACGCGACCCACCCACTGTTATAATGCATACATTAAAACTGTAGACATTTCAAAGTACACAAAACCGCTGTATAATTTCTTCGAGCAACAGTTTAATTGTCAGTCAGACGTCTGATAGACATATTTAAAAATGACGACGCTAGCAAATCTGCCCAAAAGATCATTACGGTTTCAGACCTGCGTTTTACTAAACATCTTAAATTCAGATGCTAAACTTTTTTGTATGCAACTGATATAAAATCTGAAGACATTAAATATCAGTTATTGTAAAAGTCTGCCAATAATAACGAACTTGCTGTGCAAGTTCTTAAGATCATTAAATATGGGAATTTTAAATCCGGGTAATATTTGAAGAAAAAAGAGTGTTGGTGTTTATATCAATAGATATGGTCATAAATATAATTTTAAATAGCACATCATTATCTTTTTTTAAAATTCTTCATGTGAAAACATCATTTATTATTCACAAATTGTTTTATCATACGTAATAAAACAGAACTTTACACAACTGCATGCAAATTTAAGGATGGAGCCGATCACTAAGCATTAATATCAATAAAACTTGCGTCCCGATACTTTTTGTACAATATGTACACACTTTATAGTATTTAACCACAAACTCTGTTTTTTTCATGTATTGTATGACGTATTGTAAACATATGGCAGCAATAATAAAAGTTGGATTGAACTGAAGTAAACGGTGCCCCGAGAAGGTCACCCGACAAACTCGTCATTTCCTCATCTATCACGGACCGTGATAGCGAGCGTCTGGCGAGAAGAAAAGTCCTTGTTTGAACAGCATATTGTTTATCAGGGTGGCTCGAATGCTTTCAACTCCGCCATTCACCTCGAAATTAATGACACTTCAAACAAAAGTATTTCAATTTAGAGTAAATACCCCGGGTAAATATACAGATGGGGTCGTGTATCTCAACATTTTGACACGAGTGTCCGTATCAGTGTTTTTTTTTTATCCCTGATCAATCCCAGGATGCATGTCGACCACATTGGATATATGCATATTCATAACATGAATAAGTATTACCTGCATAATATGTAGTTATAATCTGTGATTTATTTTGTCTGTTAAAATGAACGGAACAAGAAAATAAAAAAATTGGATATTGCTTGATTTAAAAAAGTGAGATTATCATAATTGCATGTTTCTAAATCAAACTTGCTTAAAGTATCACATGACTGTATGTTTGTTTGTTTGGTTTAACGTCCCACCGACGTTATTACAGAGGTTTGGAGACGATGATTACTGAGACAGATATAACGCTGCCACACTGCAATATCACGTCGTCGATTTGTTTACATGATACCACACCCAGTCACAGTATCCTGACACCGGGACAACCAGTCCTGGGACTACCCTTATAAGCTGAAAGCCAAGCAATGGAGCTATAACAGTACCATTTTAACAACTCCGGTATGTCGTGGTGGAGGTTCGAACTAAAGAACTAAAGCTCCTCAGGCGGACGCTCTCGGAGACGGCCATATCACATGACTATTTCACTCAACATTTTTATATAATTAAACATGATTAATTCCGATATACACTTTCTGATGTCGCTTTCATGTGTTTTAACGACACAGATGGCGCCGCGTATATAGTTTGTCGTAAGTGACTGATGAATTTTGCTTCTGTTTCCGTTTTCAGATAAAATGTAAAATATGTCCGATGGTGTTTGATAAATTTGAGTAAAACACTTTTTAAAGTCTCTTTTTTTTAAAAACGTATATTTTGCATCAATACAATTTTTACAAGTAAGTAAAATGTTCCACATCTTATCATTGCTGCCGTAAAAGGCTAACAAATGCAACAAGACTACAATTTATAAATATCAGTAATATACCGGTATATAGTGCAAACAATAATAAATGCTTAATATGTATGAAATAAAAAATAATGGGTACACCTTGAAGTGACAAGAAAACTAGTGCTAATTATAACAAATGTCATTGCATACACGAAAAAGCCGACGTTAAAAATACAGAAATATCATACAGTCAGAGTGAAATACATTAAAACCGATATACTTCGAATATCAAAGTGGAAATATGAAATCATTACGAGGGCCTTAAATTCAAGAGAACCCCGGGACCTGCCCGCTAACGGTCGCTTGCGTTAGCTAACGGTTGCGAGTTGGTTCCATGCTTACATTCTATACCCTGCGTAATAACATGGATGTAACCGCAGTTCACAAATGCAGCGTAGGGATGTATCTTAGGATAGGCATGATATTCGGAAATTACAATACAAAAAAGTAAAACGAGGAAATATTTTGGTATTGTAAACTACTAATTACATAAAACATAGCATAAACATAACAAAAATAGGAACAAACAGGTGGTCTTACAATATGTATATATTGCTATAAACAGTCATAAGGTACGAGTAAATTAAAAGCATAAATATACATATGTATTTTCTCTCATATGTCCATTCTTTCTCATGCTGATAAAGTCAACTTGACAACCACGCAGACAGCATTGCACAAACATCCAGTTTAAGGCAAGGAATGGACAATGTCACACACATTTATTTGGCACCTTTGGTAAGATAGCTCCTGTGTCATTACACAAAGCCGTGTATTCTGATAATATAGTATACATGTGTTAACAATTAAGGGAGTACAAGTCAAAAGCTAAAATTAAAACACATAAAACTATTCATTTTCATCCTCCAAATGTAGTTTATAAACTTTATAGGAAGCGATGAAAATCTTATGGGGACTAACAGTCCCTCGAGACACCAACCGATCTTCGACAGCATATTAACCTGATATTATTTGTAGAAAATAACCAACACGTGAATTATCCATTATGAAAATACATGTATATTAATATCAACAACAAACACACATTCGAGTAGTAGTTTGGACTAGAGAAACAGTTTGTCTTTATTTTTTAAAAAAGCTCGTTTACAGATGTCCATTGACTTGAAATTTAATTTAAAACTGTTTATATCACCTCTACTGTAATTTAATTTAAAACTGTTTATATCACCTCTACCAACACCACTTTACAGACGCATGTTCACCCAATGCAATACTGATAAAAAGTGATAAATGAGTCATTTTGAAATGTGTATGCTTTTATGACATTTTTTTCGACGTTTAAATATTTTTTTTCCCAAAATGATTGAAGCTCATACATCCCTGTAATTTAAGGCCATCATCTAAGAAGTATGGAACATCCATACAGACCCATAAGCAGGTGTCCGAGATATTGGTGTTCTTTCCCATACCGTAAACACTGTATTTTTTTTATTATTGCATATCTTTAAGCATAAAATGTTTAAATTAATAATTCGATTTTATGCTATTGAGAGGATTACAGTGATATAAATAACAATTATATACAACAATTCACAGAGAAAATTAAAAAAAAACAACAACAAAAAAAAACATCATTTTTCTCTTTCAAACATAAAATAAAAAGAAAATTTGTTCATCTTTTTTTGTGGAAGATGTAGCATTTTATTTCATCTCGTGAACTTAGAAAATTCTATTTCAATCACAAATTTCGAATTTCATTAAATTAAATAAAATGCATATTGTACAAAAAAAGAACAACTATCCTCTATAATTGGTCAAATCTCTGGTACCGGAAGTTTTGATACCATAGCACGTAAACCGCGGGAAAATCATGCACTGTATGCACGATCAGCAGGCTTCATCCACCAGCGTTCTGGTGTGGATTTCTCGATATATCACTTTTATCTAACTTGACTAAATTATTCTTGATGATTGTGTTGCCGGGATCCAGTCGGAGACATTCACTGTAATGGTACCTGGCTTTGGCGAACTTTCTCTGTAGACAAACAAGATAATAAAGTTGGCTGAACTGATTTTACATCAACAATATAAAATACATAGGGGATAATCGATAAAAAAAATAACATATCTTTCCCTGATTTTGTTATATCACTTATTTTATTTCTCTTTATTTATTTATTTTTTTTTTTTTTTTTTTTTTGCTACTTTTAAACACATTTGCATTTTGTATCATAAAAGATAGATATATATGTTGCGATAAATTACAAACTTGTTATTGTGTACAGTCATGATCAACTGAAAGATCTGGAATCTAATTTTAAACTTGGAACAGCAATAGCGCAACTGGATGATATTTAAAGTGTACATGTATAAACCAATCATGTAAAGCATACCTGGATGTGGTAGATGGTCCCAAGGTTCCCGTGAGCTATCTTATGTTCCGGGTCTATGGACAAAACTATGTTGAAGTCCTTGAAATATAAAATAAATATGAAAAATCATTTTTGTAAAGTACATTCCTGATTTTTCTCCACCAGTAATAACCTTGGCGTCGTTATATAATTGAAATATACTGTAGCATTGGAGATTAATTGCACAACATATTGAAAACATGCTTTTACAAACACATTCAATAGAACCTGTATACAGTTGTTGGACATTATTTCTGATATTGTATGTACTCTTCATTTTTATCAGGCTTATGAGGGAATCGGGAATATTTAAACAGCTTATAATGCAGTATAGCATAGAACGTAATTGATAGAATACATATGTTTAAAAGTGTTCTGCTTGTTGGGTTTGAACCGAAAAATGTATTCTGCATAATAAATATACAACACTCACAGTTGTTGTTCAACAACAATAGCAAACAATCTCTGTGTAATTAATAACATATACGAAGATGTATGTAGAGGTAGAGATATTGCTTGAAAATGTTGTTAGACCTACCTCTATCGCCTGTTCGTATTGTTTACTTTCTATGTAGTTACTTCCGCGGGTAAACAATAGTTCTGCCAGGTCAGAATCCGAACTGTTGTTTGTCGTGTAGAGATGTATAGCACGGTTCAGGTTTCTCAAAGCCTATATAGATAGATTATGTTTTGGCTGCTGTAAGAAGCTTGGACATGTACTCGTAGTTCTAATTTTAGGACATAATATAAGTCAATGTAAAGTAAAAAATGTCCTCGTTGATTTTGTGAATGTTTTCCAACTGCGAAAATTTACCCGACGCAACACATTTATTCTTTAGACCTCATTTTTTTTCTAGAGCATGAGTGTTAAATATAAATATGATTATATGAAATTGCATGAAACGGAAATGATTGCAGTAAAAATGAGCACATTACAATATTGTAATACATATATTAAAAACCGTTCTAAACAATTGTGACAGAATAGGAAAATTTGTAAAATAATGTATCACATTGTACAAGCTGACAGGTAACCTATTGTAAGTATGGTTTGCTGTTTTTGATGTCTAAATGTATACACGTATTTATAATATTATTAAAATAATAAATAAACAAATGTCATAGAATTCAACAATGTGCATAAAAAATCGATACAAATTAAGATATAACTAAAGGCGAGAAAAGCCTCTGTAACACGTTTTGCCTTATATAATGTCTCCCAATGCGAAGAAACGAGACAATGTGTGGGATTTCGACGGTTTTGTCAAATATGTCTGTTTCTAGATGAATAAATAGAGTATATGTATATACCAGAGATTGTTTCCCAAGGGCAATCTGGACCTGACTGAGTGCCTTCAGACCTTCAACATTCGTGTCGTCTGCTGCAAGGGCCTGTGTCAGTACGACCTCCGCCTTCTGGTACTGTTTACTGCTGGCTAACACCTTACCCTGTAAGTAGGGTGGGCGGATTTATATAAAAATTGATAATTGCGGCTTACAAGGAGATATTCGGGAGATATGTTAAAGCTAATATATATATATATGTATTGTTAATTTGCTTTGTATATGATTTAATAAGTATGTTGCAACAAACGAGCTATATACAACGTAGCCTTAAAGTTAATTTCAGCTTTTAGAGATACCATGGCCATGAGGTAACCATGCAATGAATCAATAGAACACATTGCCCATTATCTACAAGTATCACCGGATATCAAAGGTACCCGATTCCTTGCTTTGACCGAAAAACCCCCATTAAAAAAAAATATATATATGATAAGAAGGTAGGTAAATTCTTCCAACGGAAACGTTCGTCCTTCCGTTACAATTGTCGTAACGCTTTCGATGATTGATAGGTTTTCATAAAATTTGCCTTATTTTGCGTGGAAGGGATGAATAAAGACATACAAATACAAAAGAAAATCCATTGCCTAAGGAATCACACTAAAAATGATCTAGGTGCTCATGAAACGTGGACAGTGGTCATTTGTCCAGGCACGAAGGTTTCTAGATCCTTCTCACAATAATGACCACACACACAGAAATAAATGTCACCGACAGTGATTGATTTACGTAAGTAGTAAGAACTTGTTTGCAATCAATATGATATAATTAAGGTTTAAAACTACTAAACACTTCGTAAGTGAATGTTGTGAAATAATTCAATCACAGCAATGTTCGAATCCATTCTTCTTGGTGATCAAGGCATATCTACTTACAACAGTAGCTAAGTTTTACCACTTACATATCTGACGCGTGACTCCGTCGAGTTAAAATCAGTCCTGTCTATTTCCTCGTACAGTGACAGCGCCTCCTGGTTGCGACCAGAATGGAAGTAGAGCACGGCTAGCTGTTCCAGCGTCTCTGCATCACGGCTGATGCCGATAGCCCTGGCGGGAATAGTCAGACGACAATTTTTAGTAATGGTTCTGGTATGTTCATGAAAAATCATATACTGAAAAATAAAATGCTACCGATGTTTTCAATAGATGCCCATGGGCAAAATGTCTTGCATCTTTAAGTGTGACCCAACTCATGCGCGCGACACATCGTTTCATGGGACAAATATTACTGCCAAGTCGTTTTAGAATCTTTTCATCCAGAGATAAATTAAAGCCTCGACAACCAACTCCAGCATAATGATATTTCAACTGTGTGACCTTGACCGTGGACCAAATTTGTACGCGACATTTCGACTCAAAGAGATAGGGACCAAATTCGACTCATTGAGATAAACCTTACAGCCAAATTACTTGAGAATCCTATCATCCTTGTCTAAAGTACAGTCCTGACAATAATGTCCAGAACCTAAGAAAAAAAAGAAGTTCTCGCTATATCGTGGCCACGAGTTAGCTAGCCAATCACATCGTGAGTATCGAGGTAATCTAACGACTTGACTGGTCAGCTAACTAGTGGCCACGAGATAGCTAAGTCGTGGCCACGAGTTAGCAAGCCAATCAAATCGTTAGATTTTATCGTGGCCACGATATAGAGAGAACTTTTTTTTATATTTTTTCTTAGTTACTAATTCGTGGCCACGAGTTAGCGAGAACTTTTTTTTTTTATATTTTTTCTTAGTTACTAATTCGTGCCCACGAGTTAGCGAGAACTGTTTTATTTTCTTAGTTATATCTCGTGACCACGTGTTAATGTTCGTATTTTTAAAAAAAAATCTTAGTTATATCTCGTGGCCACGTGTTAATATTCGTTTTTTTTTTTTTTTTCAAATTTTTCTTAGTTATATCTCGTGGCCACGAGTTAATATTCATATTTTTTAAATTTTTTCTTAGTTATATCTCGTGGCCACGTGTTAATATTCGTATTTTTTAATTTTTTTTCTTAGTTATATCTCGTGTCCACGTGTTAATATTCGTATTTTTAAAATTTTTTCTTAGTTATATCTCGTGGCCACGTGTTAATATTCGTTTTTTTTTTTTTTTTTCAAATTTTTCTTAGTTATATCTCGTGGCCACGAGTTAATATTCATATTTTTTAAATTTTTTCTTAGTTATATCTCGTGGCCACGTGTTAATATTCGTATTTTTTAAATTTTTTCTTAGTTATATCTCGTGGCCACAAGATAGCGATATTTGTTTTTCGTTGTTTTTTTCTTAGTCACTATCTCGTGGCCACGAGATAATAACTAAGAAAACACAATGTCCCCTCGGTGCTTCCGTAGATTTGAGTATGGTATTCAGATTTGAACCTGAGATCGTACTTAAGTATTTTCGAGAACATGGGGTCAGTATTACCAAGTTATTTTAAAATACTGCGACTTAAACGCTAACACATACACCGAACAGACATTGATGCGAATATGTCAAGCCTCCGTAAGACTAATTCCAACCGCTCTATTATTTTTCCTTTGTGAATTAGAAATCACCAAAATTTTTGGCTAATCAGAAGGTCCAAAAATTCAAATTGATCAAATTTCAAAAGAACATTCTAGACCTGAAACAGCTTAAACAAATACTGACATATTGGTGAAATGTGTTTCTAAATAATTCACGATTTTATGTATAACATAATTATTGCTGGCGAAATTTGAGTCAAGTTTGATCTATACTGAAGATGATCAAACATTGTTGTATAAAATGTTTCATAATGTTAAACAAATACCCCACCTCTTCAGCAAGACCTCTGCCTCCTGTCGACTGCCCATCTTGCTGTAGGAGTAGGCGGCGTGAATCAGTGTGACGCTCTGAGAGGGGTCCAGTTCTGAAGCATGGTCATAGTACATGGCTGACTCCTCGTGACGTCCTGGAATGAGAAAACCGTGCAGGGCTATAGTTGAACCTGTGTAGACATCCACCTGCACTGAGCGGCCGGTCTTTTTAGACAATTACTTGTATTGAACTGCCAGCCTTCTAAGATACTCAGCTGTATTGAGAGGCCAATGCTCAGATGGTCATTTGTACTGAGCGGACATCCTGTTTAGATGACCACCTGTATTGAGAGGCATCATTTTTAATGAGCAACCAGCCTTTTAAGACACCCACCTGTGCTTAGCAGCCAGTATCTAATGGTCACTTATAACTTACCCAAGATGCTATTTTTGTACATTTGACATTTATCAAATAGTCATCTTTGCTGAGCGGTCACGTCACTGTCCGCTTGAGATAGGTTACACCGTGCGTACTCGTATATATCTTTGTTTTGAGAGATATCTAGTGAAATTTGACTGGAGGTTGTAACATGGGGAATGAGTCCGATAAGTGTAAAGTGATTGAGAAGAAATTAAGTATGTAAGAAAATATATTCACTTGCAAAAATGAGTACTGTGTATATTGTTTTTACAGAAATATATTCTGTTTGATCTAAAATATCAAATATTTCGAAAATGAAATACATGCACATATTATTACTCAACATGTAAATTTTCTAAAATGATTTATTTAGATAATTTTGCAAATATTTGTAAATAAAATAAATTTAGCATAGATTGATTGATACTTTGATTATAAACGGAGTATAAATTCCAGTGATAAAAATCATTCGTTCTAAAAGTCGTCTGTTTATTAATTTTACAGATGTTTTGTTTTTATTTGTAATGAGAAATCCTACATTTATAAGTATAAACCCACAATAATACCACACCATTAGACCGATATTAATTTGCTTTTTTTTTCACTGACCTGCTTTTTTCAGTAATGAACCATACTGAACAAGTGCCTGAAAGTAGTCAGGTTTCTGTCCTATGGCCATTCTAACATATTCCTCCGCTTCCGTCAGATTACCAACTTCAGTCAGAACCCATGCAAGGGAGGTAAGTGCTTCAGGGTTAGTGTTGTCGATTTCAACAGCCAGGCGAATATGATCAATACCACTGGTTATCTCCCCTCTTTTACTACAAAAATAAATAATTCCCCTTAATGGAATGAACTTTTGAAATACACATAAAGTAATTTTTAATGCTTACACCAACGACAAAAATAATTTTCACTTTACCTTCTCTCTAAATATAAAAACAAGTATACTTTGCAAGGTGAATTAGAAAATGTAAGTGCAATAAATGTCTAACCATTCTATTTTATTTTGAACATTAAAATCTAAATTACTTAACAATTAAGATATCTGAAATGCAACGAATGAGTAATTAACATTGTGTTTCACATTTAGAGCAAATCTGGACATTTAGTTTTCAAATGTTTTGCAACAAAAGTGGCTGAAGTGTCCGATTTGAACTTACAACAGTTTGGTTCCCAGGTTAATGTGCGCTCCCTGATGCGTTGGAAACAGTTCTAATGTTTTCCGGAAGTAATGCTCCGCCTCGAGACTGTTGTTAAGCAGCGTGCCAAGATTGTTGTAGGCACTGGCGTAGGTCTTGTCTAGTCTGAATATATGATGTAAATAAATGATAAGTATTATCATTTATAATTATTATTTATTTCAAGAACTCTAGTGTGATATTGAAATCCAAAGGTTCATTCGAAATACAAATACATATAAAACTATATACAGTTAAGTGGTGTTATATATTCAATAGGTCTTTCGTCAGATACGCAAAAACAAAGAGTGGACATTTTTAGTGTTTATTAAACATTAAAATTTACGTAAAACCTATTTTACACAATTTGATCAATATAAATGATGAGATTGAACAAATGTGCACATGCATAAGATATCTTAGCATGGCGAGAAATGTTAATTATTTCTCAGAGATGGTAATAATTACCAGAAATAATCCACAATTTTACGAGACTCTTAAGTTACCTAAATGGCACTTAATGGCTCCGCCTACTTGGCATCGCTTAAAAAAGCAATATTTATCAGTCGGGACATAAGTGTGAAAAGCGTGCGTGCACGGACGATTTAGAAAAACGTTTCTTCCCTCCCATCTCCAATACTGCCAAATAATAACATTCGCTTGCACTCTGTACGGATTCCTCTTAATTGTCTATGCACACATGCTTTCCATGCTTCAGTCGTGTGTGTCCCGAATATGTTTGCATTTCCGAATCAGATGGGCTAGTCACTATAAAATGTAAACAAAGGTAGTATTATAAGACCCATTCAAAATACTGATGTGAAAAGTATTGCATTTTGAAGCGATGCAAAGTCAGCAGAGATCGGATATGTGGTCATTATGTGCCATTAACCAATCTCGTAAAATTGCGAAGCATTTTTGTTTTTAAAATAACTACAATCTCTGAGAAATAATTGGCCATTAAAGGCGACTGTGATGTGATCTCTTATAGATTCTAATGTATTATATGATATAGTATAATGTGTGCTGAAGAATACATATTAGCAATTAAAGTGAATACAATATATTCTAAAAGAAATGAAATAATAATAATAGTAATAATGATGACGATGATTTAGCAATATTAACCCTTTCCCTCATAGAGGAAATCATGAAAAGACCTATGCGAACAACATAAAACCAGATCAGCCTGCGAGTTACTCGCAGGCTGATCAGGATTTATGCTGTTCGCTGCTCCTCAGTGGTCTGGAAATGAGGACTTTATAATTAAATTTGGTAATGTTTAACTGTGGTTTTCTGCAGATCAGGCTTTATGTGGTACCTATTGAGTGCGTCAAAATGAGTCTATATGAGGGAAAGGGTTAAAGTGATTGTACGATACTGTGATATAAAGTAATAATTATTGTATTGTAATATATAACATGACTGACAAAATATAATATGATATAATAAAGTATAATGATTATAATATGATAGTAATATAATACAATATAATATAGTATGCATAACATATTATTGTACCTCAGGGTTTCCTCATAGTGGTACTGGGCTTGTTCAAGTTGTTTGTTGTCCTTCAGGTAGTTTGCATAGTTGTAGTGCATCTTGGAGTTGTGTGGCATTGACACGATCCCCGACCTACACCACACGGTCAGTAAAACATTGTTTATCTATAGCATCATTGACACGATCCCCGACCTACACCACACGGTCAGTAAAACATTGTTTATCTATAGCATCATTGACACGATCCCCGACCTACACCACACGGTCAGTAAAACATTGTGTATCTATAGCAACATTGACACGATCCCCGACCTACACCACACGGTCAGTAAAACATTGTTTATCTATAGCAACATTGACACGATCCCCGACCTACACCACACGGTCAGTAAAACATTGTGTATCTATAGCATCATTGACACGATCCCCGACCTACACCTAACGGTCAGTAAAACATTGTTTATCTATAGCATCATTGACACGATCCCCGACCTACACCACACGGTCAGTAAAACATTGTTTATCTATAGCAACATTGACACGATCCCCGACCTACACCACACGGTCAGTAAAACATTGTGTATCTATAGCATCATTGACACGATCCCCGACCTACACCACACGGTCAGTAAAACATTGTTTATCTATAGCATCATTGACACGATCCCCGACCTACACCACACGGTCAGTAAAACATTGTTTATCTATAGCATCATTGACACGATCCCCGACCTACACCACACGGTCAGTAAAACATTGTGTATCTATAGCAACATTGACACGATCCCCGACCTACACCACACGGTCAGTAAAACATTGTGTATCTATAGCATCATTGACACGATCCCCGACCTACACCACACGGTCAGTAAAACATTGTGTATCTATAGCATCATTGACACGATCCCCGACCTACACCACACGGCCAGTAAAACATTGTTTATCTATAGCATCATTGACACGATCCCCGACCTACACCACACGGTCAGTAAAACATTGTGTATCTATAGCATCATTGACACGATCCCCGACCTACACCACACGGTCAGTAAAACATTGTGTATCTATAGCATCATTGACACGATCCCCGACCTACACCACACGGTCAGTAAAACATTGTGTATCTATAGCAACATTGACACGATCCCCGACCTACACCACACGGTCAGTAAAACATTATTTATCTATAGCATCATTCATTTTGTTTTGTTTCTCTGTCTGTGTTAACGTTCCGTCGATAGCATTTTAATCATTTGTTATAGTGCATCCACAATACGCCAAGCGGTATGAAACAACATTGCCGTGACAATGCGCCAACCAGTCATGAAACAATCTTAGAGCTGAGCGCAAAATAAATATAAAAGAAATGAACAGCTTTATTATGTTCGAACCCACAAGCTTCCGATCACGCGGTTTATGCTCTAACCCACTCGACCACATTGACCGCTTTTATGGTATTCATAATTTATTTTCCCTAACATATTTTTATTTTATCATATAATATTTACTATGGTAATCTATGCATATACATTGTAGATTGAACTGACACTATCCACCTGGAATGCTAATTGATTACGGGAACTCTTGTCGGTTTTAACAGTAAGTGAGCACTCAAGCTTTCGTTCATTCAAAGATATCATTTCTATCAGAAATAGGTCATGTTTGTGCTGAAAACAATTAAAAATAATAGCAATGCATTCGAAAGAAAGGATTGCAAAAATTGTCAAACAATTAATATATATAATAATACATAATTATGCGTAAGTGACATTTAGCAATATAATGTTGCAAAATCATTAAATTTCTCTGGTATTAAATTTCGTTGAATCTGTGATAAAGTCAATGTCGTTGGTACATATATTCGGCGATTTTATGTTCTAGAAAACGTGAAATCTACTAAATGAATAGTTTTCGTGGGGAACTAATGGGATTTCGTGGGAATAATATCGGGGGATAAAGCCGCCCACAAATCGACGAAAATTAGCCTTCCACGAAAATTGATGATTATACAATATAGAATATATCAAAATAAACAAAACACGAATAAACATTTGAAGTGCAATTTCGATCATGAGGTTTCCATGGAAATCCAGTCGGACTTTCAACAATGACCATAAACATCATCACGAGACAATTCAACTGGACAGCCGCAACTGACCGCAGCATTTATTTTCTTTCAATCTCGTTTACATTTGGCGACAGGTGACGAGTCTTTCTAATGGATATGCCTCTCTCGTATTAACCCCATTCAAAAGTCAAATTTCGTTTAGTGGGGCGATTTGTTGAATCAGTGATTTTTTGTGCATTGTGAGGTTAGTTGAATGATTTACTTCAATTTCATGTTCGTGATTTGGATTCAAATTTTTTCTTTCAATTGACCTACTAAGTATTGACTGATGCAAATCTAATTATCTGCTATTAAAGTAGCATAGTTTAAATGGGGTTTGGGTTTTGGTTATAATGAAGATGGATACATTTATGTCAAATGAATTGATAGTAAATGAAAAAATAGTGGTTCTTTCGGCAAAAAACAACAACAACAAAGCAACAGCAGCAGTCAAGTGGTGGTACTGGCGTATAGGATTTCTTTCTAAGACCACGATTTCGACGAAATTCAAATAAGTTGCAGAAATGTATAAAAAATACCACTGCTATATGATATGAGAATTAATTAAGAAAAAACTTGATTTTGTTGACCGTTGTAAAGTGACAATAATGTTGAAGCCCATTCAATAACACTACCAATACGGTACTTCCTGTACAATTTATAAGTCAAAGTCATGGAGAAAACTATCAGTTCTATATTATTATCTTATATTTTAACTCTTGATGGGCGTTATTAGAAAATTTCGTTTACATGTAATACATCATCGTGTGTATTTCAGAAATGTTGATTTTTAGCAATAGACAAATATATTTTTAC
>CM037779.1:51962039-52012039 GCA_021229015.1 Solen grandis | reverse complement strand
GTGTTGGACCAGTACTTTGTGCCTGGAAAGATCATGAAAAATCCCCCACTCCGATATGCAATCCAGATCCTATAATTTTTAATATTTAATTCGATATACAGTTTACATGCAAGAGCTAAATTATCACACTGAATAAAAGTAACAAAATCATTATGATTTCTATGCTAAAACCTATGCCAAGTTGCTTTATGCTAAAAGATAATGGGGTGAGAGTCCAGCATGGAATTGAACAGAAAGTATGCCTTACATGGGAAGATATCTTAATATTGTCAATAGTACATATACAGTCACGTGACCAATTCAAATTTCAAATTATATTTGAGCATAAAGAGAAAGCAATTTTCTTTTTAATCATATTCTATGGCTTTTCCCTCGAAGTATAAAGTGATCTCACACGTTGAAAAAACAGAAACTTCAATATCAGTTTACTTTCGTTTCATCATATTTTACCTGCAATTTAACGTTAATTAGTACCGATCTTTAAGAGGGACGTTTTCAACTAATTACGTAATCATCGACACGCTTTCAAAACTTTAAAGCAATTTCATCCGTAAAAGCTAACTTTCGTTTTATTGAGTTCAATTAATCGTACTTTTATGATTGAACTGAAAAGCAGAAGTGCTTTACACTTTTTTCTTTCTCTTTTTATGTTTCTCTTTTGTTTGATTGATACTTAAGAAAACGCATTAAACTGCTTTACAAAGAAAACTTATACTGATAAGAATTAAATTTAATTAAAATCTGAGTTTCTCAGTGCACACGTCCTTTTGAAGGATATTTTAACAAAATACAGAGGTTTGGTTTGTTAAAAGCAATTGCACTGTAAGCTTAAATGTGACGTGGACGTTTTACCAAAAAATTAAACGTAAATAGATCTAGTATAGATTATAACAAGTTGAAATTATTTTTGTCATCATGAAACATGCATTTTCTTAAACAGTCACTCGTTTATATTGACTGTACCCCAGTTTTCAGTTAAGTGTATTTATAGACCCTGTATATAGGACATTTGCGTATTCATGACAAGAAATTTGTGTTTAATAGAGATGCGAGAAGAAAAAAAAAACTTCAAAAAAGTGAATAACTAGAACATTGCTCTCTTTTTTTGGAACCAAATTACGTAGACATGTAAGTAGGTGCACGGGTAATCCATTTTATTAAGAAAACTCATGGGACAAATGTTAGTGTGTAATGGCCACACATCAAAAGGTTTAAAGTTCGATCCCCGTTTGGCTAAAAAATCTAAACTTTATGCAAAGTGCTGTTTATTGAACGAAAACATGTTTTTTCTTGATAGCAAAAGTTATCAAAGACATTGTCAAAAAGTACTCAACATGAATTGATTAATACATTTTAACTTTATTTTCAAATTCTTGTATCAGTTTTATGTGCATTTAAAATGTATATACATTTAACTGCTTCTCTATTTTGAAGTTTCTCGGTCACTAAATAGTCATTTAACATTAATGTCATGTTTGAGTGAAACACTGTTTTAATGTTTCCAAAAAACCTATGATAGACATTATCGATATCAGTAGAAATCGCACATATTTAACTTCATGGATATTTGTGTTATATACATATACCAGTTTTCAATTTTTGAGACAAGAGCGGGATAAGGTGGGTTTGGTGAAATGATTAAACACGTTCGCCCTTTTCTGTAACATTACGATTTAGAAAAAATGTACCTGTAAGACATTTCAAAGTCCTATTATTTTCATGGACCTTTTAGTCACGATGGCACGGTGACCTATATATTTTCAATTAGTACCCCGCGATTTTAATACGAGGCTGTGAAGAGGAAAAGGTAAATACAATGCCGAAAGGTAAACATCTCTTGTATCGTTTTCGTCCTTTTTATCCACCATACACCACAGGAACGTGCTAGAAGACGTCCATTCACGTCCCATCTCGCCTCATTACATATTCCTTGTAATGTGAACGACGGTAAACGACTCCACAAGAGGGTGTTAAGACATGGTGCCCAGTCAAAACATCGGTCTGGATTCTCCACTTCCGCTAATTTCTCTTCAACCACAATGGCGTGATTAAAAAAGATCCAAGAATACAGCTTGAGGTTAGGGACGTCTGTGACCTCAAAAAGCTGGAACTACTTTCAGATAAAGGTTATTTCAAAGTGCGGAGGTTTTCGAATAGTCGATACTCAGTTTTGCTATGTTTTACACAGTCTATCAATATTCAACGGAAAATACTTATATTTCTTAATATGTGACGGGTATACGTAGTTTCATAAATGAAAAAAAAAACTTCAGAAAGATTAGTTAAGGCCCTTAAAAAGTGGTGTTTAAGAAGAAAAGCAAATTTTGGCGGCATTTGAAAACTTCAATGTAAAATAAGCAACGTCTGTCCTGCAAAACAACGAAACACCCGTGGTAGTCTTTAATTATGCAGAATTTACTGGTCCATTTAAAACTATCAATGCAATCAAAATACAAAATGTCCATGGGATTTAAATTGTCAAATTCAAGTGGTTGTCGCCACGCAGCGTTACTATGCAGGATCTACGTATTGTCTTAATAAAAAAAATGAAAACTGAAAACAACCCTGCTGAATTTCCGAACAGGGTCCCTGTGAAACAGACGTCGTCCCTTCTGAAATTCACATCATAATTTCTAAAACCAAAATCCACTGTTTCATTGAAAGAGAATATAAAACCACGTTCACATGCTCTACTTTGCGTATATGAGTTTTTATTTGCATATATGCAAATTTGCTCATGTATGCTAATTGGATCATATGGACACATTTACTCACATGAGTAAAATTGACTCTATGTGCATTTTTCTTATTTTTGCACCTGGTTGGGACCAAGTGCAATGTTAGTTTGCATATATACAATATTTGTACATAAACATTCCTAAGTAGTATGGAAACACACCGTGCCTTTGAACCTGAGTGACTGGTTTGATCAAAAGAAAAAAAAATAATAAAGAAAAAATCATGTAAACGCAAAGCAATATCCTACCTACTGTGTCAGTAAAACTTCTTTTAAGAAAATTCACTTACATGTGCATTGGCTAAGAAATTTTGCATTGGGTTTTCAAATAATACGCCTGTTCTATAGCAAAATATCAAACACAAATAAGACATTGCCTAAAACAACATTCATGCTTCTAGAAAAAAAATGGAACTGCAAGATGCTATATCCTGTGCGTTTACTTTTTTCATTAAAAATAGACATAGTCCATATAAATATATTGCGTCTTTCAACTAGGTCACTTCAGGGTCATGACATTTCATTTACCACCTAATATATTGAATTTTTCATTAAAAATCAAAAGAAAGTGGTTGTGAAATAAACAAAAAGATAAATAACTAAGGGTAAGGATCTAGATGTCAACAGCTAAGAAACTCTTCATCAACAAGACCCCTGGGTGGGATTTCCGGACGATTCTTGTAGGGATAATGGGGTATTTCTACCCATTTATCTCGGGCCTACTTACGGTGTTCAAGCAAATAGTAGCAGGGAGAGATTCACTTGTATCATGTTGCGTAAAAGATAATTATAGTTATTTCAACTGTCGGAATGTGGATGACCCAGATCTCCTCCGTCCGCAATAAAACAAATGCATTTAAACCAATGTTTAAAACCCCGGCAAATTGATGACAAAGATCAGTTATTCACTGGTTTTAAAGAAAAAAAAATACATTCGGATAGACTGTGTGGTGTAATAAAGTGTGAGTAAGAAATATTTACAATTATTGTCAGCAATTCGAATTGTGCCGGGAACACGTGTTTCTTGAGACAGGTAGGTTGCAAATTGAAGCTTTCTTGCATACAAAGAAGATATTTTGAATAGAAGATGATTCACCAGGCTGCCGAAAAGATGAATTCACTTCTCGTATAACATCCGAAAAGTACATTACCAACATTGACCAAACGTGTATTCTATTTTTTTTAACATTTAAAGAATGTATAACTTATTTCCATGAAAATCACGTAACACCATAAGAATAAAAATGGCTAGACTTTTAAAAATGCAAATGTATCAACATATTTTTTCTGCAAATTTTGTGAAAACAAAATGAT
The DNA here is from genome assembly GCA_021229015.1 of Solen grandis. Lineage (NCBI taxonomy): Eukaryota > Metazoa > Mollusca > Bivalvia > Adapedonta > Solenidae > Solen > Solen grandis. The sequence goes on along the minus strand of CM037779.1, from coordinate 52,007,988 downwards.
GTGTACAATTTAAAACATACGGCATGAATACTCCTCTGAAATAACATACATAAAATATTTCGAAAACTGAGAAAACTTTTAAATTGTAAAATTGAGAGCAGACTCATATGTTCTATTTTAATAAACAATTTATTTAAAAACTTAAAATCCAACCTCTTTTATTCAACAAAGCAATCAAAGTTTAAAAAAGATGGTTTGAATAAAATAGCTACTACATATACTAACTGATGTTGCACGAAAAAAATATAACAATTTTATTATGAGACAGACGCCTTGTTGCTCTATACGGGATGGTTAATTATTTTTAAATCACAATATTATAAGAAGTCATTTTCATTACCTTGTTAATAAAATGTTAAAAGCTCACTCCCTTATTTTGAAAAGTATGCCTTTCTGCCTCATCCTGATGTATTGAACCACCAGCGGTTACACAGACAAAATCGATCTAGGGGCAATGCTCAAGATGTAGAGATAAACTCTTTTTGCACCACGGGTTTTTTTAAATTTAATTGTTATCGTAATTAAAAGAGTAAAAGCGTTTTATTGCCAGTGTTTAAGAAGTATCAGCGCTAATTCCTATTTAAGGTGTGACACGGCCCGTCAGTCAAAGAAGTCAAGACGTTATAAGCGGGCCTGGTGAAATATCGAGGAAGAATCGCGACACGGATCAGTAACAATCTGGTGCATGTAACACACTAATAGTTAATTAAGATATGGAGGTATGTTTTATTATTGAAATTAGAGATTTTCAAAAGTATATTTCATATATATTAAAGAGAAACCCCTTTCAATATGGATAGATTTATATCGAAATCATTAAATATGTGTTTTAAGACAGCTTATAAACACGGTCTTAAAGAATTTATTTAAAAGCATAAAATGTCTGCTAAAAACTCACGCCTTTGAAGTTTTAAGGGATTTGCATTTATATGATTTGCTAAATAAAATAACGTGATAAGATATTGATTTCTCACACATCATTCTGAAGGTGGATATGGAGAAATGTTAGCTATCACGTGACATGCGTGTTTGTGGGGGTGTCAGCGTGTTTGTCTATCTGTCTATGCTTGTCTAGTTTAAACATATTTACAATAATACCAGTACAACACTTATAGGCTGAAATGGATTAGAACTGCTTGTATCCATTCCTTTTCAGGAGTGTAAAGCTATGTAATGCAAAGAAAACCAGTGTACTGTAAAATCATTAATTTTCGTTGTCATTAAATTTTGTACCTTATGTACCTAAGAGAATTTCGTGGGTACATTTATTCGTGGATCTATCCTAGAAAACGTGACGTCTATATAAGAGACAATTTTCGTGGGGATTAATAATTGTGCATAAAAACCATCTCGAAATCGACCGAAATTAATGATTTCACAGTATATTGTACACAGTTTGATAGATGATATAACCAAATTTGAGCCTTGTTGTGAACTTTACAATAACTGTTAATGCTATTTTTATGTTACCTTGAATACTTTTGGAATACGAAAAAGAATGTTTAACCCTTCCCCTCATATAGACTCATTTTGACGCCCTCAATAGGTGTCACATAAAGCCTGATCTGCAGAAAACCACAGCTAAACCTTACTAAATTTATTTACAAAATCCTCATTTCCAGACCACTGAGGAGCAGCGAACAGCATACAACCTGATCAGCCTGCGAGTAACTCGCAGGCTGATCTTGTTTTATGCTTTTCGCATAGGTCTTTTCATGGTTTCCTCTATGAGGGAAAGGGTTAAGGTATGACCGTACATGTCTGTCTGTCTGTCTGTAAGCGACAAATGTAAGATAACAATGAAACCTGACAGTTTTTTTTTCCGAGCTCATTTGCATATACACGTACTTATATCATAATTGGATCACATATCAGTGGTGGGGGCAAATATCAGTGAGTAGAAAAAGTGTGGTTAAACTGATATCATACACAGAAATATTGCGATATTCCGAATCCTTGTGGGAAACAACGAAAATCTCTGACCTCCGAAAGGTTCGAATTTCCCTCTATTTATGTCTGTTTTGTCGCTTCTTTAAATCTACCTCGAAATATGCATGATTCTCGATTGTTCACCCCTCGGATATCGCGATGTTACTGTATGTTGAGATTAAGCAAGACATGATATATGACAGCTACTTATTTGCAGGCATGTGTCTCAGTCAAGCATGTCGTGTACGGTACGGGGTGGCAACAAGGATATACGGGTCCCATCAAACACCGAGAAATTAAAAGCCATTTAAATATCACGCGGTCCTCTGATTCAAAAGTTAACTCGTATATGATCGGCTTTTTTTTTGACAGCAAAGAAATTGCAAATCAAAAACGATTGACATTTGGCATCACTCACTGGGTTATAAGTAATCGGAGAGTTGATATCTTTGTGTAATATCTGTTTTAAATCTTCTTGTTTAACATAAAACCGCGATTTAACTATAGTGTTGAATCTCATTTATTTGCTTAAGAAAAAAGTGTGTGTGTGTGTGTGTGTGTGTGTGTGTGTGTGTGTGTGGTGTGAAATTGTGAATTTTGTCATAAAGATACATTTTTTCCGCAAAACAGCGAACGTAATAACCAGCAAATACCTCCGAGGAACGAGATCAGCATTAAACCATGCCTTTCAATCATGTTAAATGCTCCCAAGTGACACTTTTCATAGATAAAAATGATAAACCTATGAAATCGCTGTTTTGTACAGATACGGTTGTTTCCTTCTAAAGATACCAAGGCCTATTATCACGTCATAAAAACATCTCTCCAACGAAGACTTAATTCCTTACACACACGCCCTGTTTTCTACACGCCTCTTTCAAACACGTTGAAATTGCTGACAATATATAGCAAACCTTCACGACATTCTCACAAAGGCCGTCTGATTTTTGATGCACAGAATTGTATATCAATTGATAAATTATAAATCCCAATCACTTAATGATTTCATTACAGAATTTTATTTTACGTTATTCAGACATAAATTATCCTGCAATTTACAAAGGCGCGGTTTCCATTCCGTTTCAGAATTTGTCAACAAATTGTAAACTAGGAGTTGATTTAGTGTGATGTGCGATACAATGGAATATAAATGCTTTCCAATTACACGTGGTTTATTGACGGCACCAGTACACCAAATGAAAGAGGCCACCATGGCGACATTGCCCAAAGACAGAATTACCCATTGGCTTTGTTGTTGTGGATACATGCACTGTTTAACCGCTTACGTTATATAAAGATACATAGCAAAAAGAGGAGCCTCTTTTAAAACGGCTGGTAGAGGGAGTTGTCTGATCTGGGTCTGCTCTGTTTTTAATGCGTTTGCTGGGTCTATATAAGGTAAAGGGTCAAAAATATTGTTTAACTGTCTCTTAGTTCAACATGAAAAAGGAAAACTAATACAATTCAGTTTGATTTGGAGGCGGCATATCCTTTTTTTTTTCTTTTTTTTTATTCTAAGTAACCATGTCTTGCATTTTTCTGAAAGAAACCTACGATTGTGTTTCTAAAATAATTATACTTATGTATTTTATAATCACAACGAAATGTCTCAATGCGTATTTTATTTTATTGGATTTAAAATTAGCTCCTTAATTGGAACATATGCCTATGGACTCGATCTTGCCGTTCATATTCTAATACATTTATTGTATTTTTATTATTATTTTCAAAAAAACTGAAAAAAATTATTAGAGTGTGACCTTGAGTAGAGAAAGTGATGAATCGAATACCGTCGCGTGCTTATAAAACGTATTCATTATGACGTCCATACCTCATGACAAGCAAAATTGTTCGTAATGATGACGGACATACAACTATACCTTTAAAACTTTGTCCAAAAAAAGAAGAAAAAGAAATCCGAAATCAACACTGCTGTATTGAACAAAAGGTTTTGGTATGCCAACATTTAGAGCACTTATCTTTACTGACCAGCTGTGAAAAGGTACAAAATTGCATCGCTTTATAAAATGAAGGATTCAAATACTATAGCAATTCAAAACTGTGTTTATTCAATTGAGCGGAAGAAATTTGATTACGACTATTTTATTTGATTTTTTTTTTAATTTTTCAGAGGAGTGAGCGTGAACAAAAGGAAGAAATGATATTTCAAAGCCAGTCAGTTATTACTGCTAAAAGCCTCGTTTATCGCGTGTTTTACATCGAAATGATTTATCTATCGCAGTCTGCAGTGCAATTTGTAATAATTAACTGATGGCTGAATTCGAGCATTGACAAGTAAAACAGACACTCTCGTGATTTGAAAACTATAATAGGCCCCATCCACGGCACGAGTATTGAATGGCACGAATAGATATCTACGATAACATCGCTGTCGTCTTGTCCCATAGCGCGACACGTACAACCGAGCTTTTTTAATATACCCCCATCTATGTTCCACTTTCGATTGGGACAAGCAAGTGTCAGAGGCATCACTTAATGGGTTCTCTTCTCTTTTTTGAGCCATGATTTTAATGCATTAAGATTTTTAAAGAAAAATGACCGCGCTAAGCACCGAAATGATAACCTGACTTCAACCATCTTCTCGTAATGTCACAGTTATTAATAATTATAACTGAATGTAAGTTTTAATATCCATTAATTTTGTTCAATATTGATCACCGATGTCACTATCAAGTACTCCAGCTGATGCTATAATGGGATCCTCCAGTGACTGACACGCCACGTGCAGGCAGACCTTCGCAGGACTAGCGCACTCTTGTAAATCAGGTCATGATGATGATGGTGACAATTATAATGACGATGACGGCTATTAGTCTGATATTATAGAACAAAAAATATATATTAATTTAAATGTTTGGTATGACACATTTTGAGTATTGTACAGAACCAAATATAATTTGCAATATTTTTTCGAAAGTATTATATATAGAATATTTTCAGTCCAAACGTGATATTATTTTATAACTGCATCAAACAGTGCATGTAAATTAACGAAAGATATAAAATCTATGAAACATAAACCAGATCAGCCTGCGAGTAACTCGCAGGCTGATCAGGTTTTATGCTGTTCGCTGCTCCTCAGTGGTCTGGAAATGAGGATTTTATAAATAAATTTGATAAGGTTTAACTGTGGTTTTCTGCAGATCAGGCTTTATGTGATACCTATTGAGGGCGTCAAAATGAGTCTATATGAGGGAAAGGGTTAAAAAAGGTTCCTCCAAGGTTATGCTCTACTTCCTGTCTGTATCTCGTGAATCAATTCAACAGTGGAAAAGATATTTTCTAATAATTTAAACTTCTTTTGTGGACGAAAGAAAGCAGAGTTATAACACATTGCGAACAAATTGTTAAATCTGTAAAACTTTTTTATGACTTTGAAAACAAATCAATATACCTTACATCAAACAATGTACCATCTAGCGACTTATGTCAGAAAATTGGTTAAAACTGTCATTAAATAACAATAAATGTCGTGTTTACACTGGTGGTTCTGTTCAAGACGAACACGACTTTAAAGATAATTTAGGGAAAACTTTGGACGTAAAGCTATGATTAATAAACTTTAAAGCTAGATTAATGTGGTATGGCTTATATTAGTTTTTGCGAAGGGTCGCTGAGGCGATAAAGACATTTCTTGATGGCCGAGATCGCATTGTTAACTCAGCCCTGGCCTCTAAGGTTCGCAGAGTCATTTAACAGGCCAGTAAACACTAATACGTACATAGAGTGATCCTTTCCAACATTTATATTAGTCCTCTTCATCGTTATTATGTTTTTTCATCATCATCATCATGTTTACCATAGACCAGGATATGGTATCATCACATTTCTAAACATAGCAGTTTGGATTATACATTGTCTTTACCATAGACCAGGATATGGTATCATACGACATTTCTAACCATGAAGCCAGTTGTGGTATTATACCATTTGTCTTTTACCATGGACCAGGATATGTTATCATACGACATTTCCTAACCATGACGCCAGTTGTGGTATTATACCATTTGTCTTTTACCATGGACCAGGATATGTTATCATACGGCATGTACTAACCATGACGCCAGTTGTGGTATTATACCATTTGTCTTTTACCATGAACCAGGATATGGTATCATACGGCATGTCCTAACCATGGCGCCAGTTGTGGTATTATACCATTTGTTCTTTACCATGGACCAGGATATGTTATCATACGACATTTCCTAACCATGACGCCAGTTGTGGTATTATACCATTTGTCTTTTACCATGGACCAGGATATGTTATCATACGGCATGTACTAACCATGACGCTAGTTGTGGTATTATACCATTTGTCTTTTACCATGAACCAGGATATGGTATCATACGGCATGTCCTAACCATGGCGCTAGTTGTGGTATTATACCATTTGTTCTTTACCATGGACCAGGATATGTTATCATACGACATGTTACAACCACGACACGGATTGTGGTATTATACCATTTGTTGTTTACCTTGATTATATAGAAAAGGCATCAAACGATATTAGTACCATGACACAAAAGCAAACACTGTTGTCATTCTACATTCTCTCTCTCCCTCTTTCATGTGGGATAATGCCAGTTATCGTCCCCATAACACTGGATATGGTACCATACTGCTTGACTGTACCATTATACTCCAGTGACACAGTAAGACGTACGTATTAAAATTAAATCAGACCAATTTATACATCAGAGCATTCGATTAACATAATACCGGGTATCACTCTGGGAATAACATTGCCGCTACCATCAACATTTTTATCATTCTAGTATATTTATGATTAGCACGAGTTGCTATCACCAGAGCCATCACAAAATAGCCTGCCATCAACCCACCGCTATTCCTGACCTGCGATCCACTTTTTCCCAAAAATTGACCATACCACCAGCACTCATTAGATAAACCTCATTCAACCGGCCACCGCCATAATCAGCTGTCTCGTTTTCCGATCGACAATATTTTATACTTGATAGGATAGCGTTGTGGTTAACGCACTGGATTTTCACCAATGCAACCAGGGTTCGATCCCAGGTGATTCCGATGTTGAATTACTGTTCGCCCGTTCGAACACGTGAGTATATTCCGGGATATCCAGTTTCTACCCATATCAAGAACCTCGTCAACGCCACTACCAGTGCCAAAATAAAATCCCAGATTTTCATAAGCTATGTCGCTTTCTGTCCAATCGTTATATAATAAATTAAGTTTAAACTTTTAATATTATAAACGCATTCCCCTCTTCCATCTTAACGTGCATTTGTGTCGTGACTCATTAAGACTCATTAATATAGCCGGACCAATATCCGGTCGTTTCTATTTTATTAGCCGAATTAACGAATTAATTTACTTCTACTGCTAGCCACAATGTAATTATATATTAATTTTGTCACGCATATCATACCAGAAGGGCAATCGTCAGATACCGAGCAAGACATCTATTTTTTTTTTAATTTCTCACCGAAAAATTAACCAGAATGCTCCATGCTGGTTTATCCGCTGTTGAAAGACAAGATATGTTTAGAAGATAGTGTTAAACAATGATAAATTAAATTAGATAAATAGATAAGCAACCAAACGCCATTACAAACGTGACTATTGCAAACAGCATCTAATTACAAAATCCTCGTTAATCCGGTCACTTCTATAACATTTGTCTCGCTATACGGTCGGTATTTAAGTTGATCCGTCTCCAATCATTTAATAATCTGCCACTTCCCTATTTCCCGATGTATACTGATCACAACGAAGCGATATTCTCCTTTAATGAAATACTCATCTTACTTAATTTTAACATTCATCTTCATGTATTTTAATTTACTTTATCACCAACCAATATCACCAATCAGCAGTTAATGTACGAAGGGAAATAATCATAACGAACAGTATTTTGTATTTTTACGTTTGAATTACTCCCCTTGTATTTGCCCCAAATTAAAAATTATTTCACTGCACAACCAATATGGTTGCCGTAATTAACTGGTAAAATGTTTGATTGCGGATATGAAGGTTATGGGTTTAAACCTTAACATATTTTAAGGTGTATTCAAAATATACTTTGGCGGGGTATTGGGGGTTGGAGTAGGGGGCACCATGGAGACAACGCGAAAAACGCAACAAAGTAATTTTCATGATGGCGGAGCACCAAGGCAGAGGTGTGTGAAGTTAGCGCGTAGATCGTAGATCGTAAATCAACACTATAACTAATTTTCTTTGTCGACCTGGGTCGTAGATCGTAGCTCAACCACTCAAATAAACCAAAATAAATGGTTGAGCTGGGTCGTAGATCGTAGCTCGACCATTCAAATAAACCAAAATAAATGGTTGAGCTGGGTCGTAGATCGTAGCTCAACCATTCAAATAAACCAAAATAAATGGTTGAGCTGGATCGTAGATCGTAGCTCAACCATTGAAACAGTTCGCGGAATGGTTGAGCTGGGTCGTAGATCGTAGCTCGACCATTGAAAACTTTCATAGAATGGTTGAGCTGGGTCGTAGATCGTAGCTCAACCATTCAAAAAAACCAAAATAAATGGTTGAGCTGGGTCGTAGATCGTAGCTCAACCATTGAAAATGTTGATGGAATGGTTGAGCTGGATCGTAGATCGTAGCTCGACCATTGAAAACTTTCATAGAATGGTTGAGCTGGATCGTAGATCGTAGCTCAACCATTGAAAATGTTCATAGAATGGTTGAGCTGGGTCGTAGATCGTAGCTCACCCATTCAATAATAATGTTTTATAAATGGTTGAGCTGGATCGTAGATCGTAGCTCGACCATTGAAAACTTTCATAGAATGGTTGAGCTGGGTCGTAGATCGTAGCTCAACCATTCAAATAAACCATTATAAATGGTTGAGCTGGATCGTAGATCGTAGCTCGACCATTGAAAACTTTCATAGAATGGTTGAGCTGGGTCGTAGATCGTAGCTCAACCATTTAAAATGTTGATGGAATGGTTGAGCTGGATCGTAGATCGTAGCTCGACCATTGAAAACTTTCATAGAATGGTTGAGCTGGGTCGTAGATCGTAGCTCAACCATTCAAATAAACCAAAATAAATGTTTGAGCTGGATCGTAGATCGTAGCTCAACCATTGAAAAAGTTCCCGACGGAAACTTTTCCGACGAATGAGATATTCTCGACAAGTACAAATATTTTCGAAAGAAACTCTTTTCCCGACGAAAGGATTTTTTTCCGACAAATGCAATTTTCCCGACGAGTACAATAATCCCGACGAAGATAAAAATATTAACAAAATACAATTTTCACAACTAATACTAAATTCCCGACATATAATTTTTCCCGACGAACAGAAAATTTCCCGACGGAAACTTTTCAGACGAATGAGATATTCCCAAGACAAGTACAAAAATTTCGAAGGAAACTCTTTTCCCGACGAAAGATTTTTTTCCGACAAATGCAATTTTCCCGAAGATAAATATTAACAAAATCAATTTTCACAACTATACTAAATTCCCGACATATAATTTTTCCCGACGAACAGAAAATTTCCCGACGGAAACTTTTCCGACAAAATTTTGGACGGAAACTCTTTTCCCGACGAAAGTTTTTTTCCGACAAATGAATTCCTTTTTCAATGGTTTTACTCTACGATGAACACACAGTTATTGAGCTACGATCTAAGACCCAGCTCAACCATTTATTTTGGTTTATTTGAATGGTCGAGCTACGATCTACGACCCAGCTCAACCATTCCATGAACATTTTCAATGGTTGAGCTACGATCTACGACCCAGCTCGACCATTCTATGAACATTTTCAATGGTCGAGCTACGATCTACGATCCAGCTCAACCATTTATTTTGGTTTATTTGAATGGTCGAGCTACGATCTACGACCCAGCTCAACCATTCTATGAACATTTTTCAATGGTCGAGCTACGATCTACGACCCAGCTCAACCATTCTTGAACTTTTTCAATGGTGAGCTACGATCTACGATCCAGCTCAACCATTTATAATGGTTTATTTGAATGGTTGAGCTACGATCTACGACCCAGCTCAACCATTCTATGAAAGTTTTCAATGGTCGAGCTACGATCTACGACCCAGCTCAACCATTCCGCGAACTTTTTCAATGGTTGAGCTACGATCTACGACCCAGCTCAACCATTCTATGAAGTTTTCAATGGTTGAGCTACGATCTACGACCCAGCTCAACCATTTATTTTGGTTTATTTGAATGGTTGAGCTACGATCTACGACCCAGCTCAACCATTTATTTTGGTTTATTTGAGTGGTTGAGCTACGATCTACGACCCAGGTCGACAAAGAAAATTAGTTATAGTGTTGATTTACGATCTACGATCTACGCGCTAACTTCACACACCTCCAAGGCAGAACAACACTCGTTGGCAAAATCGTTACGTAGCTTCGGCGCCCTAGTTAATTTACTTTTCTCCCTTGCGCCCGCCAACACGAAACATGAAAAGTCGTCGATGGGGAAATGGTAGAAAACAGACATTTTTTACGTCACTGACTGGAAGAGCCGAATCAAAGTACTCAAAGTACTCAAAACAATTCATTGCAGCCTATATTAAGTTTCCTTCAAACACACGGTGTATTTCGAAGAAATGGCTGAAGTGGTCCGAATGTGAGGTAAAACCACTTTATTCTCAATGTATGCTAGACACCCCAGTTGCTGAAGCTTCTGGAGAAACTTGACCCAAACGAGGCCACATGGCATGATATGATACCAGCAGGACATTAAATACATATGCGACACTAATCTATTATGTTGATGTTTGGCACGCAAGGTATTCCTATGTGACATATAGCGCCGGTGACAAGTACCACAGACCTTCATATGTTGCAAAAAAACACGCGTAGTTGTTATTTCTTCAAATATGGCCGATGAGACATAACTTGCTTTTTAACGTCCCACCGACAGAATTTCTGTCATTTGGAGACTCTGTCTTCTTTATACAGTTATAGTGCTGGCACACTGTAGTATCACGCCATATACCTCATCCTGACATCAGGATGCTGCTCTTTTAGTATGGGAACTATACCAGTACCACTTTTTCCTTCGGTGTATCTGTCTAACCTCACTGTTGAAAGGAAAATTGCGTAAAACAGTGTTAAATGAGTTTAACGATTTTCATTGGTAGATATTCCTATATTCGCGCAAAAATAAGGTTACAAATCATCGCTTGTTGAGATGACTATCTGAAACATATTCACAAAATATTAATAAAGTATTCTGACCGAATTTCTTTTGATAAATATTAAGTTGTTTAATAAAAACATTTCTTGTTGATGCACACTGAGGATTGTTTCAGGCCGATCGGTATAAATAACAAGAAACTGATGTTGTACGCAACACATGAGTCCCCTACCGCTGTGGTGCATAATTTTTCTGTTACCACAGCAACCAGAATTTTGGTCCGAGAAAAAAATTGTCGTGCAGAATCTCCATACTGCCTATTACTCATATTATACCAAGTTTCATAATATTATCTTAAACGGTTGATAAGTTATCGCGGGATCCAGATTTCCGGACGGACAGAGCTAAGCTATAGACCCCTCCGGTGTAAACACTGGTAGGGGACTAACTGCAGTTAGGCCTTCTTTATTATATAGTGTGATCATACCACGTGGCATATGACGTCATCTTAAGGTATCACAAGCAGCATAGTTTGCCTCGATTCGAAAAAGAAGCAAACTGCTGTAAGTATTTTATTTATTCACTATTAAATTTTAATGGGAGATACCGTATACGAAGCGGAAAATTGTGCACTACAAAAATGATAATTCTGTCAGATGTACAGAATTTCCTAACATTCGGGAAAACATTTTTAGCGGTGTGCTTTAAGTGTTAGCAAACAAAATTTCACGGAAGGTTGACCCGAATGTTAGGGAAAATTGTACGTCTGACAATAGAATCACTGAGACCTTTGTGAAGGTAGTTATACTCCGTTTCACGTGCGCTAATTTCCATTAAATTGATGAAGAAATGAAATACTTACAGCAGTTGTTTTCGTACATCATAAAACCACCCTTCATTCTTCATAACTTAACCCCCCCCCCACACACACACACACACACACACTTGCTTGGCTCTCAGCATATAAGGGTAGCTCCAGGACTGGTTGGCCCGGTGTCAGGATATGTGACTGGGTGTGGTATCATGCCTCATGTCTACGGCGTGATACTGCAGTATGGTAGCACTGTATCTGTCTCAAGTAGACATCGTCTCCAAATGACTGAAATACATTAAACTCAACAAACAAACTAACTGAAGTCCCCATCAAAGCCGCATATCTTTTTGTAAAGATATTTAGTACGTTGCGGCTGGGAATGGCACCGAGTACATGACTATGAGGCCACAGGTTATGTGCTCGAACATCTTCAGGAATCCATTACACGTGACCATGTTGAATGCAGGGCACAGGTCGTCTTTTCATTTAGTGAAACTTTTTTCAATCACAAGGGAGGTAAATGTACAGAGAGTTGGTATGCTTTAGAAAGAAATTGTCTCCCCTTTATGATGGAGGTGATGCATATACACGGTAAACGAATATGATACCATTTGATGATTAAACCTTACGACAAGGAAGCATTATTTATCTTTCTCGCATTATTCTAACTTCTTCATAAATAACGTCAATTATCTTTTCGAATAACTCTCTCTCTCTCTCTCTCTCTCTCTTTCTCTCTCTGTATGTTTGAAAGAAAACTGTTTGTAAACGAGGTAAACAGTAGAAAACAAGAGCCCAAATACTATACCTTTTTAAAACTTGTATACATGTATTTAGGTGCATGAATTTAATGGCATATCCTCCAAGGGAAGGTTATCGATAAATAGGCTAAAAATGTGGGTTCGAATCCCAGTAGGGTAAACTTTTTTTTTCTTTCTATTTTTCTCTTTTAACATAATTTCTGTTTCACTCATGTCAGATTTAAAAAGGATAAGGTGTTTAAATGTTTTTTATATTATTATTATTTGTTCAGCCATTCAAGTGTTTTAGGTTCATACACCAAATAAAAAATTCACTTACTGATTATTTAATTCTAAATGCCGTGGTTATAATAATTTTTATATATTAATTCAATAATAAAATGCATATAATTCTATAGATAGTCTATACTCAGTCAAAGCAAAAACAAAGTGGACATGTCTTTTTACCGTTAACTTTGAAACCAGTTGACTTATGTGTGTAAATGTATACTGATACCATTCATTTGCACTTATTTTGGACATAAATTAACTTTAAATTTGATGTATGTAAATTGTGACTGAGTATATTTAAAAGTATTTTTTGTTTGTACGAGTATGCTTATTTTAATGTTTATCCTTTAATTAGCTGGACGAGCTCGTATGTATTGAACACTGTCGCTGTGGCGGCAATGTTCAGCACATTACATGCACGGATCCAGAGGGTGGGTAGGGTGGTTGTTTTGAGTGAATATGAAATATATCTCATCGAGAAGTGATACAATTTATATACTGTGTCACGTCGAGATGAAACATGTTCCATATTCACTAAAAACAAACAAGTTTTCTATTTATTGTATGCTAACTGCTATGACATACCCACATACGCGTACATACTATTTATAAATATAAATGAAAAGGTAGTTCCGGCAAATCTTTATCACTCAAACTGTGGGATGTGGATTTTATCTCACTGATAGAACACAGTACATGTATTTCATTAATTAGCAAAAATATTATATTATATCATACAATGTATTAGAATATCTTTGTTTAGATCTATTTTGTTATTTAAGGTATTCCATCCACCATTCAAGGTCCATCAAGTGATCGTGGGAATTTTACAGAAAATGAAAGCCTTTATAGATTTAGAGCAAAAGACTTTTGCATCTGCACTGGTGCCGTTTTAAGTATTTGAGGTGCCACGAATATGATTTAATCATAGATGAACTACCTTAATGTGTGACAAAGCTTGCAAAGCATCACACAGTCATCCCTATTCAACGATCTCTTTCTGTCTTTTTATGACTTTATGCGTTTAGTATTATGTCAATTTATATCATAATGTATTCACAATGCTTAAAAGGAATGGTAGGAGGCCCACTTATTTTGTATTCCTGCGTGTTGATAAGGATCGGTCTATACGACCAATACATGTCCAATATATCCACGAATGGGGACATTCTAAGATGCACATATTAATTTAAATGTAAAATAAACAATAACAATAATGTTTTTAGAAATATCTCCGATTACAAATGACAAATTAAGGGGAAAAAAAATTACACTTAGTTCACACTTACCAGAAAACGAGTCTGGTAGATTTGATAATGTTCCTCGTGGACATAGAATATGCAAATTATGTGAAACAAATTGAAACAGAACATCATTTTCTCTTGTGCTGTCCCAAATATGATGATGTTAACGGAACATATCTTGGTAATACAGAATGGTCTAAAATGAATCGATTTTATACAATTATGCTAAGCACAAATGAAACAAAATGTGTTAAATCTGTCGAGATTTCTGACACGGGCGATTAAAATTAGAAAAAAAGTTATCTCTGACATTCCTAATCGTTTAAACAAAGTTTTCTTTACTATAGTTTTTTTTAATTTGTATACATCAGATGTTTGTAAGTCTTCTACAAAACACCCTATCAGTTTTGTACTGTTCATTATCTGTTACTTAACTTTTTGTTTTCTTTACTATATAATATAATGGTTTTGTAATTGTGCCTTTGCCAAATGACTTTATTTTTTTTAAATGGCCAAAGTCAGACATGTCAAAAGACGTATATATTGTGTAGACTTTAATAATTTGCTTAATTAATGAACACATTTTGCGAGATTTTACTACGTCATCTGGCTTACGTTCACTGTTTTTTAGAAGAAAAAAAACATTAGGAAATATATAATAACAAATTAAGGAACAAATTTATTTTTTAAATTCTGTATGTTTCAATTTCCCTTTTATAGAAAATCTTCGAGTAAACATTCTATCCGAGAAAATAGGCATGTTACATTTACAACATTCTTCTTCGATTTCTTCTTCATGTGAGTTTAAACATTATATATCATAATATTATTATATTGCGTTTTAAAATCAAACTGCATTGTGTTATTTTATGGCACCGTGTTTATCTCGTTTTGGGATCAAAAAGATCTTTAATGTCTTACTTGCAAGTAATGATAATTTTATATATTCTCAATATCTGCCTTTGTATTCTTTTTGGTCTGTTATCATCATCACCTGGAAATGAAAACAAAGATGCACGCTGTCTTTCCTGCAGTCCCAGATGGGACGTTGTATAATTGAATCACGTGACAGGGGCTAGACTAATGACAAAACGTCATAAATCGATCGATCGAACACCAACTAGTTATGTATTGTATCCGCCTACTTCGAACTATCTTGGAATTTAACAGAGAGGTCAACCAAATTAAGACACACTGGTAATCAACGCTTGTATCTTTTATTTGGTATACATGAAACATGTGAGCAATGATAGTTAAAAATAGTAAAACAAGCTACTCGCTCGTGTTGTTTTATTAACCCGTTCCCTCATATAGACTCATTTTGACGCCCTCAATAGGTATCACATAAAGCTTGATCTTCAGAAAACCACAGTTAAACCTTACCAAATTTAATTACAAAATCCTCATTTCCAGACCACTGAGGAGCAGCGAACAGCATAAAACCTGATCAGCCTGCGAGTTACTCGCAGGCTGATCTGGTTTTATGCTGTTCGCATAGGTCTTTTCATGGTGTCCTCTATGAGGGAAAGGGTTAATGTTTGACTTGCGTTATTTGTTCCAGCCAACTATCGAAAATCTCCCCACCCCAACCCCCCACTTCATAGGTAGCATCAGGTCGAGGAGCCATCCTGTAGTCAATGTTAAACTCTCAAAGGCATAAAAGTATATCATGTATACGATTTATTTATGCCAGTACTATGTTTCTATACAAGAAGAAAAACAGTTTTTACATGTAGATTCTATGTTTTTGACACGATGTATCAGCAACAAATGCCCTTCTTATAAGCAATGCAATGTATCAGAAAAAATATACAGAAACGTATAATTTGTAAATTGATGAACAACTGTATAACTAATCATTATTTTAGTATAGTTATCTGATATTACCTCCTTTTGAAAGGTAGACTGCAATTTCAAAAACTAATTTTTGGCCAATGCTGTTTGGGATTATGTTCATAATTTTGCATAGATGTTTCTATTAAATTATAAAAACACAATATCATATTCTTCTGAACCTGAAGTAATCAATACACTCGTCGATTCCTCTGTTTAAGAATATGTCACTTCTTTAACCCTTTCCCTCACATAGACTCATTTTGACGCACTCAATAGGTACCACATAAAGCCTGATCTGCAGAAAACCACAGTTAAACCTTACCAAATTTAATTACAAAATACTCATTTCCAGACCACTGAGGAGCAGCGAACAGCATAAAACCTGATCAGCCTGCGAGTTACTCGCAGGCTGATCTGGTTTTATGCTGTTCGCATAGGTCTTTTCATGGTGTCCTCTATGAGGGAAAGGGTTAAGTATCAGATATGTAGTCTAACAAAGTTTTGATAAAAGAAAAGTCCATGAAAAAGTCCTTAAGACTTTCCCCTGGTCATGTTTAAAAGCATACCCTGTTCATACATTATTGGGTATAATTTAAAGCTGCACTATACGATATGATTAAAATTTTACAATATACGTGCATAACATAAATCCCATTACTCTAAATCAAACCTTTAATGTGTTCCGATATGTCACTAGTGGTAAATTGTGACCGATCGACTTACTGTATATCCGCCGTGTTTTTGCTTTTTTTTTTTTTTTTCAAAAAGTAATTAAATCATTATTAAGTTCGTAAATGAAAATGCATTGTCTTCAATTAAATATTCAATTTGCGTTTTGGGAACTATATCAATATTCCTTTGGAGTCTTTACGACGCTTTGACATATAGAGCAGACCCAGATCAGAGTCTTCTCTGTTTGCTCGAGAAAAATTGTTACTCAGATTCTACAAGGTCTGTACAGCAAAGAAAATTCCATTGTTACATGCCGTTTGACAGTCATTAAGTCTTGTACATGAATATACATAAATAAAGGGTTAGATAAGTGATAGAACTTGTGGTAAAAATGTTGTGTTATTTGATATAATATGCCATTCATGGCCATAGTTTACTGAAAATATTAAACTCAATTGGATCGAAACTGAACAAAGCCATTTCGTAGATTGATAATTAACCCTTTCCCTCATATAGACTCATTTTGACGCACTCAATAGGTACCACATAAAGTCTGATCTTCAGAAAACCACAGTTAAACCTTACCAAATTTAATTATAAAGTCCTCATTTCCAGACCACTGAGGAGCAGCGAACAGCACAAAACCTGATCAGCCTGCGAGTTGCTCGCAGGCTGATCTGGTTTTATGCTGTTCGCATAGGTTTTTTCATGGTGTCCTCTATGAGGGAAAGGGTTAAGTAAACGATGACCATTCCCCGTGTTTGATCCCCCTATGTACATCGGCGACTACGTCAAATTTTCATACCTGTTTCGTTTATTCCAATATCTCAATATCTGTCTAATAAAGAAAATAGGAAATATTTAACTAAAATCCGTTTTTCTGCATATTATTTGAGAATTGAAACGGGAAGATATGGACAAAATAGAATTCCCAGAAATGAAAGCTTATGCTTACTTTGCAACTCTATAGAAATCGAAGATGAATATCACTTTATACTAAGATATAGCTGTTTTAATGATTTAAGAATTTAATATATCAAGAAATATATGTGGGCCTCCGTGGCCGAGAGGGTAAAGTTTCTAACTTTGATATCATCTTCAGGTTATATTTTGACTGGTTGACAGTACTGTTTTAATCAACATTGAATTGCTGAACCTGTATAGTGCAGAAATGCTTTCTTTTGGGGGCGTGGGGGTGTAAACAAATAATGAAAATAATCAAAAATAATAATAAAGCGGTCGCCAAGAAGCGCATTATTCATGAATAGCAATATAAATTTGATTCGATGGTGTTGTATGCTACGGTGCAATAAATAACAAGGACTACTTTTTTTGCGCAAATTACGTGGCAAAATTGCTACCCACAATTCACTTCATTTCCCTTTATTAACTGCCATAAAACGGCCACTATATGTCGTAAAATCGTAAGCGTCTCCCACAATCACGTGGTCATCACATAACCACTTCCGGGATAATTTTATGCATCGAATTTGATATGACGAGACCATCATAAAAAGTAATTATTTTTTGTTAAGAATTGAGAAAGCAAGCTCAAAGATTTGCTACCAATTATTAAAGTTATTGAATCTGAAACATGTCTTTTAAGGACGTTTGCTACAGTTTTCTACATTTTCTAGGTAGACAAAGAAGAAAAAATTAAACTGTTTCATAGATTTTTTTAACTTGGCATTATTATAGAGAATCATAAAAGAAACATTTTTATGGATAAAAAGTTGGGGGTCGGCGTCCTACTTTTTTAAATTGCTTCTCCTGAATGTGATATTTCTTTTATGATTCTCTATTATCAAGTAAAGTTAAAAATAATTCTATTAAACAGTTTAATTTTTTCTTTTTTGTCTATATAGAAAATGTAGAAAACTAGCAAACGTCCTTAAACCAAAGTTTTTTTTTCTCCTCTTTCACAAATGGGGTGGTGGCTATATAGGTCCCTTTCGGTTGCTTCGGCGTTCTTCAAGGCGATTAGTGGGATATTTATTCTCTTTAGAGGTAGCTCTTATTCTTTTTACTTGCCTATATACATATTTACCATTATATTGTGCATAGTATTGTTAAACTGTCTTAAACATCTGTAGTTATAAAGTAACATTTCGTTATATATTTACATTTACAAACTGCATTTTTCATGTGAGGAAGCCTTCCAGCTGGCTTGCGGTAGGTCGGTGGTTCTACCCTGGTACTTCTGTGTACTCGGGGTCTTCCTCCACCTGTAATTAGCTGGACGTCGCTATATGATTGAAATACTATCGCTCCAATACAACAACAACAACAACAAACTCCATTTTATGTTCATAAATACGCTCTCTCTCTCTCTCTCTCTCTCTCTCTCTCTCTCTCTCATTTGATGCCGTTTAGGTTTAGTTATTTCAGCACGCATTGTTCTAGCAGTGCGGCAATGCGGAACGCTGCGTCCGTAATGTTCCAATTAAATTAAAATCTCACACTCTTTAAAAGTAGCTCATATTCAATAAATTACACTGTCTTTCAAAAGCCTATTAAGGGGCCAGATCAATTAATTAATCATACCGGAAGCCATATCAAACATCGAACTTTCGCTCTTGGAGGTGTGGGCTCGTTTCTGCCGCTTCCTTCCGCTTTTTGTGCATCATGTCTGCACTGCGCATGTACATGCAAACCAGTGTGCCTCTTGAAAAGAAACTGTCACGCATTTTGATTCCGTAGACAGAAGAGGGATGGAGTCGTTAGCGTAATCTGCAATAATCTACCTAAAACAATAGTTTTCCTTCGGTCGGGGTTTCATTACGGACGTGTCGCAAAAATCATATTTATCAACGTGAATTATTTTAATATGAATAAATTTTGCGGTCGTCACCGGAATAATCCTCCTTCGTCAACGAGATTATTATCTGTAATAGACAATGTCGTCTGCACGCGCCTGTCACGTGACCAGAGCTACCAAAACACTGACGGTCTGAGAGTATTCGGTGAGTTTCTTTTACCGTACCCAACCGCGCCGAACAGACAGCGCGTGCAGGGAACATTTATTTTCCGGCCCCAGCAGACCGGCAGCGGAACAGTGTGATTATACGTTTTTAAAGGCGAAAACACCATTTCTTACGTTAATTTAGAACCAATTTTCTTTTCATTTCGGTTTCGCTCCTTTTGTTTTTGAGTGAGAACATTTGGAAAGCACTTGCCTTTTTCCCACGAGTCTTACAAGTCGAGTTGTTGTGGAAACGGGTTCTGTTACAAATGCAGCAATGGTTCACATCTCTGTGACACCATCTCAGAGAACAAACTACTTGTCTTCGGTGAGCTCTACTCTTGAAGAGAAAAAGGGTCTATTAAGAATAAGTTATTCATCATGCACTTGATGAAAAGAAAATTGCTAAATTCAAATGATTTATAATGGCGGTGCAGAAAGGAATTGTCGAACTTCTTGACTGTTTAACATGAGGCAACCATTTTATTGTCATATTATGGTGCTTAATTAGCATTTCGTGCACTATAAATACTAAGATTCATTATTTTTAGGCGTATTGTTTGAGTGTATAATTTTATTATTATTGTGATTATTATTACTACTACTACTACTACTGCTACTACAAGCGTGTCGTCATTCTTATATTTGATCAATGACATTATATACTTTATATAGCAAGGATTAAGGACTTAATACATCATTTGATAGAAATAAATTATAATAAGAAAAATGTAAAAAGATGAAATGTGTATTTTAGAAATTGTGTTATTGCTATTTTGCTCATTTCCTTCATGAACAAAAACTAGAAAAAGTTTTTACTTTCCTTTGATACAGACATCACACAAATAACTGCCAAATAAAAGGAAAATGAGCACAGTTGATCAATATGGTTACAAAGGCTGATTGATATACAGCGATATTCATTCATTCATTCGTTTGTTCGTTTATTCATTCATGCATTTATTCATTCATTCATACGTTTGTTTTTTAATTCATTTATTAATTTGATCATTCATTCATTCGTTCATCATGACGTCGTTCATTCATTCGTTCGTTTGTTCGTCCATTAAATTATCCCTTCATTTATTCATCTATACAAAATAAAAAAAAATGAAGATAAAAAAATGTCGGGTCAATATTTATATAAAATTATACCATGAATGTCTTAATTTTTAGAATTTTTACATTCTAATTAAAATACTTGTTCAAATATGTAGATATCTAAAAGAATCTTGGAAATAAGGAGAGATCCAAAGTCGAGATATGTGTGTTCATGTATACATGAGTTAATTAAAGGCATTTATGCGCCCCTTAAAGTTTGAAGACCTATTTACAATAAAGGATACACTTTATCAATGATCCTTCTTAAGTTTAGATATGTGTTGTTCTGCCCTGTTGTTCATTGGACATATGGATCCTGCAGAAACGCGCGTGATGGTTTTACACACTTTTTATTAAAAAATGGAAATTCAGACATATTGAAAAAATCAAACGTCAAGGCTGTATCATATGCTATTAATTAGTTAATTATTGTTCCACATCTGTACTGACGTGTTTGGATTTCTGCGTGTATTTCTCTGGTCTTCCTAAAAGAAGATCATAAATCTACAATAAAGAGAATACAACTAAATCAAACATTTCCCATCAGACACTCTCTCCTGTGCATTACCCATCCGGGTCACCCGGCCCTTTAAGTTTTTTTCTAAAACCAATTCGAACGTGCCCAAAGTTCCGTCTGCTGCTAGAGAGTAGCTAAGCCCCTTATCAGGTTCGATTTTCATGGTGCGAAGCCTTGATAATACCCGTTGAGGTTTTATACGATCAAACAATTTTCCAAATATGATTTTTCTCCGATAAACATATAATGAGAAGGCCATCACGCCACAATTAGCGCAAGAATACAACATCACCGTATCCAGTCCTTGACGCATGCGCGTGCCATCAATTGTTTCCGCCTTCACTTCTGAAGAGCGCGCTCCTCTAAAACTGAAAGAAACATAAACTGGTCCACGTGCTCCTGTAAACAGATGGGACGGGCAACAAATTTTCTCACATTATTCCGTGAAAACCCTATATAAACTTCGAATCGAAAGAGATGGCAAGTTATTTCAATTTGAGATGTCACAAGAGACATAAGCTGATGCTGAATTAATATAAAACAGAGTATAAGAGGAGAAAACTATAGTATGGCAAGAAGTGCGGGACTCCGAGCGGGTTCGAACCTCGCGAAGGGAAGTGTTTATGGACCAATCCGACCAGGAGATTTTCAGCCGTCACGTTTTCAGAATGACTTGTCCCAGACCGAGGATATTAAGGTAAGTCAATTTCAATAAGGTTAAGACATTCCTTTCATTTTATAACTCAATTTATTTGCATCAATGGATGTTTTCTTAGTCCTTTCTCTTTTTTTAAAAAAAAAAACCCGTTTAAGTATATGTTTTAACCAGTGTAGTAATATAAAAGTAATCATAGTATGTTTTGACAACACATTCATTATTTTAGACGTACATGATCACATTAAATCATTATACCTTTAGCATTATTAATTCCATAATGATTTTTAATGCGCGTAATACCGGGTGCAGTTTTATATCAGATTGTCTTTTTCATATTTTACATTATTTTGTCTTTATACTGATATCATATTCTGTGTTATTTTGACTGTATGCAAATGTCATATACATGTATAATATAAATTTGTCTTTATTCTGATATCATATTTTATATTACTGTGTCTTTGTACTGATAACACATTTTTATATTAATTTATTTTCACACTGACATTATTTTTTTTAAATGTATCTTTACTTTCATGCATTTTCTTTTGGGCAAATTACGTTTCATGTAAACGTGTTAATTTGGTATGGTTAGACGGATCGGGCACCATCTCTAGTAATGTGTAACAATTTTATAAACAAATAATGACATATTTAAATATCTAACAAATTATACACGAAATTAACAGGTCCAAATCACAACAATTTTATAAACAAATAAAGTTTTAGTAAATATCCATGACGGGTGGTTTTCTTTCAAGGAAAAAATGTAACGTTATATTTATTTTTTATTATTATTATTATTATATTATTATTATTATTATTATTATTGAGACAACTTCTTAAGGTGGAATCGAAGGTCCTTGCGAAAGAAAAAAAAATGTAACGATAATGATTTCGTTGTCAAGCGTAAAAAATCAAGCGATAACCATGGATAAAACGTGGAATTTAGTTTAAGTATTTTATAACATAAGTTGGTGACAATAATAGAGCTAGCAATCACAGCTTTTCTAGAAAAAGTCTGTACGAACGAGTTCTATCGAACCAATTATATAACTTTTTAATACCTTACATAATTAATTGTACATGAGATTGTCACAGTTTACAGAACATGTGAACAAAATTGTTTATGAAAAAAAAATGCATTGTTTTAAAGTGTTTTAAGGTTTTCCTTGGGGAAACAGAAATGTTTTATTTTTATTTTGGGGAACACACACACACACGGTGACACACACACACACACACACACACACACACACTTTCAGAGATGGAATTGAACATCTGAACCAAAACAGTAGCAAAGAACATACGACTATGATGCTGAAACTCGGTCAGTTTACCTGTAATTTACCTGTTTTACAGTAGCTGGTGATTACTCAGGTCATTTGTTTACAAATAACCATACAAAAGTTTGACCAGCGGTGATCTAGGTAAATATTTCACGTAAAGTAAACCTTAAGGTAACACCGTTTAATTAGGAATTGTTGATATTACGAGTGTGTAAATATTATACCTGCACATGTGTTGTTACCGCGGGCAATTCTGTGGTGCTGCCGCTGTTTAACATTAAATAATCCAAGAACAATGTATTTTTTTCAAAGACAAGTCGATTGAATTTAAGGCTTTGATGACCTGACTGAGTATGAGCAAGTTTGATTTTGTATAATTAATAGTCAGTAATAGTAACACAGATTGCTATTTATTTTTAAAGCAGCTCGTTCACAGATGACCATTGACTAAGAATTTGATTTTTAACTATATGTGTGTATTACGTCAATCAATACCCATCTACAGACACAATGTCACCCAATGCAACAAAAACATAAGTGCTTTCCCCATCACTGGCAAATACCGTTACAGACGGTATTGAACTATATTTAAACTGATAAAACCTATATTTAGATTCATTTCACTTTTCAACACTAACTTCATAGGATATACTTACGAAATGGTGAAAACGAAATGTCGCGGAACATGTCCTTCGGGGATATCGTATTCTAAATTCATAGAAGTTATGTTCCTTAAAATACTGTTTTCCTGTACAATGTGACCGACACGTTTATTTGTAAGGAAACAAATACTTTACCAACATTAACGAAGGAGGGTAGAAAATTATTTTTCTTAAATTTCTACCGATCATTTGTGAACGAGCTACTTTAAAAAAAATCAGTCCATTCTGTCAAGTTGTTGTTTGGTGCTGTTGTTCTAACGTGTATAGGATATTTCACCATTTTAACCAGAAACATGTTGTGTTATCCTGAATATATATCATACAGAGTAGTTAAGCTACATAAGGATGTTTTATTAAAACATTTATGTATCATTGACGAGATTACACGAGGGGTGGTCATTACATTCGAGAATTTTCGTCCTATTTTCTTTGTCAGTCCATGGAGATCAGTTCTACACATTCACAGT
Organism: Solen grandis; assembly: GCA_021229015.1. NCBI lineage: Eukaryota > Metazoa > Mollusca > Bivalvia > Adapedonta > Solenidae > Solen > Solen grandis. The sequence goes on along the minus strand of CM037779.1, from coordinate 51,983,649 downwards.
AAAGCGCGACCCTTTTCTAACGATTTTTTTTTTTATCAAAATGACATTATCATCTACTTGAAGTTGTATTGACCTGTGGTTGAAATTGGTAATTTTATAGTAAAAGTTCTCAAATATTATAATGATCACCCCTCGTATATATATTCAAAAGCGGTGTGTATAGAAAATAGATATTAGAGAGAGGGAATAAAATTAAATCTGTTCCATAGATGTTGTAATTTGATAAATTTTTTTTTACAAATTACCTTATAGAAATAGCTTTAATGCAACACAGTATATTTAAAATATTCCTAAGAGATAAGAATTTTCCTCAACTTTAAATCTCAAATTCTGTAGCATCACACTTACATGACTCATCATGACCTCTAGGTCCATAAGTAAGGGAATTGTACTGGCAATAGAACCGCAGAATTGCCAGTTACATTACGATTAAAAAAAAGTTTCGTCCTCTTGCATTGTATCTTCAATATATGCAGTACAGAAGGAAAATAAAAATCGTAATCAAGATTCTAGTGAAATCGACAATTCTGTGGGTATAGTGCCAGTGAGAACATGCCTCAAAATAAAACCAAATTAAGATGTAAAGTGATACACGAACCTGGTCTGCGCTTCACTACACATTTTTTTACATTTTCCTCATCTGAAAAAAATTCACTTTTGTACTGAGTGTGACACCTTTGTCATTACTCTGAATACCCATCAGTACATAACATGTATACCGGTATATACCCTGGCTGTATATAACTACTTGTGCCATGCAAATTTCGTTTCTTTAAAAATTCGTGATGTTGATATCTAGGTGACCTTTGGAATAGATGTAATGGGCAGAATCACGACAAGATATACATAATAATTAATTGATGCTCGAGTCACTTAATATAATTGGGAAAAATAGATTTAAAAAGCATATTTATATATAATAAGCAACTCGCAATATGGTATAAATTATAATAAATATGAATTGTGGTATCAACATGTCAAGTAAATACAAGTAAAATGTGATGATGTAATTACCAGGTGATCAGATTCCGATATTTGTGTGGTCCGGTATACATGTATACAAGTATAAGTGTGATGATGTAATCACCACGTGATCAGATTCCGATAATTGTGTGTACCGGTATACATGTATACAAGTATAAGTGTCACCTTACTTTCAGAAATCATTGATTTGAAAAAAAAAAAAAAAAAAAAAAAAAAAAAAATATATATATATATATATATATATATATATATATATATATATATATATATTTTACGGTCTAACACGTTTCAATAGTGCGGCTGTAGTTTTTTGCGATATCTACTGAAAATATATACTAACCATCAGATCTCATTTTCTGGTATTATAATTTAAGTCTATTGTAGCAAAAATTGGTCCATACAGATAACGGGGATTTTTTATGTTCTGTAAATCGTTTCGTCAAACAAGATTATTCATTTTAAGGTTTTGATAAATAACCGCAAACAAAAGATGACTGAAAAAACAAACACTGAAGGGATGGTGTGCTTTGATAAAGTTTATTATTATTTACGTATTTTTAACTATTTACTCATTTACATATTTATTTTATTTACAATTACTACAGCATCAAGTCTAGTCGTAAATAATTTTACAATAAAAAACATTAACCTCATTAAAAAATTCAATATTTTTGGCCATTTGTTCTTTTCAAGATATCTAAAGAATTAAAGGAATGCATGTATTATGAATGCTTGTAAAAATGTCAAATAATATCCCTGATTTTTTAATGTTTTGTTTTAAGTAAAAAGTGGCATTTTTAAATATAAAAATACTATGTAGATCTATATAGATCTCGTTTATATCCCGAAATATATATCTTACTTTACTGCATGTATATTGAATAAAAGGATTAATGCAACTTGTATGTGAAAAAAATTGCTGTTTAACTCTATAGATTTCATTTGCATTACATTTGAAAAATCAGCTGAGTTCGAACATATTTAAAGCGAATAATTGTTATTTCATGACAAACAGTAACAGAGCATGTTTTGTTTTTGGACAAAAACACAAAAGGAATGATTTTGAGTCGAGCAATTTGCAATTACAAGAAAATCAAAGGTTAAAAATAATGGTTTCGTATGAACACCTTTTCCACCCGAATCAAGTTATTAACGACTTTTTTTTCAGTTTATAATGTCTTCAGTATTTTTTTTCTTGATAAAACTGGTGTAAATGCATCCATAAAATTGACATGTCATTAGTTCCTAATGATAAATTATCAAATTAATCAGATAAACGTAAAAACAATCATATTTCAAGCGCCTTGATGATGTCGCTCACAACGCGTCTCAATGATGCAGAACTCGTATTCTGTGATCTGGGATGTTGGGGCGTTCGATTTTTATCAACTTTCGCTTTCGTCACACTAGCTGAGTATACAGCATTTCAGAATGACTTTTTACATCATTAATTTTGCCAGTCAGGACACCGAGAAGATTCCAATCTTTAGACAGTTACGTTTAACGTTTGACAAATCGCTGCACCAGAAAAGCATTAATTGCAGATTTGACGGTGGAAATGTTATATATTTTCTATCTGATTAAACAGATGTTTTCACATTTAGATGAGTGGAGATTTCTCGTAATACGGATTATTGCCTTTTTTATCTTTAGAAAATGGTCACAGTTAGCAAAAGTCGTCGTTAGAGGCAGGCGTTTGCTCTGCTGACAATAGCAAATGGTGGGAAACGGGCGTCAGAATTAATCTTTATGAAATCACGGAGTCCTGAAGCGAGCTCTTGTACCAACAAAAGAGGGACTGAGCGGGGCCAAGGTGTTCCGATTGAAGTCTTGGCCGCCGACCTTTGTCTCATCCATTTTGGCTAAACAGAACAGATTCTGTTTTATTGAGCACATGTACATTGTTCATCATATATACTTGGAAAATCACGTACAGACGCACACAAATCATAACAGTTCTGTCTTGCACGCACACTTGTCTGTACAATGATTTAATTAGGATAAACTATTTTAGCATACATATTTACATTAATTTAAGATGTGTAAACAATGAAAGGGTGTAATATATACTACTCCCCGGTACTCTTTTGCTTCAATGGATTATTTCTCGAAATAACATTATGTATGATCAAACTATAACACAACAGAAAACAATGACTAAACAGATCGTTGTTATTGTGTTCTATGATTCATTATAATACGTTTCTCTACATCAAGGAATAAAATCAAATCATTATCTTTCGATGAAATTAAATTTTGTTGAATCAACGGCAATTTCCTTGATTTAGGATTAAGAACACGTAAAATCTATTATAATAAAGATTTTCAATGGTTTTTTTTTTTTTTTTTATAAAACTTACCGCAAAATCAACGAAAAAAACTAGTACCCCACGAAATCTCATGATTTTACATATACAGAGAGTTTTTCATACGAGCTTATAGTATTTTATTTGATTTTACAAGTATCAATTTAATCAACTCGATAATTGAATCCTAATAACATTCCGAAGAGTCAACAGATCTACAGATTGACTGCTAAAAGTTTTCAGTCATATACATGTATGTAGAAAACAAAGGTGCTACAAATGGGTCGAACAACACGTGCTCATACTATCACCGTAACATCATTATTGTCCTTTTTATCTGTAAATCCCCTATTTCATGATAACCAGTTCATTTGGCGTCACATTTGTTTTAAACTGCTTTTCATCGTCTACAACCACTATTTCATTATATTTTTATGTTTATTCACGTATTTTTATGCGTTAACCACCATGTCAGTGTCACTTTGGGAGTTCAATTAAATTTGGCCATCAAAACGAAAACTATAACTTTGACATTGAATTATCGTTATTAGATCGGGAACAATGAGTAAATTAATAGTTGTCAATGAATATGGCTTGCTATAGACACATATAGGTTATAAATTTTCTCATATTGAATAAACGATCCCGAATTCCATTCAAAATAATAAAAATGGATAAGTCTAAACTATTTTTTTATGGAATGACAGAACACAATTATATAATGAGGACTTGTTGAGTCCCTTTTCTCATCGTAGTCTCTGATTGTTACCCCGTGACTTGTAGCAAAGACATATTAAACAGAGATAGGGAAACCTCCTGTAAAAGCCAGTGGAGAATATTGTTTAGGCCACACAGAGGATCATTGAATATTGCTTACTTGTATGGAAAATGTAACCATATTAAAATAATCATTTCTCTACTGCAATAAGTTATTTTCAGTTTGATATGTTTTAAAAATTATTTTAAATTGTGATTTAATGATTTTATTCAGCCAGTGTAGCAGAAAAAAACCCAACACATTTTACACATGCAGGTACTTTTCTATGCCACATAATTTTTTTTTATTTCTAATCTTAATACATAAGGTATCATTTTAATGGTAAAGTGATGTTCTATAGTAAGACACAATTTTCTTTACATATCTTACAAAGGATATATTTGAAAATGTGACTTTGCGAGAATGGAAATTTGTTACGTGCTTTTGTGAGATTTAGGCTAGTTGCCAATCTTTGTTTATTAGGCCTTTGCTTGTAACATCAATCCTCGAAGTAGCTGGACGACATTACGACAATAGTGTCAATAAGCATGATAATCATGTATTTGAACTTAACGCATTAGAAAAAAGAAACTTATCAAAATACGAGAAGAAGAAAGAAGGTCTCTTGCGTAGACATTCATGAAAAAATAGCTTTATATAATAACTCTTTTTGATACCATGTTCAGCAATCCAATGTTTATTTCATTGTTTGTTTTATCGATTTAGTCGACATAAGGCAGATATAGTGCTGTCACACTACGTCATCACGCAAATGGTATGGTACCACGCCCAGTCAAGTTGTCTTGACACCAGAACCTTCCTGACATGCTGGGCTCCAAGCTAGAAATCTATACCGGAACCACTATTACACGCATTCGGTATGCTGTAGCCGGGTACTTAACCCACGATCCCGCCCCCGGTGATAGGCAATTTATGTTTAAGAATCTATCTATAAAAATACAATCAGATGCAGGACCTCTTCTAATCAGTGTTGTGTTTTTCAGGTCTTCGACCGAGCTGGAGTCCTTGTTCCGGGAGTACCCGGGTTGCCTATTGAGCGGTATCTCGTGTTGTCACGTGACATATATGAACAAAACGTGGAGGCGTTTCGCCGTGACGACCAAATCTATATACAAACGTTGCGTGACATTGACATGGGTGAGAGACTGTCCGTGTGGTACCAGGCAGCATTTGCACGTGACCTCGGTGTACCTCACCTGACACCTGATAACATCAAAGGTACTCAGAATGTTACTTTTCTCTGGATCATTACGTTTATGCATATGGTATTTCTATTTATCAGTGTTTTTTCCACATTCTATTTATTTCTTATTTTTGGACAAAATGGTTTAGACAGATATATTTATGCTCGATTTTTCTTTCCTTAAGACAAATAACCACAATGTGATCATACTGAAGAAAGAAAAGAAAAAAGAAAACGTCTGCTTACTTTATATCATTAATAGCCTAGTCGTATGTTGTTGTTTTTTTCTTGTTTATTCATGCCGACAGTTAAAGTTATGAAGCTGACGACAACCATGTGGGTATATCCACTCTTAAAGCAACCACAATCAGAAACAGTGTCAAAAAAGGGAGGGAAATTTCCATGTTATTAAGAATGTCTTCTGTTCAGAAAAGACAGTATATCACATATATGATCTAATTCATTTTCTGTCACGCCAGGTGTTCGCGAATACCGATGCTGCCAGTGCGGGGAAACATTCAATTACCCCAACCCCCTTAAGCTCCACCTCCTGTATCACTTCCGGAACATGCGGCGATCACATGACCACTACGACCACGCCCAACGCCAAAGACAACACGTGCGACACAGAAATTTTACCGTAGAAAATCTGTTACGATTCCGGAGTGAATTTGAAGAAAAATCAATAGGTGTAGCGTCTGAAGCGATTTCCTTGTCCACGAAAACTGACGATGTTACAAATATTGATAGCACGGGAAATTTGACAGTTCATATGGAAGATGCTAGTCGAATTAATAAAAACTGGAAACAGTTCGATACTAATAAAACCCTGTCACCAACGTGGTCATATCCTGGCTGCAATCATGCCATTTCTATTAATTGTCATATGACATATGCGTCACGTGATGTTTCAGCCAGTCAAAAATATCTATTTCCGGTACAGAATAGTGTCATTCTTGATCCAGTGAAGAGAACTGGTAGTCAAGGATACGAAAACAAAGAAACGCTAAAGGAATCAACAGCCCGAGAGAGTTTGTCAGACAATGAAGAAGAACCGCTGGAAATGCTGCACAGATCTTTCATAGAGTTTTCTACGAAGAAAGGACATTTGTGCGTGTACTGTGGGAAATTTTACTCTCGAAAATATGGGTTGAAAATACATTTACGGACTCACACCGGCTACAAACCTCTGAAATGTAAGATTTGTCACCGTGCCTTTGGAGACCCTAGCAACCTGAATAAACACACCCGATTACATGCTGAAGGGCACACGCCTTATAAATGTAAACAGTGCGGGAAAATTCTTGTCCGCAGACGAGATCTAATCCGCCATTTGAATTCCCGCCATCCGAAGACCAAAACTGCTGACGAGGAGATAATTATTGTTGACGAGACGTTTTGAAGAGTTTTGAATGAGCAAAATCAATAAAATGTATAATTTCTTATTGCCGGTCTTTCTCAGTTTTGTCCATCTGTTGTTTACATAATTTTCTCTATTTCGATAAATCCCTACATAAGGTAGTTCCAGGACTAATTGAACCAGGTCCACTTGTCTATAGCGAGATATCGCAGTGAGGCAGAACTGAATCTAATACAGACCCCCACCCCTACCCCACGCCTCGGAAAAAAAAGTAACTGGTGTTGCAGCAACACATGAGTCCCTTACCGGTGAGGTGCATATTTTTTCCGTAACCATGGTGTAACAGGATCTGTGTGGATGTGTGTTTCACATATTCCTGGTTACTAATCCAGGTTCATTTATTTTCAAATATTCCGTTAATATAGACCAGGTATTGAAATGAATACAAGTGACTTTTAGCTTTAGCGTTTTATTTTACTAAGTAATTGTTTTAAATAGTAAAATACAATTGAGTAGAAGCTGTGTACTATCTTGGTTTAACAAAGTGGAAAATGCATGAAAAAAAAGGTACAGATAAAATATCAATTAAAGGTATGCTAACATATATAACATGAACCAACATATACTATGATAAAGATTTCTGCTCCAGTATTCTATGTCTTAACAATATATGAAAATATGCAACTCAGGAAATATATTTAGCCAAAAGTAATATGAAATAAATCATTTCTGCCACAATAGCAACCATAATTTTGGTCCAAGAAAAAAAAAGTGACGTGATTAATTTCTATACTGCAGTCAGTACATTCATAATATTATCTTAAACGGGTTTTAAGTTATCGCGGGATCCAGATTTCTGGACATCCAGACGGACAGACGGAGGGAAACCTATAGTCCCGTCCGGTGTAAACACCGGTAGGGGACTGACAAAAATAACATAAAAATAGATAAGTACATATACATGTATATGAAAATAAATAAATGACTAATATACTCTCGACGGGACGATAAATACAAACGCATAAATGCAAAAACAAATGGAAAAAAAAAAGCAAGCTTATTTCTCGTATATAGTCTATGAAAAAAATGTGACATCTCTAATAAATGGAAGAGTTGCATACCTCTCCAAATGAATTCGTTTTATTTCCGAATAAGATTGCAATTAAGATTCAAAGCAATAATCCTCTTAATGCGAAAATGTTTCGGCTCCACTGTCGCATATCTGGAGTCCAATCACAATGCATGTTTTCGATAAATGCTAACTTTCCTTTACTGAGATTATCCTTAATATATATATATTTTTTTTTAAAATGAAGCTTTTAATAGCGGCAAAGCGGCAATAAATTCACACATTATAAATATGTCTGTATGCGTTTTGCATGTGCGTTTTGAAATAAAGGTTGATTTACTCATTTGTAAAAAAAAAATGTGCACTGAGGTTTTCGTTAATTTAAATGTATTATTTCAAACAAGGACCTTATAAAATCAATGTTTTCGTAATATAATGCACACCATACTAACACTGCGATACCCAGTCATTTCATACTTTCAGAAGGAAATAATACATTTAAATCAAAGAAAGCAAAAGTGCTCATTTCTTTTTGCAACTTGGTATATATTTACTGGTATGACGCAAATAGCTGGACAAAAATATCTTTATTTTTCGCAAAGATTTCAGTAAAATAAATTGGAACGTGTGCGTACATTTGAAAAGTCAGTCCATGTATTAATACAAAGTGTAAATGGTCAACGCCTGTTAAATAAAACACACTGTTAAAACACAAATTTCGCAAACCACATTTTGTGAAAAAAATGTGGTTCTACATAGTGAGAGAAAAAAAAAGAATTTCATAGCACAGCATTTTTTTTGGGGGGGGGGGGGGGGGGGGGTGTAAATGTGTAATTCATGTAGAGAAGCGCTTTCCATGTCTTTTTTACATACTACATTTGAACATTTGATATGTTGTTGGCTGAAATATTTTTTTAATGTTTTTAAATTCAAAACAACAAAATTATGGAAACGTGAACCAAATTTGCGACGAAACATAGAGCAGTTACAATAGTAACAAACATTTGCTGATCTAGAAATGAATAAAAAAAAAAGATGAATATTGTGTTACCCATTACCATGCTAGATTTCTTAAATGGACTTGTCCCTCCGCCATTTTGGACTGCACCATTAGTTTAGGGGGTAATTGCTGAAAGTATATTGACTGAAAAGCAAACAGGGGTCCGTTTCACTGAACTTCATAAGGATAAAATCTTCGTCAGCGTAAATTCAAGGATGTAAAATCACTGAATATTTTCTCCTTATAAATAATTGTTGTGTTTGTATAATACAATGAGACTGACCATATTTCTTCATGTATTATAGTGCAAAGACGACATAAGACATTATGCAGAACAACGTATTTACTTCTAACATCAAATTTGTCCGAACGAAGTCTAGTGAAACGAACCCAAGAACAGATCATGTTCAGAAAGCACATTTTTCAAAGACTGATTTTGGTCTGCACTGGTCAAGACAGTTTCAATTATCAGAAGCATTGTAAGGGTTATTTACATTATAAGAACAAGTCCAAGGTTATCAAATTTGGAACAAGCTGGAGCTTCGTCAATCAATATGAATAAATAATCAATTATAAAATGATCAATTTGATAAATATTAATTTATTGTAGCTGATTTAGCAATTTAAACATGTTGCACTACAAACTTCGAACCCGGATTGTCAACATACTGGCTATGAGGTTTTTGCTATAGTATTTTAATATTCAGCAATATTCAGATAATAATTTTAGAATATTTATTATAAATTATTATGGACTCCTTTAAGCAATGTATTTATTAAATTTTTTTTTTATAGTTATAAAGAAAAAAAAATGTATGTATTTGTTGTAACATATATCATGATTGTTTATGTCTATTTGTAATGACGAAAAACTTAAGAAGTTGAAGTCAATAAAATACCTACCAATCTATCACAACAAAAAGGAGCGTAGGGAAATGAGAAAGATTACATTCTTTATACCATCATCATCATCATCATCATCATCATCAAAATTACACTTCTTACTTCTGTAATGTTTATATCGCCATTGCGTAATAGGAAAACAATTTAACCCTTTCCCTCATATACTCATTTTGACGCACTCAATAGGTACCACATAAAGCCTGATCTGCAGAAAACCACAGTTAAACCTTACCAAATTTAATTACAAAATCCTCATTTCCAGACCACTGAGAAGCAGCGAACAGCATAAAACCTGATCAGCCTGCGAGTTACTCGCAGGTTGATCTGGTTTTATGCAGTTCGCATAGGTCTTTTCATGGTTTCCTCTATGAGGGAAAGGTTTAAAGCTTTAATCCTCAGATACTCTCGCTATGATTCCCTGTCTCGCATGAAAATCTCGTGCATTGTGCTTTAAATGTAAACTAGTACAAGAGCGGATTTGTCTACGTTTTAGAATAACAATGACATCATTCATATAGACAACAATAACCGCCACATTCATTTCTTTTACGAATGTATACAGATATTTTTCTTAGAAAATGTATTGCATATTTTGCTTATAAATAGAGGGAAACATAAACAGATACAAATGTCAAGCGTGACAGTATTCAACTTTAAGAAAACTTTTGGAATAGTTGGTATCAGGAAAAAAGGACTGAGTGTGGATTATGTCACATGTCTACGGCGTGATATCGCAGTTCTACATCTGTCTCATGAAGACAAAGTGTAAAAATCTGAAATTGTGTCGGTGGGTTTAATTGAACAAACAAAAGTAAGTTAAACTCTGAAGGAAAATAGAGTAAAACGGAAGTACACACCATGGTGTAATATTATTTCGATGCGTAAAAAAGAATCCAAATTTAATTTGGTCTGGTTAAAAAATAAATATATTTAATGGCTATTATAATTTTTATTATACCATTTAAAATTCACTTTTAAAATTAAATGTATAATTGACGGGCGCACAGAAAACGTCTTGTTCATATTTCACGTTTATATAAATACAGTATATACTGAATGTATCTATGTAAACTTCGTGGTATCGTCAAATATTTCGTAAAATGTGAATGGGGAAAATACTTTTTACCTGCTCTAGGTATTATTAGTGGAATTTTATCCTACTGTTTATATTATTTCGAAAACAAAGCATGCCGTGTGAAGAAAATAAGAGCGATGTTGTCTTACAATGAAATACTCTGCCCACACTGTGTCGCAGTGAATACCGATTTCTCATGGAAGCACGCAATTCACGTGCCAGTGAAATATCGGCTGTGTCGGCTAAATTGGTCAGTTTGGATAGGACTGGAGTGAGAGAAGGTATGTTGTCTAGATTTCTCTTCCAAGTTTCTTTTCGTTTTTTCGTTTCATATTTCTTCTATTTTCGCAAGATTCCAACTAGGAATCATGTTTTTAAAGTGTTCTTGGTTTGTAAAACAGATGGTTGATTGATTATGATATTAAATATATACAGAAATGCAAACTGGCATCCAGTTTGCAAAATTAATTTTATTCGAAGATCTGATCATTCTTTTTTTAAAGGTATTTGGCACTGTGTATTTGTTTCTGAATCCGTTTTTGAATTGTATACATTCATATCTCAGTACTGGGTTTTACACAACTGTGGATCATCCTTTAGAAATGCACGCTATGTGCAAAGGTATCCTAAGAATGTACGTTGCTTTGACCGAAAAACTGCCGTATTAAAAAAAATATCAAAAACCTTACTGGGTATATTGATTTTTTTTAAATGGGCAGCACTATACCGGGTACCTTTGGCTATGTGGCACTTCAAAATAGCATGGTAGATTATTCACTTATATGCCATGAAATGATCTATTTTCTCTCCCACGTCAGGTAGGAAACGGCATTATAACATGATTTAGACATTTGAATTTACCCATTGCACATTAACAATGGAAAAGGAAAATAATTTGATTCTTATGTCCATATATGTATTTCTTCATAAGTGAATTGATTTTATTACACCTATTGTAAACTAAAAATTATTTTACTAACTTACACCTTATGTAATGTAAATTCTGCCGCTCGCTGATGCTAATTTATATCACGCCTCTGAATGATGGTAATTTCTAAGTATCACGTGATATATTTAATAAACATATTTATTAATCAAATATTGTAGCAGTACTATTCATATACATATAATACAGAATAGGATTGGATCGAAAGTTAAAAGCTTATTGAAATTTTCTCCTCGTGATATGTTTTGAGTGAAGTTATAACATTTAATATTTAACATTTTTGAATTGCTCACTTAATATTATCGAGTAAAGATAATTTGGGGACAAGAGAAATAAAGGCTGTAGAGGCAATTTGCTGACTTTATTATTATTCTTTAAAACATTAGAATAAAATAATACATGGAAAAAAATTGGTAATATTCTTGACAAATATAGAAGATAAACGATTTGTTTTGTTGTAAATTGCATTTTTATGTCTCCCCCCATATTTATATGGGGAGACATATTGTTTTTGTCGGATTTGTCTGTCTGTCTGTCTGTCTGTCTGTCTGTCTGTCTGTCTGTCTGTCTGTCTGTCTGTCTGTCTGTCATAACCCAGAAAGTATTAAAGCTATTAACTTGAAACTTCACAGGTGCATAGATCTCATGGAGGAGAAGTGCAGTGCAAAGAAGTGTAACTCTGTGCATCATATCTTTGGAGTTATTGCCCTTCGTTAGATTTTATACTTAATTTTTTTCGGAGCATAACTCACAAAGTATCAAAGCTATTAACTTGAAACTTTACAGGTGGATAGAAATCGTTGAGAAGAAGTGCCATGCCAAAGAACTGTAACTATGTGCCTCATATCTATGAACTTGAAACTTCACAGGAAAATATACTTCATGATAGAAAAGTGTCATGCACAAGAACCATAACCTTATGCATAATATTTTTGGAGTTATTGCCCTTCGTTAAATTTCATAATTTTTTTTTATCAAGAGCATTTCTCGCGCACTATAAGACATAACCTTGAAACTTCATAAATGGATAGATCACATGGAGGAGAAGTGCAGTGCACAAGAACCTTAACTCTGCACATAATATTTTTGGAGTTAATGCATTTTGTTCATTTCATACTTTTTTTTTTCTTTGAAAGCATTACTCATGCACTTTTAGACATATAACCTTGAAACTTCATAAGTGTTTAGACCTCACAAAGGAGAATTGCAGTGCACAAGAACTTTGATTTCTGCAAATCATATTTTTGGAGTTATTGCCCGTTGTTTAATTTCATATTCAATTAAGTTTTGTCCGGAGCATAACTCATGCACTATGAGACATATAGCCTTGAAGCTTCATAGGTGGGTAGACATTATGGACAAGAATTGCAGTACACTAGAGCGTAATCCATATCCAATGTTTCTGGTTGGAGTTTTTCCGCTTTAATGCAATTTTCTTGTCCTTAAGATAACTCCAATTTGACTCATGCTTTTGAAATTAAATTTCATTTATGGAAAGAAATTAATGAGAAAAAGTCTCGTGCATAAGGTACATAACTCTGGCCTCAGTAATTTTGTAGTTATTCCCCCTTTTCACAATTCTTGACTGCACGATAACTCTACTAATGTTCAAGTTATTGAAAGAAACTGATGAGAGGAAGTGTCACACTGAGGGTCCATAACTCTGTACGGAGCTTTAACAATATAGTCAGCCCTTTAACGTTAACTATTTGCATATTTCACTGTGTGCAATAGTGTATATGTGTGTGTGAGGGGAAGGGGTGGGGGGAGACATCAGTTTTCTACGTAAACAAATCTCTATTTTTTTCTCTAGTGGACGGTTATCTTTTGGAATAGTTAAAAAATATAATTCTCATTTCACTGATTTGACGTTACATGTATCAATTGATTAATTTTATTTATTAATGAATGTATCTGATAATTTTAAGCCCATGCTTAATATTGACGAAGCCGGAATAAACAAAAACAAAAAAAAGATTTTTTTTATCGTCGTGATTGGATGTTATGTCTTATTGCGAATGATATGGTATCATTCAGTACAAAATATAATAAGTTATCATTTTAATGATGATAAAAAAAATTGGCATGAATATTTTTAACAAAATTTGCGTTAAAGAGATACAAAGCGTGGTTTAAAGTTGGGACTGTTTGAGTTGAGTTTACATCTATTTTAATTAATATTTCAATTTTTAGATCACCCATGGCCTTAAATATGATCACGAGTGAAGTGATTTATGACAGCTCCTGAGATTAAATGCGGTCTAACAATAGAATAAATATTTATCATTTAGAATATATTTCATTAACACATGTATCTCTCTCTCTCTCTCTCTCTGTCACCATAAGCGCGCAGTTTATTTAACCAAAAAAAAAATGTGGTTAAGCCATATCTAGTACATTCATTTTTTTCAGTACTGATATTTAAGAATATTAAATTTTAAAATTTTGAAATAATATCAACATTGATTCCGTCCGGAAACAGGCCATCCAGCCGCCCGTGATTCTCCCTGTACGCCCCCTGTGACCACCATGAGCTACCCCCCGCACTACCCCCACCACTACCCCCCGGAGTACAGCTCGCGCCACGAGCCCTACCCCCAGAAGATGCGCCACTACTCCTACAAACCACACGAGCAGCCACAGACAAACTACAACAACAACTTTAACCCAAACATGAACATGGTGAGTACATATTCTGTGAGATGACTGGTAAAATATACATGATAAATCATAAACACGTAACGGTAGAAGATAAAATGTTGTCATTTTCATCTTTAAAAACGTTTCCTGTATATCTATTTTAAGGTAATCATCCATCATAAAATTGTAATCATGGTCCATCAAGTGATCATGGGCACAGGGAGTTGGTATGTTAGCTTCTTTAAGTCCCAGTCTACTTATACATATATATAAAATAAAAGGGATTGAACTTGAACACGACACTGGAAGCACCCGGTTTGAATCATTGACAATAGCTTAATGTGAACATGAAATTTTCCCTGCAAAGAAATGTTAAAACCCGTTGATGTACATAAATGCATCAATTAACGTAACCATCAGTAACGCACTTCGCTAAGGAAACTCATTCAAAAGAAAGTAGGGGCCTCCGTGGCCGAGGGGTAAAGTCGCTGACTTTAACATTTACTCAGCCCCTCACCGTGTGGGTTCGAATTCCGGCGGGGTCATTCGTATTTTCATGTGAAGAAGCCTTCCAACTTGCTTGCGGTAGGTCGGTGGATCTACCCGGATGCCTCCGTGCATTTGGAGTCTTCCTCCACCTGTAAGTAGCTGGACGTCGCTATATGACTGAAATACTGTCGAAGCGACGGTAAACTCAAATAGTCAAGTCAAACGAAAGTAGGTTTCTCTACATCAAGTAGAACATTGCAATCGTTCATTTGTGATTAATTACAGATAAATAACTCAATAATGGATACTGGAACAACAGATGCTGTAAGGAAATTCTTGGTTAGATGGAATTGTTCCAGCACAGATAAAGCAAGGTGATGAAAAAAAGTACGTGATTGATTTATGATCCACTCAAACGGAAACCATGTTGTTGAAATCCGGTCATTTCATAGTTGACCAGTGAAAATCACGTGAACAAGTATGGCTTTTACGGATATTAACAAGTGAACAGGTTGTTACCAAAGGTACTTTTATTTTTACTTACCGTTCGTTGTGCTGAAAATCATAACACGTAAATACATTATACATATGGCTTTGTCAGATTGGGTTTGAATTTTAAGTGTCGACCGAGGATATATTGTAAACTTCGTGGATTTCGTAAATGTGTCTGTGCGACACTTGATGTAGATAAATAAAGCTTGGCACGAATGGAAAACGTTTTAAAGATATATTTCATAACCATGTGCTTTTAGCTCGACTTTTTGAAGAATGTGATAGCTATTGTAGTCACCCTTGCGTCGACGTTGGCGTTGCAGCTTTTGAAGTTTTGAATGCAAGTTACTATCTACCTTATATCTCAATAACCATTTATGGTATTGACTTGAAAGATTATGAATATGTTCAGGGTCATCAGACAACAAGGTCAGATGACTCTTGACTGAATTTAGTATTAATTATGGCCCTTTTCTACTTAGAAATTTTGTTAGTTTTGCATGCAAGGTACTTTTATGCTTATATCTCAGAATCCAGGATTGATTTGAAATTTAAAACACTTGGTGGAATATATTACAAATTATTACACTTTTTACTTAGAAATTTTAGTTAAAGTTTTGCATGCAAGGAATTTCATGCTTATATTTCAGTAACCAGGCATGGGTTTGATTTGAAACTTCTTTAATATGTTCAATGGTATAATTTTATAGTGGCAGATAGTTTTTAACTGAATATAATGCTAATTAGGGCCACTTTTTGACATAGACTTTTTGGTTAAAGTTTTGCATGCAAGCTACTATCAGGCTTATATCTCAGAAAGTGTTTATGGTATTGACTAGAAAGGTTAGGAGTTTGTTCGGGGGCATCAGAAAACCAAGGAGGATAACTTTTGGACTGAATTTGATACAAATTATGTCCCTTTTCTAACTTGGATACTTGGTTAAAGTTTTGCATGCACAGTGTTATTGTGCTTATATCTAAGTAACTAGGCATGTGATTGATTTTAGACTTCATAAGCCTATTTAGGGATATCATATTTTACTATTATCATGTACAGGGTATATGAAGGTCAAGAATTGGAATAGATTTTTATTTGATTTACCAACAAGCATTTTGAATAGTCGAGCGTGCTGTCCTCTGACAGCTCTTGTTGGTTGTATTAGCCAGTACTTGAATTTGTAGATTAACTCATTATATGCAAGGTTGTGTATTTATATACTGACGGGCAAAAGAAACACCCCAACGGAATTTGGCGTTATTTTCCTCATACCTATTGAAATTTTAGTGAAATGTAGTCTGTATACATGTACATTGACCGACAATCACGGCAAAGAAAAAATCGTGCGCTTCTATTCAGCCCGATGTCCATTTCCGGTGGTTGCTCATGATTTCCACGTGCACCTCGTGTTTGTTTACCACGTGGTGAAATCGATCACATTTTACACAGTTACATGTGCTAGTCGATAGACAATCACAATTTCAGAGATAATCTGATTAAACATGCCAAGGCTAAATTCTGAAGAGAGAGCTTGCGTTTTGGCCATGCTCGAATGCGGGCGAACGCAAGAACAAGACGCCAGACGTTTTAACGTCTCGCGTTCGACGATTCGGCGTCTTGTTCGACGTGTTAGAGTTACGGGAACGTTTGCCGATCGGCCACGTTCAGGAAGACCTCGTGTGACGTCTGTAAGACAAGATAATTTCATACGTCAACGTAATTTGCGTGACAGGTTTGTGACGGCGGAATCGACGTCGCGTTTAGTAGTCGGTAACCGTGGTCGCCCAATAAGTCGTTATACAGTTAGAAGATGACACGACTGAGGGAACGCGGGATTACCTGCCGTAGACCCTACCGTGGTTTAGTTCTAACTTTACGCCACCGTCACCAACGTCTGATCTGGCCCGCAACCATCGCGGTCAGCGTTGGCAGAACGTGGTGTTCAGCGACGAGTCGCGTTTCAACTTATGGAACGCCGACGGGCGTATCCGTGTGTACAGGCGACGTCACGAACGCTACGTTGACAATTGCGTTGTCGAGAACATGGAATGGGGCGTTTCTTTTGCCCGTCAGTATATTTGTTAAATAGCGTATTAAATAAGACATTATTTATGATCATTTTTGTGTGGTGTTGGTCATTTGCTTGTGAGAGTTTAATCACTTGTTATATTACGATATGCCCGTTGGGTTTTCAAAAAGCTCACATGCCATACCTCTGTGATCATAGGAATTTTATAGTACATGTACATTGTAAATGCAAGCCTTTATAGACTTTAAGCAAAAGGCTTATATGACTGCAAGTCAGTGGATGCTTGCATCTGCACTGGAGTCTTTTTCAACATTTGACGGACCATGATTATAATTTAAGGATGGATGGGTTGCCTTAACGTAACTTCGCGATGACTGATGCCAAATCTATAAAAACCGCAGGAAAGAATTAATAAGGGAAAAGTCGTCAAAATGTATTTCATGCCATTGAAGTCAGTAAAAATTACTTACCCAGGAACGTATTCAATCTTATTTTTTACCTAATAAAATTGCCAAGTACACATATTGCAATTCAAAACATTCAAGGATTGCCAGTGTGGTAACTATTTTTGTCAACTTCATTTACTTAGATGTCACGTGGTACAAGAAGGTGTGTCTACCTTATTTAAGAATGTATTACTTAAAGCTTATTAATAGTAGTGGAAATAAAGCCAGCCAAAACTGTTTGGGCAAAGAATCAAGCAGACAAGTCACAACTTAATGATATCGATGCAATTTTTGTCTATTTTGCGGCTTCTTAAATTGCTGTTGTGCATAGAACTAAGAATGTTTTGGCGTCTGATTTTGGCTTTGTACCGAAAATGTGTATCAATGTGATGAATCGAAAATGCGACAAATATAGTTATTCTGTTACAAGTGTTCGCGTAGCGGAAGAACCGACGCCCATGAAATATTGCGTTTTGCCATTATGGTTCTGCCTTTTCGCCAAAATGGGTTTCCGAGTTGTCCACATGCATGAAATCCGTCGCATAAAAAAACAGTTGAGAATAATTTGAAAGTTGATATTGTGAATATTTCTAGATATATCAATCATGATTTATCGAATTATTATTTCAAAACTGAATTTAGTAAATGGCACCAAGAAGTTTGATTAAAGTCACTCATTCTTTATAATTATGTATATACATAATACTAATTAAAATGTATACGTGTAATATTGTCTGTGTAACGCTTGTATGTTTGTACCTTGTCAATGAGGAGACGTCAATAGGCTTATCCTTCTGTTTAGATAAAATGTGTTCAGAAGAACCAACCAGCCATGGTTAAACAGATTATATCCAGAAAGTTGTATGAAGAAAATGGTCTCCATGCTTTTTCATTTATCTCAGTAATATAAATTATCTCTGTAATATAACTGATCTCTGTAATATGATTTATGAATTATCTCTGTAATATAACTGATATCTTTAATATGAATTATCTCTGTAATATAACTGATATCTTTAATATGAATTATCTCTGTAATATAACTGATATCTTTAATATGAATTATCTCTGTAATATAACTGATATCTTTAATATGAATTATCCTGTAATATAACTGATCTCTAATATAAATTATCCTGTAATATAACTGTTCTCTGTAATATGAATTATCTCTGTAATATAACTGATATTTGTAATATAAATTATCCTGTAATATAACTGATATTTGTAAAAATTATCCTGTAATATAACTGATATTGTAATATAAATTATCCTGTAATATAACTGATATTGTAATATAAATTATCCTGTTATAACTGATATTGTAATATAAATTATCCTGTAATATAACTGATTTGTAATATAAATTATCCTGTAATATAACTGATCTCTGTAATATATTATCCTGTAATATAACTGATATTTGTAATATAAATTATCCTGTAATATAACTGATATTTGTAATATAAATTATCTCTGTAATATAACTGATCATTGTAATATAAATTATCCTGTTATATAACTGATCTCTGTTATATGATTATCTCTGTAATATAACTAATATTTGTAATATAAATTATCCTGTAATATAACTGATATTTGTAATATAAATTATCTCTGTAATATAACTGATCTCTGTAATATAAATTATCCTGTAATATAACTGATATCTGTAATATAAATTATCCTGTAATATAACTGATATTTGTAATATAAATTATCCTGTAATATGAAAATTTTTCTGATATCTGAAATATGATTTATCTCTGTAATATAAATGATCTCTGCAATATGATTAATCTTTGTATATGACTGATCTCTGGTATAAGTTATTTGTCTCTATGATACATACTCTGTGTTGTATCAAATAAATTATCTCTGTAATATAAATTTATCTCTGTAAAATATCCATATAAAATAAATTATCTCTGTTATGAAATTTGCAGGCGCAGAACACCAACACGAACATCGTGGTGAACACCGGGCCCACGGGAGGGTCACGTGACAGACCCTGGTCTACACAGCTGTGCGGCTGTATGGAGGATATCGGAGGATGTAAGCTATCTGAATAATCTGTAAATCTTGCCTAAGAAACACGGCAAGTAAAGGCGCCGAGGCCGAAAGTTGCTAATTCGAAACCAGGCTCGATTTCCACCTACAAGACTTAGCACTAAGTAATACTTAAATTTTTAAACTTGGTAGACACACATTTCACCTAGCCTGTTTTATGAAATATTCAACACATGACTAAGCTTACATGAAATATTACCCTAACAATTAACAATACATGTATTTGTTAGAAATGAAATATTTTGTTATTTTTATTAGAGAAACAAGAATAATGAATTTCTTAAGTGTTTTTGTATAACTTAGCTCTAAGAATTATTGGTGGAATTCGACCCAGAACCTAAATTTTCGATAGAGGTTATCTAAAACTTCAAATATCATACTCTGGGATTTTTGTATCGCCTGAAAAGCGTAATTATGCGTCAGACGTCGTCAACCACATTTTGTACTGGCAATAAGTCGACATTTATTGGCCGATTGAAATAATATTCAGGTCACATCAAACTAATTCTTTTAACGTCGTTTGGAAAACATGCTGTTATGGCGGTTCCTGGGATGACCATGAAATGTCCCCACGAGGTCAAAACCCTCGAACCTTCAACCTTATCACCTGCAGCCATATACGCTACCTCTGTGCCGTCAGACCACGTTGTATAGGTCGATGGTCATTTTTAACTCGACTATTCTAAGAATATGAGAGCTATTGTAGTCGCCCTTGCGTCGGCGTTGCAGCTTTTGGTTAAAGTTTTGCATGCAAGTTACTTTCAACCATATATCTCAATATCCATTTATGGTATTGACTTGAAAGTTTATAAATATGTTTAGGGGTATCAGACAACCAAGGTAGATAACTCTTCACTGAATATAATAAAAAAAAATATGGCCTCTTTTTAACTCTTGGTTAAAGTTTTGCATGCAAGTTACTATCAACCTTATATCTCAATAACCATTTATGGTATTGACTTGAAAGTTTATAAATATGTTTAGGGCATCAGACAACCAAGGTAGATAACTCTTGATGGAATATATTATAAATTATGGCCCCTTTTTAACTTAGAAATTTTGGTTAAAGTTTTGCATGCAAGATACTATCATGCTTATATCTTAGTATTCAGGCATGCGACTGATTTGAAACATCTTTAATACGTTTAGGGATATCATACTTTAAATTTATTTCATTCAAGCTACTATCCAGCTTATATTTCAGAAATTGTTTATGGTATTGGCTAGAAAGTTAAGGAGTGTCTTCAGGGGCATCAGAAAACCAAGCAGGATAAATTTTGGACTGGATTTTATACAAATTATGGATCTTTTCTAACTTGGATTTTTGGTTAAAGTTTTGCATGCTCAGTGTTATTGTGCTTATGTCTCAGTAACTAGGCATGGGATTGGTTTTAGACTTCATAAAAATATTAAGGGGTATCAGACTATCAAGGTACATCATTTTTGACTATTATTATATACAGGGTATGTGAAACAGATTTCATTTGATTTACCAACAAGCATTTTGAATAGTTGAGCGTTCTGTCCTCTGACAGCTCTTCTTATACAGTTAAAATGATTCTGGCTCAGACGACAGTGTGTTGAACAAATATCAAGAATTTTGCTAACAACACGTTAAAGCATGATGCTATGTTATTGCTGATAGTTGTGATAATGGAAAAAAAAAACAATATAATGATTACATTGATTATTGACGATGGTTATGCTATAAGATCTATCAAATACAATGATTATATTGTATAATGAAAAATGACGGCAATTAATATGACGGCACTAACGATGATGAAGATGATGATGATGATGATGATGATGATGCAGGTCTGTGTAGCTGTTGCTGCCCAC
>CM037779.1:51911939-51961939 GCA_021229015.1 Solen grandis | reverse complement strand
AGTGTATGAAAAATAGCAAAAACTAAGCCACCATAAGTCTCTTTCTCTCAAGTTTCTGTAGTAAACAAAATTCAACTGTGTAATTAATGTACAGAAAGAGCTTAAATAGAAATGTTAAAATCAGAAATGCCTAAATTAGGTGAGCAACTGAACATTATTACAACAGCATAAGCCGAGATGTGTTGTTTTATCATAACTTCAGAAAGTATTGGTAGAACACAAAATTAAGGCTCTTCTGGTAAAAAATAATCAAGGAAACAGAGCTGTTCATAATGAGACAGAAACAATAAAGCAATACAATAAATTTTCAAAAATCAGATTTCTTACATACATAGGTTTATCATACAACTGGGACATCACAGTACAGGTTAAGATCATGTATAATCAGTCCTGTAGTTTAATACACAATTGTCTGTGCTCTTGTACAAATACTGGTACGCTGTGATCACAAACCCCTTGTTGCTGATGTTAGAAGGGGTCACTGGTGAATATTCTTGAGTCAAACTGATTTTCTAAAATGGTAGATGAACGGTGGAATTATTTAAGCACATAAATCCGCTAACATAGCCATATTCCCCCTCAATAGTAAGATATACACAGTAACATATTAAACTATAAATAGAACAAGAATGTTCCTTGGAACAAATGTGTCACCTGCTGAAGCATGTGTTAGAAAAACACTATGCCCCTGTCTGAGCAGGTCAGATGTCAACTGAAAGCCATTCATGAGTGGAGTAAATTTGTCAAAAATATAGAGTTAACTCCATATAGAAATGTAGAACCCGACATAATCAGTACACTTCTGCTACTCACTATCTACATGTATTTAATTTTTAAATTTCAAATCAATACCTTGAATAGTTCAGGAATTATGTTCTTAAAAGAACTGATATATAAAATAAAGGGAGATAATCAGAAAATCAGACCAGGCGAAGTTATGTATCTTGGTTACTGTACTGCTTCTACTTGCTATGATTTTATGTTTCAAGTTCTTACGGTCTTGTTTATGAGTTTTGCTCCCCCACCCCCCAAAAATATAAAAAAAGTAAAGGGAAATAATCCAAAACCAGACTTGCTAGAATTATGGTTCTCAGTCACTGCACTATTCCTAGTTGTCATCTACTTATATATGAATTTTCAAGTCAATACCTTCTATAGTTTTCAAGAATATGGTAAATAATTTTTCTCTGGACAGAAATTCATTATAAAATTAAATAAAGGGAGATAATTAAAAAAAAAAACTGGTCCATGTAGAGTTAGGGTTCTTGGAAACTGCACTTCCTAATCTTACCAACTATTTATATTTTGAGTTTCAAGTCAATACATTGTATAGTTTATGAGTTATGTTCCTGACAAAAATTGAAAAAAAAGGGGGAAATAATTCCAAAATTGGGCCAGACAGAGTTACGGTTCTTAGTCTCTTAGTCAATGCGCTTCTCTTAGTCTCATTCTATTTATATATGAAGTTTTTAAGGCAATACCTTATATAGTTACTGCATAATAAAGAAGTGTGGCAGTGCAAAGAAAAGTGTGAATGAAAAGGGGAATAACTCCAAAAGAAATATACCAGAGTTATGGACCTTATGCATGACAATTTTCCATGTCAAGCTCTGTCTATAAATGAAATTTCATCTCAATAACATGATTAAAGCACGAGTTATTGCAGAATAAAGAAGTTTGATAAAAAGGTGTGAGACGGACGGACGGACAGACAGACGACAGAAAAAAAATCCCTATGTGTCACCTCTGCTTCCAGCAGGTGACACAAAATGAATACAATATTATTATGCACATTACAAAGAATATATAATTAAAATCAAAGTTATACAGTGCAATCTTGATAAAAACACACACACTCTCAGTGAATCACAACATTTTACTTAAATAAACAAGTGTTTGGTTGGTAAATCAGTCTGATGATTAAAAGCAATTGTTTTACAAGAATTAATATTATCTGTCACATATCTTATATGGTCATCTTCCCTTGTGTCAAGTGTAAGCAATATTCTGTTCATGTATTTTACATGCACATTTTCTGTTTATGCTTTTGTCAAGCATAATATTTGTGATCTTAAGCATGTATAATTGAAATAAAGTTTGAAAGTTGCATTTAATAAGAAACCTAATTATAAGAATTTCAAACTAACGTGGTGTAAGCCAACACCAAATTGGTATTTTTCACACCTTTTTTTTATATTCTCAATTTGTAAATCTTACATTAAGAAGAATAAACAATTTTCAAATCATCAACAGGTAGTTGTGTAATGTGGATGACTACAAATATGCCTAGCCCAATTAAAATTTTTTCATTGTCAACTTTTTTATGACTAATTTACCATATTGAGAACAATACTAAGACTTGGTTGTTATAACTTTGATTTTCAAGTAGAGGGGGATGGTTCAGTTAGCAATATCAAGAAAATCTGAATCTGAATTAAAATTGTTGTAGATCCCAATACTGGGTTTTACACAATGGAAGGAGAGCTCCGCACTATTGGCGGTGGCTCTTTAAGGCATTTTTGAATGCCTCAATAGAGCCAGCATTCACTATATTATCAGAGAGATGATTCCAGTGAATCACAGTGTCCACAAAGAATGAATTTTCATATTGTTTAGAGTTTATGATATTTCCAGACCCTTTGAATTTCTGTAAATGCGTTTTTTAAATATATTTGATGTTTCGCAGCCATTAAATTTTTTTTGTTTTTATTGTCCTTTTAGGTCTGGTGAATTTCACAAAATCTGATGTTGGCAGTGCTGGAACTAACCCCTCAACCACCTTGTACATTAATATTAATCTGAGGCTTAGGCGTCTCTCTTGTAATGTTTCTAATTCAAGTTTTTGTTTCATTTTTGATATTGCCCCTGGTGTTCTGCTTGTATAATCTCTTTTTATGAATCTTACTGCCCTGTTTTGGATTTTCTAGTTTGTCTATATTGTCTTTCTGGTAGGGTTCCAGATGGTAGCCCCATATTCCATTATTGATCTTACTAGTGCAAAGTAGGCTGTTTTTCTACAGGTCTCGGGTACATTTCTCAGATTTCTTCTTAAAAAGCCTAAAGTTGAATTTGCTTTTTTGCATACCTTGTTGAAATGTATATTCCATTTTAAGTCATTTAAGATTTGTAGTCCAAGATAGGGATTATTTTGTACTTCCTGCATTATGTGGTTATTCAGTTGATGAAATCTATTGTATTTTTTTTGTTGATTGACATGATACAGCAATTTTTCGTGTTGAATTTCATGCCTCAGTTTGTTGCCCATGTTTCTAGGCTATTTAGGTCCTGTTGTAATTGGAGGTGATCTTGTTCTGATTTTATTGTTCTATATAGTAGGCAGTCATCTGTAAATAGTCTGACAGAGGATTTTACACTTTCTGGCAGGTCATTTATGTGGCACAAGAATAAGATTGGCCCTAGTACTGTGCCTTGGGGTACTCCTGAGTCTACTGTTGTTTCGCTTGATTTTTCATCGTCTATTATTGTTTTTATTGTTCTATTTGTTAGGAAATTTGTTAACCAAGTGTGAAGATTTCCCTTAATTCCACAGCTGTAAAGTTTGTGTAGGAGTTTGTCATGTGGTACTGTGTCAAAGGCTTTTGAAAAGTCTAATATGGCAATATCTGTTTGTTTACCTTTGTCGTGATCTAGTAGGAAGTCATTTAAAGTTGTGATCAGTTGTGTTTCACAGGAGTACCCAGACCTAAATCCATGATTTAAGTTTGTCAGTATTTTGTTTTCTTCCAGGTGGTTAAGTAAGTGTCTACAAATAATATGTTCAAGAGTTTTGCATATGACTGAAGTTAGAGAGACAGGTCTGTAGTTTTCTGGCAGGTGTTTGTTGCCTTTTTTGAAGATGCTTGAGATGTTTGCGTCTCTCCAGTCTTTTGGTAATTCTCCTGTGTCTACTAGCACTGTAGGATTATTTTCAGGATTGGGGCTAGTTCTTTTGAGTATTCTTTTAGTATTCTATTAGGAATGTTATCTGGGCCAGAAGCCTTTGATGGATTTATTTTTGATAGAAGTTTCTCCAGTCCTTTCTGTTCAATTTTTATTGGTTTGATGTTTTTATTCACTTGTTTTTTCATTTCTGGAAATGTACAAGTGATTTTATAAATGTTCACTTTGCATTAAGAAAGAAACTAGAGTTTCTCTTATGTAAATCAAAAACGTTTAAAATTGTCAAGGACAATCCTTAACACCAGAGACTTCTGTACAATTAATACACAATTATATATATATTTAACAAACGTAACATATTTTCACCACAATGTGTTTTCGAAAACATGAGATATGGAAACTAGATATAATCTATAATTCAAACAAACACACTGTCCCCTAGGGTATATGACACTTCAAATTTTAAGTAAAAACACAAACAATCACACATTTATATACATGTATAATAAAGAAATAAACTATTTACAAGTTCTTTCAAATAATTACAACCATTTCTTTATTTCATTACAACAGTGCACATTAATAACAATGAGTTACATTATAATGCTGTTGTCAAAATAATGTGGTTTATATCATGTGCCCAAAATCATAACAATTCAATTTATCAGCACAAAAAATACTTTTTGTAACAAATATTGCAGGATTAATTCAGTACATCATAACAAGGCATCAAGATTTGGACCAAAACAAAGTTATAACGAATCTGTACAGTATTATCCTTCAAATAAAAATCTATATCTGCTTTATACAAGATAAAATGTTACTGCTTTTCCCACCAGGAGTGTTATCAACTAAAATACAATAAATGCTTTAAGTCTAAACTTTATTTAGTTCTTACAACTTATATTTATCACTCTCGATGGCTCTGGGGCAGCGCATGTGGTCAATATTGTGGGAGGAAACCAGAGAGTCCGGAGAAAACCCATGGAGACCACTGTACCCTCTCACGTACATGACAAGGAATCGAACCCGGGACACACTGGTGAGAAGCGAAGCGCATTACCACTACGCTATACAGGCACCCTAATAATAAAATAAAATTTATGTGAAGTACATAAAAGCCTTCAGAACAGAACTGTTTGAGCTGGTTTAAATAGTTGTATATGGCACTGTGTTAATGTGACAGTGATATGATAAATGATAAACCTCTGATTGATGATCATATGCAAAAGTTAAAATATAAATAAAAATTATATATATATATATTAACACTCAACTGGAATACTGACTCCATTTATAACCTTAAGCATGTATTGTAAGAATATAAATTGATAAATTGCATTTTGATAATTTTGCTGATAAAACAAACAAACAAGAAAGTCAGTAGAACTGACAGATGCTCCCCGAAGAACGTCATTGTTACAAATAAGGCCTTGGTCAATGGGTGGGAGGATATGTTGAAATCCCCATTCCTAAATCATATCTATTCTCATCAGATGAGATGTTTTACCAACTCTAATTTGGAGACTTAGTAACAGTTTACTATTTAATATGATAATACGTGTTACTCATCAGATCTTTCATTGATTTTTTTTAAGTTTTTATACTACTAAAAATTAAGTCATACATTTCAATGTGTGCTCATATCAAAGAGGTTAACCAACACTCTTGACATATGACTGGATATTTGAAATAGTGTATAATGGCCTAAACAACAATTAGCTGACATGATTATGATTGACATTTCTAGCATATTGAATTTTGTGGGGTTTTGTTTAAATGATATCTCCTGTTAAATTAGGCAAATGACATGAATATTAGTCAACAACATGGTAGTAGGGGCCATAACTCTCTTAAAAATTGAGGAACCAGGTCACGTCGACGATATGCGTATCTACTCTTGGTAATAAAGCTTCCCATAAAGTTTCATTGAATTCAAGCCATTAGTTCCTGAGAAATAGCCCAGACAAGAATCATGCAACATGAACTATAGGCCAAAAAGTCAAGGGGCCATAACTCTGTGAAAAATTGAGGAACCAGGTCACGCCGACGATATGCGTATCTACTCTTGGTGATAAAGCTTCCCATAAAGTTTTGTTGAATTCAAGCCATTAGTTCCTGAGAAATAGCCCGGACAAGAATCATGCAATATGTACTATAGGCCAAAAAGTCAATGGGCCATAACTCTTTGAAAAATTTAGGAATTGGGTCATGCTGACGATATGCGCATCTCCTCTTGGTAATAAAGCTTCCCATAAAGTTTCATTGAATTCAAGCCATTAGTTCCTGAGAAATAGCCCGGACAAGAATCATGCAATATGTACTATAGGCCAAAAAGTCAAGGGGCCATAACTCTGTGAAAAATTGAGGAACCAGGTCACGCCGACGATATGCGTATCTACTCTTGGTGATAAAGCTTTCCATAAAGTTTTGTTGAATTCAAGCCATTAGTTCCTGAGAAATAGCCCGGAAAAGAATCATGCAATATGTACTATAGCCAAAAAGTCAAGGGGCCATAACTCTGTGAAAAATTGAGGAACCAGGTCACGCCGACGATATGCGTATCTACTCTTGGTGATAAAGCTTCCCATAAAGTTTTGTTGAATTCAAGCCATTAGTTTCTGAGAAATAGCCCGGACAAGAATCATGCAATATGTACTATAGGCCAAAAAGTCAAGGGGCCTTAACTCTTTGAAAAATTTAGGAATCGGGTCATGCTGACAATATGGGCATCTCCTCTTGGTAATAAAGCTTCCCATAAAGTTTTGTTGAATTCAAGCCATTAGTTCCTGAGAAATAGCCCGGACAAGAATCATGCAATATGTACTATAGGCCGAAAAGTCAATGGGCCATAACTCTGTGAAAAATTGAGGAACCAGGTCACGCCGATGATATGCGTATCTACTCTTGGTGATAAAGCTTCCCATAAAGTTTCGTTGAAATCAAGCCATTAATTCCTGAGAAATAGCCCGGACAAGAATCATGCAATATGAACTATAGGCCAAAAAGTCAAGGGGCCTTAACTCTGTGAAAAATTTAGGAATCAGGTCATGCTGACGATATGCGCATCTCCTCTTGGTATAAAGCTTCCCATAAAGTTTGTTGAATCAAGCCATTATTCCTGAGAAATAGCCCGGACAAGAATCATGCAATATGTACTATAGGCCAAAAAGTCAAGGGGCCATAACTCTGTGAAAAATTGAGGAACCAGGTCACGCCGACGATATGCGTATCTACTCTTGGTGATAAAGCTTTCCATAAAGTTTTGTTGAATTCAAGCCATTAGTTCCTGAGAAATAGCCCGGAAAAGAATCATGCAATATGTACTATAGCCAAAAAGTCAAGGGGCCATAACTCTGTGAAAAATTGAGGAACCAGGTCACGCCGACGATATGCGTATCTACTCTTGGTGATAAAGCTTCCCATAAAGTTTTGTTGAATTCAAGCCATTAGTTTCTGAGAAATAGCCCGGACAAGAATCATGCAATATGTACTATAGGCCAAAAAGTCAAGGGGCCTTAACTCTTTGAAAAATTTAGGAATCGGGTCATGCTGACAATATGGGATCTCCTCTTGGTATAAAGCTTCCCATAAAGTTTTGTTGAATTCAAGCCATTAGTTCTGAGAAATAGCCCGGACAAGAATCATGCAATATGTACTATAGGCCAAAAGTCAAGGGCCTAACTCTTGAAAAATTGGGAACCAGGTCACGCCGATGATATGCGTATCTACTCTTGGTGATAAAGCTTCCCATAAAGTTTCGTTGAAATCAAGCCATTAATTCCTGAGAAATAGCCCGGACAAGAATCATGCAATATGAACTATAGGCCAAAAAGTCAAGGGGCCTTAACTCTGTGAAAAATTAGGAACAGGTCAGCTGACGATATGCGATCTCCTCTTGGTAATAAAGCTTCCCATAAAGTTTTGTTGAATTCAAGCCATTAGTTCCTGAGAAATAGCCCGGACAAGAATCATGCAATATGTACTATAGGCCGAAAAGTCAATGGGCCATAACTCTGTAAAAAATTTAGGAATCGGGTCATGCTGACGATATGCGCATCTCCTCTTGGTAATAAAGCTTCCCATAAAGTTTCGTTGAAATCAAGCCATTAGTTCCTGAGAAATAGTCCGGACAAGGAAAGTGTGACGGACGAACGGACGGACGGACGAATGGACGGACGGACGGACGAAGCGGCGACTATATGCGTCACCTTCGGTGAGCATAAAAAATATGAGGTGTTGTTAAAATACTGCTTACAGTGAATCCATGTACATGTATTCAATAAAATCTATGAATTAAAATTAATTATCAAAGGGCAACAACTCTTGTAAAATTCCCTCTCTCTCCTTTTCTTTAAATTTAACAATTAGCAGTAAAAAAAAGGTCATATGTAACGATATGGTGTATATGGTACACAAAAAATCATATATAAAGCCTTTGAAATACAAATATAAATATACAAACTATTACAATTATAATAATTATATAGAAAATTGGTAATATCAATGCTTGCTGCTGGAAGCATGTGTTTGATAAAATATAAAGGATCTGACATGTATTGTTATATCAAATTTTACTAAACAAATTCATAAAAGTGTTATTAAGTGAGCCTCTGGCCAGCTTTATAACTTTTCCATGAACGAATTTAGTAAAAGACAATTCATGTCAGATTCTTTTTATCATTACCTAGACTCGGTAAACTGCGATTATAAAAACAAAAAAGAAAGCCTGAATGAACAGACTGTGAACAAATGAGGTTTTCGAACCTCGCAGTGTGAAAACCTATTGTTCTTCTCCCGTTTCTTTTTCGCTTTTTTTTAAATTATATTTCTTCTAGCCTCTTTTGGTCAGCACGATATTGACAATTTAGAATTAATCGTGAAATTTTAGGCATATATTATCATAATTCTGAAGATGGTCCTAAGATGATAATATATAATTAATTTATGCTTTTGTTACTACCGGGTAGGTGGCGCTTTGCATCAAAATACATTTTTGCTTATAACTTAATAAAAGTCCAATTTAAATGAGTTTTTTCTTTCATTCTGTTTCTTGTTGACACCCCATTAGAATAATATGTGGCAAAAGTTCAGATATGGGAAAATTTTTGTACTAGGAGAGGTTGAAAGTTTGAACCTTGCAAAAAAGCATGCAAGTAAGGGAAGGTCTATGAAAAACATATTCATTTTGGTTTGAGGTAAAAAAAAATCTACATTTAAATGCCTTTCCAATCGAATTATGAGACTGTATAAGAAATTTATGTACAAAATGAGGATTTACGTGAACCACTTTTGTAAGGCTTTTTGCCTCTACACAGGGCAAACAATTGCAGACTGATGCAAAATGCAACATTCAAGAAATTTTAACCATATTATCATATAATCTGTACTTAAATCATATTGTCAAGATATTTTTAATTTTATTTCAGTTTTTCTGCAAGGAGGTGCTTTGCATGCAAATGCTTTATTGCTTATAACTCAAGAATTAGAAGTCCTATTTTAATGCCCTCTTTATTATTATTTTTTTATATTTTATTCCTTGTTGATAATTTTGCCTAAAATGACTTGACTATTTGAGTTTACTGTCGCTTCGACAGTATTTCAGTCATATAGCGACGTCCTGCTAATTACAGGTGGAGGAAGACCCCGAATGCACGGAGGCATCCAGGTAGAACTGCCGCAAGCCAGCTAAAATGCTGCCTAAAATGAAATAAAGTGTTAAAGCTGATCAGGTTTAAAGCAAAAACCCAAGATGCTGCTTTGTGGTTCTAGTTACTAGTTGTAATCTTACATCAAGAAAGTAGTTTCAAAAAATGGCTGAAAATAACAATTTAATGTGTGTATTTCTAATACATTTTTAACATCATATGAATAATGCATCTTTCCAATCAAAGTTACATCAAATACATTTAATCCAGCTGAGTTCAGCACAATATGCATACATAGAATACACACATATGAAGCAGACTGATGTAATTCTGCCTATAGTCTATATGTAACATGTTAAATAGAGAAAATATGTGATGGTTATATGAAACCGAAAACAGAATCTGATGTTTAACCCTTTCCCTCATATAGACTCATTTTGACGCACTCAATAGGTACCACATAAAGCCTGATCTGCAGAAAACCACAGTTAAACCTTACCAAATTTAATTATAAAGTCCTCATTTCCAGACCACTGAGGAGCAGCGAACAGCATAAAACCTGAATAACTCGCAGGCAGATCTGGTTTTATGCTGTTCGCATAGGTCTTTTCATGGTTTCCTCTATGAGGGAAAGGGTTAAGCATACTGTCATAGGATAAAATGTTACACTGTGGTGAAGGTCTACAGAAAATTCAAGGTTTGTATGCAATACAATGTATTGAGATTGGCAAAGGACACTTTAAATAAATTATTAAATGTACTATGAAAAAGTACATAATAAAAGATAATAATTTATGAACTTAGAAATGAGCTATTTAGTTACAGTTCTTGCACACTGAACTTTTGCTTAATGGAACCCATGTATAAAATTTGCACATAGATAAATTTTCCAAGGTTCTATGAGCTATGGATAGGCAAAGTGTTTACAAGGTGTTCTTCCTTTAGGAAGAATGAATATAAATACAGGTATACATTTTGCTTTCTAAAATGTACAACCTTCTCATATATATATATAATTTTAAATGGCAACACATATTAAATAATAGAATTACATACATCAAGGATGTTGTTAAAACCTTTAAATCATATTGGCACATTTTGACGCATTATCAAACATAGACAACCCTGTTCAGACAGACAGTTCCTTAAAGGAGCAGTTTCATCAAGGTCACCTGTTCAAAAATACAATATTCTTCTCACACACACAATATTCTACAAAGTCTGTATAGCTAAGAGAACATTGTTTCATATACCATTTAAAGTTTAGTAAGTTGGAATTCCATAAATCTATACATGAATATTCATGAGGTAAATGGTTAGACTAAACAATATGACTTAAAACATTTGCTTAAGAGTAGCAATTTTGATAACTGTAGTACAAATATCACAGAATTTTGACACTTTAAATCGATGTTGGTAAATAGTTCAACTGATAATCGCCTGAATTGTTGGTCCAGTGTAGATCGATTGTTAAACAAGGATATCTCATACTGGCTATGTTATATGATAGAGGATTAAATCCTTAACCTCATGAATATTCATGTACAAATTTATGACTTCATGAATATTAATTTGCTGAATTTAAAGAGGAATATGAAACAATGAAATTTTTCCTTGCCACACTGACTTTAGAAACTGAGCTACAATACTGTATGAGCAAACAGAGGAGACCCTGATCAAGCAGTTCCCATAGTATGCTCTGTTTGCATAAGCATCAAAATCAGTCTATATGAATTAGAGGTTTAACCTTCATATAGACATATTTTAATGCATTGGCAAACAGAGGAGACCCAGATCAGACATCAGGGTCTCCTCTGTTTGCTTGTACAATATTGAAGCTCAGTCTAAACAGCATAGAAAATCCATTGTTTCATGTATCATTTAAAGTTCAGTACATAAATATTCATCAAGACATTATTTTCAACATGAATATTTATGAGGTAAAGGGCTAAATAAATTTTCATCCTAAGTGCCAGAATAACAAGGTAATTATATGTGTAACAAAATAACAACAACAATAAACAAAAAAAGCTAACAACTATATCCTAGGATACCTATGTTGATTTTGTTTCTATTTACCTTCTCGATCACATACAATTAATTATTGCCATTTTGTACCATAGTTTATCACAACAAATGCGTATCACAAGAAAATGTACACCTTAATGCATGGTAGTTACCTGTAAGAAAGGTTAATTTTGACTAACCATTAATGAATATTGATTCCTGATTCTTAAATTTCTTAAAGTCAAATCAAAAGATTGATACAATGATGAAATTCAACGTTCAGGATTTCTGTCTTCTCTCCCCATCTAATTACTGTTACCATAGCAACAAGAATGTCTGCTTGCAAAAAATGGTGCAGGATGACTTCTTTCTGTGACTTCTTCAGATTTCACTTTGGTTCATTATCTCCAAACTTCATACCTGAATCCTGTAAAGTATTCAATAAAGTATCTGAAGTAAGTAACAGCAATTCTTAACAAGTGTTGTTTTTCTTTTGGTAATTAATTAATTAATTAAATCACTAAATTTGCCAAAGCAATCAGCTTTCTGCATAGGTGAAGTGTATTTCAGCAACTTATGTGAAGGTCCGTCCAAGAATCATCCATGGCAAGTTTAATAACTTTCTGCCTAGTAATTTAAAAGGCGATCAGTGGAGTGGCTACTTTTAGGCACTGTATGCCTTCAAGTTGGTAAAACAAAAATGACATTTTCAAAAGTCCCAAAAATGCAATAACAAGAGGGCCAAGATGGCCCTGTGTTACTCACCTGAGTAAGATTGCTGTGTTATGCATGATGACAAAAAATAGGCATCTAAACTGTTTTTCAAACACTAAGAGACCTAAATTTTGATTCCACCTGAATTTGCACCCAACTGGGAATTCATGCAGTCATCATTCTTATCAAGGTTAATGTAAACTGGTACAAAAATGTAGGCCCCTAGAGTGTTCACAAGATTTTTCTAAAATTTGCCGTGGTGACCTACTTTTGACCCCATGTGGCCCGGTTTTAAATTCATCAGAGATTTGATGTAAACAAACATTCTGACCAAGTTACATTAAGGTTAGGCTGAAACTGTGGCCTCTAGAGTGTTCACACGGTTTTTCTAAGATTTGACCTGGTGACCTAGTTTTTTACCCCAAATGACCCATTTTGGAACTCATCCAAGATATCATGTAGACAAACATCCTGACCAAGTTTCACAAAGATTGGGCCAAAACTGTGGCCTCTAGAGTGTTCACAAGCAAATTGTTGACGACGGATGACGCACGACAGACAAAAAGTGGTCACAAAAGCTCACCCTGAGCACAAGTGCTCAAGTGAGCTAAAAACTGGAAGGGGAGGCGGTTCAAGCTTTAAGCATGATTTACACTGTACATACAGTGTTCAGTTAATTTTGCATCAAATCAAATCATCATAAGTTTTGATAAAATAATTCTATTCAAAGTCTTGTTTTTATTGTTTGTTTTCCCTGAAAATACTTTGGAACGCATTTTGCTCTTTTTAATCTCTTATTTCCAGCTTCAGTCACATCGCCCTTTTGACTCCTTATATTGGCCTACAAGTTGAAAAAATCTGGCTACACCCCCCGGTGATGTCAATAAAGCAAAAGCTAACTAGAACTGTCGCCTAAGGGCTTTCTAATACCCCCCCGCAAGTGTTTTTGTCAAACATGGCTTTGGAGCATGAAATCAGAATTCTTGTATGCAACACTCCATCTTAATATACAGAGGACATATGTGCCAACTACCTAGAAATCTAGTTATCCTATGTTTTACATACATATGGGTATATGTATGTCTATGGATCAATATCATTAAGATTCACTGAAATCTATCAATGGAAGAAAATTGTAAAACAAATACCATCAAAGGGACATATCTTTAAAACAGGGGGGAGGGGGGGGGGGGGGTAACCCAATGTTATATAGAAAAAGCGCTTCTACAATGTCTAAGGATGAATGGCAGCAAGTTTCATCAAAATCCTTCCAGTAGTTTAGGCGAAGTAGTCCGCAGAAGTTTGTAATGCAAAAATCATCAAAGGGGCATAACTTGGAAAATAGGGGAGGTAACCAAATGATATATAGATAAAGCGCTTATACAATGTCTAAGGATCACTGCCAGCAAGTTTCATCAAAATCCTTCCAGTAGTTTAGAAGGAGTAGTCCGCAGAAGTTTGTAATGCAAAAATCATCAAAGGGGCATAACTTGGTAAATAGGGGAGGTAACTCAATGCTATATAGATGTCTAAGGATCATTGCCAGTAAGTTTCATCAAAATCCTTCCAGTAGTTTAGAAGGAGTAGTCCGCAGAAGTTTGTAATGCAAAAATCATCAAAGGGGCATAACTTGGTAAATAGGGGAGGTAACTCAATGATATATAGATAACGCGCTGCTACAATGTCTAAGTATCATTGACAGTAAGTTTCATCAAAATCCTTCCAGTAGTTTAGAAGGAGTAGTCCGCAGAAGTTTGTAATGCAAAAATCATCAAAGGGGCATAACTTGGTAAATAGGGGAGGTAACTCAATGATATATAGATAACGCGTCTAAGGATCATTGCAGAAGTTTCATCAAAATCCTTCCAGTAGTTTAGAAGGAGTAGTCCGCAGAAGTTTGTAATGCAAAAATCATCAAAGGGGCATAACTTGGTAAATAGGGGAGGTAACTCAATGCTATATAGATAACGCGCTGCTACAATGTCTAAGGATCATTGACAGCAAGTATCATTAAAATCCTTCCAGTAGTTTAGGCGGAGTAGTCCTCAGAAGTTTGTAATGCAAAAATCATCAAAGGGGCATAACTTGGTAAATAGGGGAGGTAACTCAATGCTATATAGATAACGCGCTAATACAATGTCTAAGGATCATTGCCAGCAAGTTTCATCAAAATCCTTCCAGAAGTTTAGGAGGAGTAGTCCGCAGAATTTTGTGTCTACAGACGGACGGACGGACAGACGGACGGACAGACGGACGGACAGACGGACGGACGGACGGACGGACAACCTGATTCCAGTATACCCCCCCCTAACTTCGTTGCGGGGGGGTATAATTACAGATAACAACAGATTCAGGATAATTACAAAAGCTTATCTTGAGCATGTTGTGCTTAGGTGAGCTGAAAACATGCAATAAACATATAAATAACATAAAAATACTTAATGAAACAGAAACCTTACACAGCACTTGCATTTCTGTGTCTTAGAAGCTTGTTTTCATGGCGATATCGTTGGATATCTTATTTATAACTAAAAAAACTTAAGAGTTTTGACTTAAATAACTAAGCAATATCCTGTAACTCTAGGGCTGGTTTTGAACTCTTGGTATCCTCAGTATGTACATCATGTCTTGATAGAACCCAATCACAAAGGGGTTGATAGTGGTGATTGAAATTGATTTAAAATACTGTGACTAATTAATCAGAAAAATTGGAATTGGAAGCCCATACCAATTTGACAATACTCAATCAAATATAGGAGGAATCAATTTCAAAATATTTTCAAGATACTTTGCTGTTTCTGACATACCTGTAAAATTTTGGCCATTTTGTAAATTCTAGGATCAGAACTATTAAAAGCTGGCAGTTTGGGTCCAAGATAGGGTGACATATAATGTAGGCCAACTTCCTGACATCAGCAGTACCATCATGATATTGCAAATCTCAGAGTAAAAAATTGATGATCAATGCTTGAACAATTACTAGTTGCTGATTAAACGATAATAGGTTCAACACTAACTGCTATAATTATCTATACCTGCCTCTTGAAAATGTACGCCTACAATCCAACATCCTCCAGGGTCTTGGCAGCAGAAAATATTGTGTATGTCGCCACATACACCTGGTGTTTGAGTTGGCCCCACAGTTCATTTCGATCGTTGTTCAGGATTTCGTGCATTGTGTCTACGATCCCAGGGAAACTGTTATCACTGTAGCTGTCAAACTGGCTGGGTGCAAACATCACGTGTCTGTCACAAGAAATCAAAGTTTGAACTTTGTTTCATGTTATTCTGTGAAACACCTGGCATATAAACGGCTCCGAACTACCGCATCTGTATCCAAACTCCTACTTTTTGTGAGTCTATGAGCCTGATGGTACCTTATCATTCACATTGTAAGGGAAGTAAAGAGCTGTTGTCATTTTCAGAACAAACAAAAGTCAATCCTCAAATCAAAAACATGGATTATAACAATACTAAATATATTTAAATAATTATTTCAGTTCTTTTTTTCTTTCTAAGTTACTA
This sequence comes from Solen grandis, assembly GCA_021229015.1. NCBI lineage: Eukaryota > Metazoa > Mollusca > Bivalvia > Adapedonta > Solenidae > Solen > Solen grandis. The sequence goes on along the minus strand of CM037779.1, from coordinate 51,946,145 downwards.
AGGTTTTCTGGTGTTGGAGCCTGAATATTTACTAAGTTGAAAAAATAAAATCCCAGACTATTGTTATGTATGTCGTGATACAATTTTCCATATGTGATATCATTACAAGTGGTGATTACTGTTTGTCATTTATCATTGGTAATTATTTCACCAATTTATCAAACCTCATTAATGTCCGAGCCTAATCTTCATAATTACTCATTTATCATTAAGGATGGCATCAACATTATGGGTTTAATCTTAACTAACACATCATCCACTGATTAATCAAATGTCATTGAACAAACTGCTGACAATTTTTGTTTTCAATACAGTATGAGCTTGGCAGACAATTCTTATGTTGCTTGACACATAATGATCACTTTGTTCATCATCAAACAGAATGTTCTGAAATTTCTGGAGACAGTATTTTGTGTATGTTTGACACTAGGCATTCCAGTCTTTTAAATGCTGAGCAGTGAGGGCAATTTTAACAACTTTGGCATCTTGTGGTCAAGGTTGAACCACTTTGTAATGAGGCAGACACTAACCACTCAGCTACCTATCAACATATTGGACAATGAAACAAAGCCTTACTTGTTTTGGGGTCTTCCAGGTAGGCCCTCTGGATCTATAAATGCTCGCTCCAGCTGAATCATCTTGTCATTTACAATACGGCATGCAAGTTGACTGCAGGGGAGGAAAAGATTTATGAATTACCACTTTACCTCATATACCACTTTACATTGAAAGCCAGATCAGACCGAAAACATTTTTTTCAAAAGAATTGGTTGTCTGGGTATGACATCCCACCAACAATATTTCAGGCATTCGCAGAATACCCTTGTAGTTGCACAGAGCATCAAGAAAGATATACCAGTACCATCATTTAACTCTTTCCCTCATATAGACTCATTTTGACGCACTCAATAGGTATCACATAAAGCCTGATCTGCAGAAAACCACAGTTAAACCTTACCAAATTTAATTACAAAATCCTCATTTCCAGACCACTGAGGAGCAGCGAACAGCATAAAACCTGATCAGCCTGCGAGTTACTCGCAGGCTGATCTGGTTTTATGCTGTTTGCATAGGTCTTTTCATGGTTTCCTCTATGAGGGAAAGGGTTAATGATGTTTCTTTAGTCACAGACAGGGGATCAAACTAACAATCTCCAAGGTATTAAGGTAATCTATCCTTTATTTAATTACTATCCTGATTATTCAAATGCTTAAAAGAACTTCAATGCAGATGCAACCACCCACTGACTCGTAGTTAAAGGTCTTCTTTTTGCTCTAAGTCTAAACTTGCCATGGTCACTTAAAGGACCATGATCACAATTTCATGATGGATGACCTTATGAGAAGGATGCTCATACTATTTGGATAGCCACAATCCTTTACTTCAGTTAGACTCATTTTGAAGCAATAGCAAACAGAGGAGACTCAGGTCAGACAGCTCTCTCTAAGAGCTGTCTGATCAGGGTTTCCTTTGTTTGCTTATACAATATTAAAGCTCAGATTCAACATAGTCTGCACTGTAAAAAATACCATTTTAAATATTCAGTCAATTAATATTCATCAAGTCTTAAATGTGTTCATGAATATACATGAGGTAAAGGGTTAAGTGAAGCAGTGAATGATCTTATCAGCCTACACATCAGCTCCAGTCTAATCTGGTTTTATACTAGTTAACCCTTTCCCTCATAGAGGACACCATGAAAAGACCTATGCGAACAGCATAAAACCAGATCAGCCTGCGAGTAACTCGCAGGCTGATCAGGTTTTATGCTGTTCGCTGCTCCTCAGTGGTCTGGAAATGAGGATTTTGTAATTAAATTTGGTAAGGTTTAACTGTGGTTTTCTGCAGATCAGGCTTTATGTGGTACCTATTGAGTGCGTCAAAATGAGTCTATAAGAGGGAAAGGGTTAAACAGTTCATATCTTTCATAGCCCTCTTGTAAAGGAGGTTTTAAAAGATTCCTCTTGTTAACTGATTTCTATCAATATCTTTCTATAATCAACCATAAATAAAAGTTCTTGCAGTGATCAAATGAGTTTTAAAAAGGAAACACATGTATATGTACATAAAAAATGGAGCAAAATATATGTAACATGTACATACAGTAAAACCTGTCTTATCGGACACCCACTGGGACCAGATAAGACAGGTTGTTGGATAAGGTAGGTCATTGTAGACTGTACCTTAAAAATTGATTTTCCATGTACTTGCTATATATGACAATAAGCTTTAAATAATTTGGAACATAATGTTGAAATACATGTATACATGTGTAAACAAAAACACATGAGTGAAGCCTAACATCGAAATTAATTAACAATAACATAATTGATTTGTTATTGTATTTGCTTCAACACCAAAAAGTAATGGTTTGCAGATGTGTCGGATAAAGTAGTGTAATTATCACTAACGGGGACCAAAATTGTATGTCGGATTATAGGTAAGACAGGTGTCATTATGGTCAGTTTATTTAAGCAGGCTTTGAAAAGGAAAAACGATGGGACCAACAAAAAGTGTTGGATAATACAGGATGTCGTTATGGACAGTTTGCACTGTACTACGTTTAAGAAAATCATGATAAAAAAATTAAAAAAAGAGAGAGAGAAGAGAGGGGGAGAAGAAAGAGAGAAGGGAGGGGGCTGGGGACAGAGAGAAGGTAGGGGGTGGGGGACAGAGATAAGGGAGGGGGTGGAGAAGGGAGGGGGTTGGGACAGAGATAAGGGAGGGGTGGAGAAGGGCAGGGGTGTGATACAGAGATAAGGGAGGGGGGACTGAGAGAAGGGAGTAGGTAGGGGTAGGGAGGGGGTGAGAGAAGGGAGAGTAGGGAGAGGGTGAGAGAAGGGAGGGGGTGGGGGACAGATAGAAGAGATGGTGGAAGGGAGGGGGTGAGAGAAGGAGGGGGTGGGGGACTGAGAGAATGGAGTGGGAAAAGGAAGGAGGTGAGAGGAGGGAAGGAAAACGGGACAGAGAGAAGGGAGGGTGGGGGAAGGGAGGGGGTGAGAGAAGGGAGGGGGTGGGGGACAGAGAGAAGGGAGGGGGTGAGAAAAGGGAGGGGTGGGGGACAGAGATAAGGGAGGGGGGCTGAAATAACGGGAGGGGGTGGGGGTAGGGTGGGGGTGGGACATACTTATTTTTGTCCACATCCTTAACTTTAGCATGAAACTCTTCGGCTGATTTCTTAAATTGATTTGCTGCAGCTTTTAGGGCATCTGAAATAGATGAACTAAAGATGTAGTGTGTCTGCTATTTAAACATTTACAAGAAAGTTTGTATAAGATTATAAGATAATAAATAAATAAATAAATAGTAAATGTTGTAGCTATGTCTAAAACAAGAATTACAACTTCTACTACATGTACTATGAATCCTTCAATTTAAGAACTTCTTGTTTGGGACCAAGCGGAAAACTTCAAAATAATGATTACATATTTGGATTGAAAATCCTGTAGATATTTTAATGTGCATGTTATTTCATTCTTGTAGAGGAGCGTGAAACTGTGAAATCACAGAAGTCAATTATTAATCTGTGCTTGTATATTTCAAAGAGTACGTAATTATAATCAAAGTAAAATGGAGCTAAAATTACCCCCACAACCACCTTAATTGACCAAGATGATTTATTTAATACATAAACATACATATTATCAAATATAAAGGGCATTCACTGAACCCTTCTTATGGCAATATTCATAGTTGGCCACCCCCATCCCCAGAAACTCCTGTACATTGTACATGTATCTGCATCAGAGTAGTACCAATTTTTGAGAACATGTGGCCTAAAGTCTATGATTGCTATGATGGTACTATTTTTCTGTAGTATATTTCAGTCAAATTTCGTACCATAACAATTACTAAAGATCTGACATCTCAGTTTATCTGTTGACAATCTCCATAGACTTGACTATTTGAGTTTACCAACGCTTGGACAGTATTTCAGTCATATAGCGACATCCAGCTAATTACAGGAGGAGGAAGACCCCGAATGCACGGAGGCATCTGAGTAGAACCACCAACCTACCGCAAGCCATCTGGAAAGCTTCCTCACATGACAATCTCCATAGCTTCCTCTGTGGCATACACTGGTATGTCAACCCCAACACAATATTCTCCTGTACCTCTAATCATCATCAAATGATGAACATTGCAATCTCATGACATCTGAAGCTACGGATGAAACATACTCACCAGTATTTACATTTTGAGTTTTCCAAACATTACCAAAGTCCTTTTCGAGACTTTCAATAAATTTCAAAATGGCCGCAGGATATCGTCTGACATCAAAACTTAAAACATCTTCATTAGCCAGATTCCTGTATTGAAAATTTAAGATGAAATTAGAAATGTAACAGGAAGGATCTAGCAAAACTAACATTAAACAAAGAACCAAATACAGAATAATTATAATTTGACTAACATGCACCCCTCCCACCACCAATAAAAATCCCCCAACAACAACAAGTCTTACTTAGTACTTAGAACTGTTGGTGGAATTTGAACTAGACCTAGATATTGTACCTCAGTAAACATTGTGACAAAGTTTGATGAAGATTGGTCCATGTTTGCCAGATTAACCCTTTCCCTCATAGAGGACACCATAAAAAGACCTATGCGAACAGCATAAAACCAGATCAGCCTGCGAGTAACTCGCAGGCTGATCAGGTTTTATGCTGTTCGCTGCTCCTCAGTGGTCTGGAAATGAGAATTTTGTAATTAAATTTGGTAAGATTTAACTGTGGTTTTCTGCAGATCAGGCTTTATGTGGTACGTAATGAGTACGTCAAAATGAGTCTATTTGAGGGAAAGGGTTAAGACAGTGGACAACAGTGAATGTCGCCTGCTCATCAATCTAACACCTTCAGGTGAAGCATTTACTAGTCTCTTTTGGCAGGTGTATAAAATGATGTATAATTAAGACATGATATGAAGGTTCTGAGGTATAGATACTGCTCTTGCAAAAGTATATTTTATTGTTTACATTTCAAACACAAAATCTTTTGACCCAAATTCTATTTCCACATTTTTTTTTTAAACACACAACTTTTTATAAGCATGACCACACTGGGTAATATATCTAAGGTTTACTAAAAAATACAATTAATATTCTTTCATGACATAAAAAAAACAACTGTAGTACAAACCATGCAAAGATGCCAAGTAATTGTCCGATACCTCGGGTGTAATTGAAACTAGGGTCGATGTAACTGGTATACATTTTGAAAGTTTCATACGCTGAGTGATACAGGGGGTACGACAAAATGGACCATTTATCCTGCATGTGAAAAAAAAAAATCATATATATATATAAATTACTAAAGTCTAAAAGTGTTACATTGATGGAAAAGTCTTGCTACAAGGAATTCACATGTGAAATATCAGTGCCCTGTTGACAACGGTTTTGAAATGACAGGCATTTTAAAGTTTACAAAAGTTTCAGAAAAATAAGGTCAAAGGTCAAGGTCAATAGGTGAAATATTTGCATATGTCTGGATAGGTCTTGTCAAGATGAATATGCATACCAAAAAATGAAAGTTGTATATTAAAGAGTAGAGACGTTCTGGCCAACGTTAAGATTCCGGATGATGACGCCTGATGACAATACAGGAGAAGGAGTTACAACAATAGCTCGTATTTTTTTCTTCGAAAAACAGACAAGCTAAAAATTGCTGCATCTGGTAGCTGTAAAAAAAGAGCACCTATGATTGGTTTTAAAAACATGATGTGACCAATGAAATGGCATAATTTAACACAACCTAAAATGACAAAATCCAGTTGAAAAGATGATCTATCCATCTGCCATGGGTATTTGACATTGCCCTTTGATCAACCTTGCCCTATTCTCTCAGCACTGGATGTCTGTATAAAGGTTAACCCTTTCCCTCATAGAGGAAACCATGAAAAGACCTATGCGAACAGCATAAAACCAGATCAGCCTGCGAGTAACTCGCAGGCTGATCAGGTTTTATGCTGTTCGCTGCTCCTCAGTGGTCTGGAAATTAGGACTTTATAATTAAATTTGGTAAGGTTTAACTGTGGTTTTCTGCAGATCAGGCTTTATGTGGTACCTATTGAGTGCGTCAAAATGAATCTATATGAGGGAAAGGGTTAACTCATGAATATTCATGTGTACTTAAGTGTGTCTTCCTCATGTGAACAGGAGTCCCTAGATGATCCAAGCAATCAAACATGCCCTACTTACAAGATCATACGTGTACCAAATATCCATCGAGGGAACACCTGCCCTCTGGTAGAATGAGGCCATGTCACTGCCTGATCCCAGACTGTAGTAAACACTGAAATACAAGTCATTTACATACATAGCAGACCATCTATAATGCTGTATATTTTGAACTGTATTTTAATTATTTGACAGCACTCACAGAATACCAACTTGGGTCCTTGGTTTGAATTATACTGTTATTCACATTATAATAGGCCATTAAATAATGGAACTACACTGTTTTATATTGTTGGTAATGTTTACTTCCGGTCTAGTTTTAGTGGAAAATGCAACTCCTAAGCATTTGGTAAAGAATCAGATAAAATAAGATTATCTAAACAAATAAACTTACTGATGGACAGGTAAGATTATGCAATTTACTTATCTTTGATTAAAGAGAAAATTTTGACATTTCCACATTCTTGTTCACATACTGATAGTGACACTCTGCATTTTGAGTAGCAGGCTGAATTGTGAGTAGTGTACACTTAAATATGAAATGGGCACATTGAAGTACCAATAGTAGCATGCTGAATTGTGAGTAGTGTACACTTAAATATGAAATGGGCACATTGAAGTACCAATAGTAGCATGCTGAATTGTGAGTAGTGTACACTTAAATATGAAATGGGCACATTGAAGTACCAATAGTTAACACTGAAAAAATTGTTCCATACATTTAAGTGGCTCATTCACAAATGGTCTTTGACTAAGAATTTGACTTTTAACTATATGTGCATATTTCGTCCATTAATACCATGCTATCCTGAACTGGTGAACACTACATGTTGTAGAACGTATCACAAGGTACCACAATCATCAGTGCTTCTGGGATACCATATTCTATATTTAACCAAATTTGCCAAAGCTGCGTTTACGAAAATAATTTTCTCATGCAATGTGACCTACACTTGCTAACTTTAATTGTCAGGAAACAATGACTTAACAAACATTAACGAGGAAGGCTAGAAAATTTATATTTTTTGTTTGTATTTCAACCAACCACCTGTGAACGAGTTGCTTTAAAGCTCCTTCAGTCGAGTATCATGCAGTATGAGTCTTCTATGACTTTTCCAGGCACTAAGTACTGGTACAACCTGGGAACTGTCAAGAAAGATCAGTAGTTTATAAAATAAGCATTAACTCCCACATACCCTGGTTCGATCCCACCCGACCTCTTGTTCCACACATCATACAAGGTGGGAAACTGACTGGAGGGCTCCGGGTTAGGCACCTGCAGTATATGGTATAATGTATCATTAGAGAAGGTCAAAGTCACATGAAGGTAAAGGTCACATGGAGGTCAAGGTCACTTTTATAATTTTTTTCCTTTACCACAGAAAGCTATCAAGGAAATTAACAATTGGAGGAGTATGAAACCAGATCAGCCTTCCAGCATACCAAAGACTAACAGGCACAGTTTTTAAGCTTGAAATAAAAACTCAGTGAGAACTTCTCCGTGCATATTAAGCTGATTATGCCTTGCATAATGTCTGATTCCTTGTCATTGACAAAAAATGGGTCAGTTGGTAGAGATAGCTTTTTTATTTTGTGCATTGTGTTTAGATGTGTCATTGTAATGTAATCCTAATGTAGCATAGAATCAGAATTTCTTCCTTCTACAGTATGAACTTTAACCCTTTCCCTCATAGAGGAAACCATGAAAAGACCTATGCGAACAACATAAAACCAGATCAGCCTGCGAGTAACTCGCAGGCTGATCAGGTTTTATGCTGTTCGCTGCTCCTCAGTGGTCTGGAAATGAGGACTTTGTAATTAAATTTGGTAAGGTTTAACTGTGGTTTTCTGCAGATCAGGCTTTATGTGGTACCTATTGAGTGCGTCAAAATGAGTCTATATGAGGGAAAGGGTTAAAACCAGAAACAAGATTTGAATGATTACTGTCATTACTTTCTTGATTGATAATTGGGCTATCTGAAATATGGCACAAAAAAAATAGATTTTGAGAAAAATAAGGGTTGGATGGGTAACAGAAAACATTTTTTTCCCCTGATTTTTGTGACTTCCATCATGTACCTGTTTTGCTGCAGCATACAAGGGATCCTGAAGGAGGGGACTGATTCCCACGTCCAGGCTGTAGTGGTAATCTGCTGCATAGTCCACGTTCAGGTAGGCCACCGCTCGCTCATACAGCATCTTCATGTGCTCCTGACATACAGTAAAATTATTTTATCATATGACATTATGCTTAAACAGCTGTTTCCTGTTTAGTATAACCATCACATATTTTCTTATATTTTACATGTTACATGTAACTTTTAGGCTGAATTACATCATTCATCGCCAGAAGCTCGCTTATTAACATTTACATGAACTTGTTTGTTAAAATTTAATATGCATAACAATTCATGTTAGATCCTATATATATTCAACAAAAACAAATCACATGTTGATCCAATATTCTGACTTTATTATTAAATACTTAATTTTAAAATCAAGCATTTCTTTTAGACTAGAGCCATAAGATACAGGCATATGACATTTAAATATAAAGGAATAATTTTTTTTAACCCATCACTTCAATATAGACACTTTTTAATGGAAACTAGGTAGACTCAGATCAGATAGTTCCTTTCAGCAGCTGTCTGATCAGTGTCTCCTGTTTTCTCCTTCAATTTTGTAGCTAAGAATCTTCACTGTCTGCATGACAGAAAATCCATGGTAAATTACCAATCATTGAGTCATAAATTTGTATATGAATATGAAGGTAAAAGGTTAAAGGTGCCTGGATAGTATAATGGTAACACACTTGGATATATACTAATTAAGCCCAGGTTTGATTCCTGATCAGATACAAGGGAGAATACAGTGGTCTCAAATCTACATGTATGAGTTTTCTACAGGTTTCCGGTTTCCTCCTAAACTGATGACCACCTTACTTGCCATTGAGTGTTCTCTTAATAACTCCGAAGAACTTGTTTCCCTATTGATATATCTGTATACACGCTGAAACTCTGTGAAATGCATCGTAAGTCAACCAAACAAATCATAAAATAAAGATTTGGGGGTTTCATGCTGGACTGAGTTATATTGGTTTTTGCTATATAATGGAGTGTGTAGTAACGGTATTACACTGTTTGGTTATACCCACCTCTACCCACTCTGTGGATCCTAGCAGACCTTGCTCCTCTGCTCCCCAAGAACAGAACACGATAGTTCTACGAGGACGATGCCCTAAAATATGGAAGCATTCTTTTTAAAAACACATTATCACTGCTGCTTCACTTTGTGAAATTTTAATTTAAAATCTTAATATCATTTAGCTAAAATAATAAATTCTGATTATTAATTCACAGAAGGAAAACCTACCTTTTCTGTGTCTGATGTATTTCTGACAATTGGTTAAAGAGAAGAAAAACAAGTAACTGGTGTTGTATGCAACACATAAAGTCCCCTACCGGCTCCACCTTGACTCAATATGGTAATCAATCCCATTTTTTGCCATATTTTCACTATTTCCGTTACCATAGCAACCACAATTTTAGTCGAAGAACAAAAATAAAAAGGCGTGCATTTTTCACTATTTCCGTTACCATAGCAACCACAATTTTAGTCGAAGAACAAAAATAAAAAGGCGTGCATAATCTACACATTGCCATCTAGTCATATACCAAGTTTCATCAAGTTAGCTTGCTTAGTTATCGCGGGATCCCATTTTTGCCATATTTTCACTATTTCCGTTACCATAGCAACCACAATTTTAGTCGAAGAACAAAATTAAAATGACGTGCATAATCTACACATTGCCATCTAGTCATATACCAAGTTTCATCAAGTTAGCTTGCTTAGTTATTAAGTTATCGCGGGATCCAGATTTGAGCGGACAGACGGACGGACAGACGGACAGACTGACAGACGGACAGACGGACGGACAGACGGAGGGAGGGCAAACCTATAGTCCCCTCTGGTGTGAACACCGGTAGGGGACTAACAACAACTTGCCTAAATAAAATTCTTTTTGTTGTCATTATAACAAGACTTCTGCATCAAGTTTGATTTAACAACTTCTGTGAAGAATCAAGCAATGAACGTCTATGTCACTATTAAGAATTCCTGCCAAGTGGTTTCAAAGGTGATTTGATTTAAAGACAATTGTTGACCACAGATGACGCATGCTGAGGGACAATAATCCAAGGGTAAGCACAACGGCTGACCTTGAACACTTTGTGCTCAGATGGGCTAAAAAAGCGCACACACAGTTCTCATGTGATATAATGATGCTTCACTGACCTTGTTTAAGAAGACTACCAAACACTCGCGTTAGTTCAGTCACTACAGCTGTCCCTGATAACGGGTCAATAGCTCCAAACACCCAGGCATCATGATGGTTGCCTAGCAACACTGTCCTGTCTGTATTAAAATAAACATGCAGCTGACAATATACAGTGCAGATCTTTTGTAACGCTAGTTCGGAGGTCCAGACTAGTTTTCAAGTTGTAAACAAATGAGAGATTAGGGGGATTGCTTTTAAACCATTTTGTATTCATTATAATTGGCAGTACAGTAATAAATCTACATTGTACTGTAATTTAGATACTGTAGATACATTTTGACTAGTATCAGATAAAAGTCATCGAAAGATTTTTACTTTTTTTTTTTCTTTCTGACTAAATGTACCGGTAAATAAAATGGGAGGCAGGAGAAATATTTTGGTGTCAACATGCTTTAATAGTGATTTTGACACATTCTAATACCAGTACATGTATCACAATGTGTGACAATAAAAATATTAAATCATTATATTTCATTAACGTTACATTTGGTTTTGTTTTAAGGAATTTTGTGGGTACATTCACTTGTGGATTCATTAATTTGTGGATACATGTTTCTGAAAATGTGAAGTCTGCTAAACAGTTCTCTGGATAAAGCCATCTAGAAATTTAACAAAGTCATCTGTCAGAATACATCATTATATAGAGATGATATTCACCTGGCTCTTCTGCCCCTTTGATGTAGCCAATCACATTCTTGGTGGGCGTGATCTTCTCATAATTGTGCACCGACAGTCTCACACGTCTATTGGGGGATTGAAAATTTGGGAGAAGTAAAAAAACAACAAGGAAAGTTCATTCATTCACTCATAGTTGGGTCAACTACTCATAAAATGCATCATAAACAAAATCATGTGTTCTTTTGTATAAACCAGGTCAATCGATAGGTCAACCGACCGACCGATCGACAGACAGACAGAATGACAGACAGACAGTGTGTTGATCAAGATATAGTAAAAATGATAAATTAATAAAGAGTGTGTGCGAGAGAGAGAGAAAGAGAGAGAGAGAGAGAGAGAGATAGTATGAGTCACAAACACTGTATTATCATTTCTGTAAAATAGGAAGAGGACAACAGTAAAGCAGACCAAGCTGAAGTTACTAGTACTGTGACTTACATGTTGGAGTCTGTGAAGCCTGGTCCCAGTTTGTAAGTGATGTTCAGTTTCCCCTGCCAGTCTGCAGGTACTTTTTCCCCATCCATCCGGCTAGAACACCAATAAAGATGCTTATTAATTAACCTCAAATAGACATGTTTTGACAGTTTGGCAAACAGAGCAGACCCAGGTGAGACAGCTCCTAGAATGAACTGTTTAATCAGGGTCTCCTCTCAGGTGCAAAGCCAGGAATCAAACATTGGATGCATTGGTTACAAGTGCAGTGGATTATCACTCAGTTATCCACACACCTCCAAATACAATGATTCTATATTAAATCATAATAATAAAGCTTGATAGAGTCATGTACCGGTAGTTGAAGAATTTATTTCCTTTACTTTCACTTTATGTTAAGGACTGGCTCTCTCACTTGGCCTCTCTATAATCATTATATGTGCAATGAGTAATATAAGAGCTAAATAATAATTCAGTATAAAAACATTAATGTACAAAAACATATAAGAAATAACACATGTTCTTAATTTCTTTTAAGTCAGAGTTAGTTACACTATACCTGTGATTCTTTTGAAAGTTTAAAGAACTTCTGTCATTGCAGCCAAAAGTCTAGTTTTTACCTGTGGTGTTTAAATTTTTGATAACAATTAATTTAAGGATTGTGTTCAAAGATACAGGCTATAATATGGCGCCTCAAGCTATCCTTATGTGCCAATGAAAAAGTGCCCAAGACATAGAATACTTTTTTTTGACATTTTACTCTCCAGCTCTGTTTGCATATGTCATTTTCTTGTAAGTCTTATGAGATAAAGTCAGGCTGTCAACTGAATTTTGATCAAAATACAGGGAAAAAATAGGATTTTTTTTCTCAAAAAGATAAGAATATTAGGCCATTTGATTTACTGAACAAAATATAGGAATTTTCCAGTATAAAGTCTTCACTTGGAGGAATGTGAAGTGTAAATCTACTTTATACTTGTTTAATGGTACTGGTTATAATAATTAAACTTGAATTTTACTTAAAGCAAATGTTTCTACAAAATTTTCAATGAGCAACATACACACTACCCATCACCTTTTGCAGTTCCCCGGTGCTCACGCCAGAAATCTGCAAGTACAGGGTGCTTTAAGACTCAAAGTTTCACTGACTGGAAGGTTTGGGGGATCTCCCCATAAAACAAAAATTCAAAATGAGACCCTAAATAAGGTCTCCTAGAGATTTCCAGATATAATTTTCTTCTTGTTCCAATCAAGGATGCCTTAATTAAGTGAAAATATGACTGCATAGTTCTTTAATTGTATCAACAACTTTTGACCACAAATCTTCATTGTACTGCTGCTTTTTCATGTTAAAAGGTCTGTGAAGATAGAATTTCAGTTAAATGTAGCTCAGATAACTATAAAAGCAGGTATCTAAGACTACTGCCACAGAAAATCATAAATTCCAGTTATTCTTTTTTATATGTATACCATATTGATAACTGTTTCTCCAGAGGATATGAAGAGGGCATGGTGAATCTCCCCAAAAAGGGTAGCAGTTGTATGTAAGATTTGTAAACGAACAGCATTTCTAATATCTTTCATAAAAATAAAGGAATTCCAAATCCGTTGTTTTTCTATTACATGAACACATGTGTCACCTGCTGAAGCATGATGGAAAAAGTGACAGACATACAGACAGGTAGAAAACAGAAAGGTGATCCCTATGTGTGACATCTGCTTACAGCAGGTGACACAAAAAAAAATAGGTAGAAATGTATTTTTCCATCTGACAGGATATTCTACAGGGAATATTTGTCAATTATAGTTCCATTGCTGATGATTAAAATCCTTGTGTATAAAATTACTGTTTGACCAGATTTTTCATTACAGATAATCTTTAGTATCTCCAAGACCATTTAGTAACTATTTCATAACACACTTGTCAGAACTTTCATGATATTGTCAATCTCACTTTTTTCTTCCTTCAATATCTAATACTAATGTTATTGAAATATTATGCAATCTTTTTTTCAACTTTTAGACCTATTTTTGATAGCTGTGAACAAGATTTATCAGTGCAAGTAAGAATGTGCCTTATATGCATATTACTTATCTATCAGATGACTGCATGGTTTTGGTAGTCAAAGATGGCAGTAATATGCTTGGTTTAGACAAATAATTAACATCATATCCCCAAAAGCAGAAGAACTTTTAATAACTAGGCCTAGCTAGGACATTGTCTTAAGATTTGTAGTTTGGCAGACCCTGCATCAAAGATGTCCAAATGGATAAGCCACATGTATATAGCTGCACCTTTCAAAGATGTAGATGCTCTGCTAGAAAAAGGACAATGTTCAACTGTAGACTTGTAGTTATCTAGAGGCAGCAATACATTTATCCTTTTTTCATTACCATTTGGGACATTTTTTTGTGCATAAAATATAGGAAAAAGAACCAAAATATTGGAAAATATAGGAAATATAGGTTTTCAAAAATACAGGATTTCTTTAAAAAATAAAGGAATATATAGGAATATAGGAATCAGTTGACAACCCCCTTACCTCAGGAATTTCAAGGCATCCCCATAACTTATGGGCTGGGCGGGAATTTTAATCTCCATGGCATCCTCAATACTCTTGCGGATAGCATAGTCTGGAAAAACAAGATCAGGAGCTATCACTGAAAGTGAACAATAATTCCCACTACAATGTTTTGACTTAACAATATAAAAGATAGTCATATGTACATTCTGAAAGCGGGATATGCTTAATATAATGGTAAACCCTCTAAAGGTATTTGATAAATTGCTTAAATCCTATTAAAGTAAAAAGGGGCCACAACTCTTGAAAAACTTTGAAGAGAAATATCAGCCTTACAGCTGCAAAACATTTAACCATTGTGCATGATGTGAAAAGCTTCATTGTTATTCTTTAAAAGCCTTCCAAGATAGTGTACATTTTGTTTAACAAAACAAAACAAGATTTAAGTCAAAGTAAAAAGGAGCTGTAACTCTGGAAAACTTTGGACAGAGAGATTATGAGTAATTATAGGCCCCATTTGACTTTGTGAAAACCAAACATATGTAGCACTAGCAGTTTCCCCTTTATCAATATTTTCTGGGTGAGGTAAAACCTTTCAGTACATATCCTGTTCAACAATTACACATTTTTTCTTAAAATACAGGTGATGTGGATAATTTATGAATCATTCAAATTAAGGAAGTAAATAGAAATAAATCTGGAATGTTAACAAAAGCACACCAGTGGATGGATAGAGAGGTGTAGTTGCGTCCCCATCAATCCCGACAGTGCCTCGCTGGACTCCAGTTGGTGGCATCCACCATGAGTCAGGATAGACAGTTGTGTCATCAATATTAAAGTTGGAAGGGTCTGTATACATCACTATCCCAGCCATATTAAACTGTTGCGCAATCTTGACCTTTAATAAAGCATAGGACAAATTACATTTAATGACAATTATTAGAATGTCTAATTTTAGTGATTTCATTAAATGTGTTGAACTAAATTGTTTTTAAATTGTGACTGAACAAAATAGCAACTCATAAAAACTAAGTGTTTTAGTACAAGTTAAAAAGTTGGAAAAAAGAAAACCCACTCAATCCTATATAGAGTCACAATGCTATAAAGTTTTTTTCTCTATTATTTGATACAGTGACCATGACCTGACCCAAACTGACCTCATAAAACAATTCCAACATTTACTTTCATGTAGTTTTTTTTAAATATCCCTTTCATTACAAAATAAAATACATGTATTAGGCCTGAACTGTTTTTCTATGTTATCTACAGTAACCTTGATCATCCTGCCTCTCAAACCAAAATACCTCATCTTGAATAAACTTGATTTATTAATTTAAAAGGCATATTATATCGTCGGAGGTCCTAACTGAGCCCCTGTCCTAACTCCGCCACCTTCCATTTTTTAACGTAGTCTCGCAAGATTTTATCACACGCGCAAGCGACTCTAATATTTTTTTTTTACAATGTTTCTGTAAAAAAACTCAGATGATTTTTGTACGAAATTTTGATTCAAACCGATAAATATTGCAAATTTTATCTCGCACCACTGTTTTTATGTGATTTTTCTTAATACAAAATGATTTCCACGCAGAATGGCCCTTTTACACTCAAATTTTGAAAATAAAAGTATCTCGGAAATTCAAACTGCTGTGTTTACATATTTATAAATGGAAGTCATATATGTACAATTCCCAAGAGCTATGACGTCACCTAGGGGGCGGAGTTGGGACCACACAAAATGATGGCATAATATTTGATTCGTAATGTATTTAATGTTATTTTCGAGTGAATAATTATTATAAAATAATTATTTTTGGGGGTATCAATGTAATTTGATAGAATTAATTGGTACGTGAACAGTTTTTATTCTATGTATTTTATTTATGTTGCATTTCCTAATTAAATCTTAGAGGGGCGCAGTTTGGGCACTCGAGGATACTTACAAGGTAGCCAATTTACTTACCTTATCTCCACGGAAAATTTTCCCATATCTAGTTATAGCTATTTTCCCAGTTAAGTTCATAGATTTGTTCTTCGTTATGTATAAAAGGTCCTCAATCCTGCCAAAGTTTGTATAGACGAGATCTCCCTGGCAGCAGAAATAGATATTTAATAAAAGGTTTAGATCCGTTAAAAAGCAATCCATTTTACATGGTTCAACATTGTTTTTCTCTTGTCAAGCTCTGTCCATTAAAGGATATTTATTTCAATAGCATAAGCAGAGCAGAATAAAGAAGTGTGTCGGAAAATTAGTACAAGAGTGTTCTTTGGAACATGCGTGTCACCTGCTGAAGTGAAGGAAAAAGTGTGACAAACAGACAGACGACAGAAAAGTGATCCTATATGTCACCTCTACTTACAACAAGTGACACAAAAAAGGGAACAACTGAAAAAATATTGATGCCAGAGTGCATGACAAAACCTTTTGTCAAATTCTATCAATGAAATTTTCATTTCAAAAGCATGAGCAGAGCTGAAGTTAAAAGAAGCATGATGGAAAAACTGTGACTAAGTGTGAATGAAGAAAACAAGAAAGTCAGTAGAACTGACAGATGCTCCCTGAAGAATGTCATTGTTACAAATAAGGCCTTGGTCAATGGGTGGGAGGATATGTTGAAATCCCCATTCCTAAATCATATCTATTCTCCTCATCAGATGAGATGTTTTACCAACTCTAATTTGGAGGCTTAGTAACAGTTTACTATTTAATATGATAATACGTGTTACTCATCAGATCTTTCATTGATTTTTTTAAAGTTTTTATACTACTAAAAATTAAGTCATACATTTCAATGTGTGCTCATATCAAAGAGGTTAACCAACACTCTTGACATATGACTGGATATTTGAAATAGTGTATAATGGCCTAAACAACAATTAGCTGACATGATTATGATTGACATTACTAGCATATTGAATTTTGTGGGGTTTTGTTTAAATGATATCTCCTGTTAAATTAGGCAAATGACATGAATATTAGTCAACAACATGGTAGTAGGGGCCATAACTCTC
The DNA here is from genome assembly GCA_021229015.1 of Solen grandis. NCBI lineage: Eukaryota > Metazoa > Mollusca > Bivalvia > Adapedonta > Solenidae > Solen > Solen grandis. The sequence goes on along the minus strand of CM037779.1, from coordinate 51,928,990 downwards.
TTAAAAATTGGGAACCCATTTTACTTGATTTTTGCTGGTAAATTGAGGAACCAGGTCACGCTGACGACATGCGCATCTCCTCTTGGTAATAAAGCTTCCCATAAAGTTTCATTGAATTCAAGCCATTAGTTCCTGAGAAATAGCCCGGACAAGAATCATGCAATATGTACTATAGTCCAAAAAGTCAAGGGGCCATAACTCTATGAAAAATTGAGGAACCAGGTCACGCCGACGATATGCGTATCTACTCTTGGTGATAAAGCTTCCCATAAAGTTTTGTTGAATTCAAGCCATTAGTTCCTGAGAAATAGCCCGGACAAGAATCATGCAATATGTACTATAGGCCAAAAAGTCAAGGGGCCTTTACTCTTTGAAAATTTTAGGAATCGGGTCATGCTGACGATATGCGCATCTCCTCTTGGTAATAAAGCTTCCCATAAAGTTTCGTTGAATTCAAGCCATTAGTTCCTGAGAAATAGCCCGGACAAGAATCATGCAATATGTACTATAGGCCAAAAAGTCAATGGGCCTTTACTCTTTGAAAAATTTTAGGAATCGGGTCATGCTGACGACATGCGCATCTCCTCTTGGTAATAAAGCTTCCCATAAAGTTTCTTGAATTCAAGCCATTATTCCTGAGAAATAGCCCGGACAAGAATCATGCAATATGTACTATAGGCCAAAAAGTCAATGGGCCTTAACTCTTTGAAAAATTTAGGAATCGGGTCATGCTGACGACATGCGCATCTCCTCTTGGTAATAAAGCTTCCCATAAAGTTTCATTGAATTCAAGCCATTAGTTCCTGAGAAATAGCCCGGACAAGAACCATGCAATATGTACTATAGCCAAAAAGTCAAGGGGCCTAACTCTTGAAAAATTAGGAACCGGTCAGCCGACGAATGCGATCTACTCTTGGTATAAAGCTTCCCATAAATTTTGTTGAATTCAAGCCATTAGTTCCTGAGAAATAGCCCGGACAAGAATCATGCAATATGTACTATAGGCCAAAAAGTCAAGGGGCCATAACTCTATGAAAAATTGAGGAACCAGGTCACGCCGACGATATGCGTATCTCCTCTTGGTAATAAAGCTTCCCATAAAGTTTCGTTGAATTCAAGCCATTAGTTCCTGAGAAATAGCCCGGACAAGAATCATGCAATATGTACTATAGGCCGAAAAGTCAATGGGCCATAACTCTGTGAAAAATTGAGGAACCAGGTCACGCCGACGACATGCGCATCTCCTCTTGGTAATAAAGCTTCCCATAAAGTTTCATTGAATTCAAGCCATTACTTCCTGAGAAATAGCCCGGACAAGAATCATGCAATATGTACTATAGGCCAAAAAGTCAATGGGCCTTAACTCTTTGAAAAATTTAGGAATCGGGTCATGCTGACGACATGCGCATCTCCTCTTGGTAATAAAGCTTCCCATAAAGTTTCATTGAATTCAAGCCATTAGTTCCTGAGAAATAGCCCGGACAAGAATCATGCAATATGTACTATAGTCCAAAAAGTCAAGGGGCCATAACTCTATGAAAAATTGAGGAACCAGGTCACGCCGACGATATGCGTATCTACTCTTGGTGATAAAGCTTCCCATAAAGTTTTGTTGAATTCAAGCCATTAGTTCCTGAGAAATAGCCCGGACAAGAATCATGCAATATGTACTATAGGCCAAAAAGTCAAGGGGCCTTTACTCTTTGAAAATTTTAGGAATCGGGTCATGCTGACGATATGCGCATCTCCTCTTGGTAATAAAGCTTCCCATAAAGTTTCGTTGAATTCAAGCCATTAGTTCCTGAGAAATAGCCCGGACAAGAATCATGCAATATGTACTATAGGCCGAAAAGTCAATGGGCCATAACTCTGTGAAAAATTGAGGAACCAGGTCACGCCGACGACATGCGCATCTCCTCTTGGTAATAAAGCTTCCCATAAAGTTTCATTGAATTCAAGCCATTACTTCCTGAGAAATAGCCCGGACAAGAATCATGCAATATGTACTATAGTCCAAAAAGTCAAGGGGCCATAACTTTATGAAAAATTGAGGAACCAGGTCACGCCGACGATATGCGTATCTACTCTTGGTGATAAAGCTTCCCATAAAGTTTTGTTGAATTCAAGCCATTAGTTCCTGAGAAATAGCCCGGACAAGAATCATGCAATATGTACTATAGGCCAAAAAGTCAAGGGGCCTTACTTTTGAAAATTTAGGAACGGTCAGCGACGATATGCGATCTCCTCTTGGTATAAGCTTCCCATAAAGTTTGTTGAATTCAAGCCATTAGTTCCTGAGAAATAGCCCGGACAAGAATCATGCAATATGTACTATAGGCCGAAAAGTCAATGGGCCATAACTCTGTGAAAAATTGAGGAACCAGGTCACGCCGACGATATGCGTATCTACTCTTGGTGATAAAGCTTCCCATAAAGTTTCGTTGAATTCAAGCCATTAATTCCTGAGAAATAGCCCGGACAAGAATCATGCAATATGAACTATAGGCCAAAAAGTCAAGGGGCCTTAACTCTGTGAAAAATTTAGGAATTGGGTCATGCTGATGATATGCGCATCTCCTCTTGGTAATAAAGCTTCCCATAAAGTTTCGTTGAATTCAAGACATTAGTTCCTGAGAAATAGCCCGGACAAGAATCATGCAATATGTACTATAGGCCAAAAAGTCAAGGGGCCTTAACTCTGTGAAAAATTTAGGAATTGGGTCATGCTGATGATATGCGCATCTCCTCTTGGTAATAAAGCTTCCCATAAAGTTTCGTTGAATTCAAGCCATTAGTTCCTGAGAAATAGCCCGGACAAGAATCATGCAATATGTACTATAGGCCGAAAAGTCAATGGGCCATAACTCTGTGAAAAATTTAGGAATCGGGTCATGCTGACGATATGCGCATCTCCTCTTGGTAATAAAGCTTCCCATAAAGTTTCGTTGAATTCAAGCCGTTAGTTCCTGAGAAATAGTCCGGACAAGGAAAGTGTGACGGACGGACGGACGGACGGACGGACGAACGGATGGACGGACGGACGAAGCGGCGACTATATGCGTCACCTTCGGTGAGCATAAAAACTAAAAAGGTAATGGACCTTGTGAATGACAATTCCTCAAATTAAGCTCTATTTATCAAGGAAATTTTCATTTCAAAAGCATGAGCAAAGCAGGAGTTATAGCAGAATAGAGAAGTGTGATGGAAAAAGTGTTACAGATGGACGGACAGACGATGACAGGGCTCAAATTTAATATTTTTTCCCACTCGCAAAAAAATGTGAGTTGTTTAAAACATAGAAGGCAAACTTCATTTTCTACTTGAATTTTGCCAAAAAAAGCGAGTGCTTATTTTGAACCTGGACTCTATTTTAAGTTTGACAACCAACTCTTTCTCTCATTTCTCCACTGTCTTTATTGCCTGTGAGTTAGATCTATGTGCTTTCTTTGGTTTGACGATTTCAGATTCTGTGCAAAGTTCATTGACATCACAAGATGTAATATAAAACTGGATATCTTTCACTTTGACATTGTTCAATTGATGATCGAAATCAGCATCAGATGCGTTTCCATTGGAAACCGGGACTAGTGTAAAATTAGGCTTCCAAGGTCATTACGAGGGTGTGATAACTTTTATTTATTGAAAATTAAATTAACATTGTAATTTTAAACTTTAATAATTAGAATCATAATCAGAAAATAAAGTAGTATCAAGTATTAATATTGATTATGGGTAATATTAATTGAAAACAGCAGATGTTTTAACATATATGTATCCGTGTGTTGTGTACAGTAGTCGACAGACAAGACCCCCAATTTATACTAGTCAAACAACAATTTACTGGTGTAAATTTCGCTTGTAATATCAAAAACAAGAGGGCAATGATGGCCCTATATCGTTCACCTGAGTATCACTGCTCTAAAGGCAACCTTAAGTATTATGGACCATAACTCCCATACAAGGCATAATAATTCTTGGTTTATTAACATTATGTATACATCTGATCAAGCTTACTTTATAAATGTGGATGCTAGAATGTGAACAAAGTTAAATATGACATTTTTTATACTTTAAGCGCCATAATTGGAGATAGTGTTCCAATACCAAGTCAGCCTTGATCACAAGATAATACACTGTAGTCATTAAAAGTCAGTAACAGTCATCAGGTTTGTGTAAGTTTACTTTCTAAATAATCCCAAGGAATCTGAATTTTCAAAAGATCAGCTTTGTTTGAGAAGTTTTGGTAGAGGGTAATGATGTGATCATTTTTGTTAAATGAAATTAAATTCTTACCAACATATTTAGAATAAATACAAAAAAAACTGGTAATATTATTTTGGTTGCCATGGCAACCAAATTTTCACATGGAGAACACGTCTCTATAAATTTCACTATATACATGTAAGGCAAATTAACCCTGCCCATGGCAGCCATGTTTTTTTACAGATCAGAATAATTTTAGCATCCTTGGTAGAGAGTTACCCAAGGGTCATTTGTACTAAAACATTTTGAAATCTGGCCAGTAGTTTTGAAGGAGATGATTTCTAAAGTTTTAATATTTTTTCTTTCTGTTGCCATGGCAACCAGAGTTCTACATGGATCAAGTTTATTTTAGCAACTTTTGTGAAGGTTAACCAGAGGATCATCCCTTTCAAATTTTATCAAATTCTGTCTAGTGGTTTCAGAGGAGATGTCATTTAATTTTTTCACTATATACATATAAGGCAAATTAGCCCTGCCCATGGCAGCCATGTTTTTTTTGACGGATCAGAATTATTTTAGCAATCTTGGTAGGGAATAGCTGTACTAAAACATTTTGAAATCTGGTCAGTAGTTTTGAAGAAGATGATTTTTAGTTTTCATATTTTTTTCTTTCTGTTGCCATGGCAACCAGAGTTCAACATGGATCAAGTTTATTTTAGCAACTTTTGTAGAGGTTCACCCAAGGATCATCCCTGCCAAGTTACAGCAAATTTCTGTCAAGTGGTTTCAGAGGAGATGTCGTTTAAAGTTTTAACTATATACATATAAGACAAATTAGCCCCACCCCTGGCGACCATGTTTTTTAACAGATCGGAATGATTTTAGCAATCTTGGTAGAGGGTTACCCAAGGAACATCTGTCCAGCAGTTTCAGATGAGATGTCGTTTAAAGCAAACTGTTGACAACAGACGATGGGCGCAGGGTGATCACAAAAGTTCACCTTGAGCACATTCAGGTGAGTTAACAAGCTAGGATTGTTTAGTTTTGATGATGTTAATGATTATCTATATGAAATTATCTCATTTAGACATATTGAAGAAAATGTTTAAGTGTTAATTTTGAGCCTTCAATGGATGGACAGACAGACAGATGACGGAGAAGTGATCCCTGTGTCACACCTGCTTACAGCAAATGAAACAATAAAAAAAATCTCCATATATCTTGTACTAAATGGGATCATGGACAATGACCTGCATTTCACACTTTACAGTATATCATATGAGAATATTTATCAATATTGCTGCTGTTTACGTAGACCTCATCAATAAAGACAAGGGAAACAAAATGTATTTACCTCCACTATGCCAGCAGGAGCGAATGAATTGTAGGGTGGAACTACATCAGGGTTTTTCCCTTCCTCATCCAGTGGTTTTTCAAAAGGTGCCGACATAATACCGGTTGATGTCCCATTGGTGTAGATAATCTCCAACTGTAACAGAGAGGATTCTGGGATTGACAGAGCAAAAACTAAAATCATAAAATTATATGATTTTGTTGATTGGTGTCTTTTAATGTCATTTTGATAGTTTTATTTTTTGAATGTCTTAAACTTGCATTGAGGGTGAGATTACCATACTGTATTGTGGGAAGTACTCGTTGCTAAGAGTTTTGGTAGAAACATTGACTGGTAATTTATTTTAATGCTAGCAGTAAACAGATTCTTGCTTATAATAGAAACACAGTCACAGTGTATTTAATGGAGATCAGTATTTAATGATCTGAATGGATCTAAAAAGTTTTATCCTGCATATATTTTTGTATTGTTAATTCATTTTCACAGATTTTATTTCCACGTTTTTGTGTTCATCTGCAGAATAGAAGAAATAAAAAGTAACTGGTGTTGCACACAACACAGGAGTCCCCTACCGGTGAGGTACATAATTTTTCCATTATCAAAGCAACCAGAATTTTGGTCCGAGAAAAAAAAAACCAAGTGACATGCAGAATCTCCATACTGCCATCTATTCATATATCAAGTTTCATAATATTATCTTTAATGTTTTTTTAAGTTATTGCGGGATCCAGATTTCCGGACATCCAGATGGACAGACAGATAGTGGGCAAACCTATAGGCCGCTCTGGTGTAAACACCAGTAGGGGACTAATTACCTGCATAAATTACCTGTTATAGGTCATATTTTTTACAGTATTACTTGTACATTCACAAAGATGCTTCAGTGGTTGTGATTATAATTATTATTTAACTAATTTTTGAAATGTTCACAGAAAAAAAACACAATCACCTCCTTAATGTAATAATATATACAACATTTTACAGGTAAATCCAGTAGGCCTTTTCCACCATAAATACACTATGACAAGACAGTGCAGTTAAACAAAACAGTCACATATTATGCTTATTATAATCACCAGGTGCCCTGGTCCAGTGGTAGTGTTCACTGAAAATATACCTGAGAGTTGCAAGTTTGATCTTGCTGAGGGAAGATATTTTTAGAGACTTTTTCAAGTGCAAAGCAATTAGTAAAACCAAGGAACCAACCACAGGGGTTAATTCTATGCTGTAAGAGCTTATTTTCCAACCTATAACTGTCATTAAAGGTGATTAATACCCCCCTCCATCCCATCATGTCTTCATGCAATGTGAGTGTAGGTGAGTACATGATGTTACACAGGACAGAACATATGTGCTTCCTATGTCCCCTCCATCCCATCATGCCTTCATGCAATGTGAGTGTAGGACAGTACATGATGTGACACAGGACAGAACATATGTGCTTCCTATGTCACCCCCACTCCAGTCATGCCTTCATGCAATGTGAGTGTAGGACAGTACATGATGTGACACAGGACAGAACAAATGTATGTGCTTCATGCAATGTGAGTGTAGGTGAGTACATGATGTGACACAGGACAGAACATATGTGCTTCCTGTGTCACCCCCACTCCAGTGAATTGGGGAGGGGGTAAAATAAGTTTAAACAAGTGCTACATTCGAATGAATCTATCAATGATCTATTGATCTGGGGGTGTAAATATTATCATACACTATTTGGGGTGGACTTATTTGGGTATGACAGAAGCACATCATAGCTGGGTGTGTGTACGAAATCTAATCCATTCTCCTTCCACTGACTGGCAAGTTCCTCTGACAACTCTAAACTGAACTTTGACCCTGCTAGTCGGGGCTTGCTGGTGTAATTCCTACAATTATAAATATATCAATAAACATGTAGTCAGTATACATGTTATCATATATAAAATCAGTATCATTAAGTTTTCAAAACTGAATCATTAACTTAATGGTAAGTGAATGCTATAAATAAAACCTTCCTAGCAATAACCAATATTACCTACTTATCATCTTATGTCACTGGTATTAAATTGGAACAGCTCATCAGTGTATCAGTCTGATGTCATGACAATATAACCTGGGATGTTGATGTCACTTGCCTAGTGTCATGGTATAGCAATTCACGTCTCAAACTGATAAAATTTCTAAATGATTGAACAATCGTTGCTAGTTTTTTGTTTTTGTTTTATTTTTTGTTTTGGTATATTTCAGCCATTTGGGAACTTTGTCTAGATGAGAAAGAAAAGTGGCATCATGCAATACCCAGTCACATAACCTTGACACTAGGCCAATCAGTCCTTGTTCTACCCTTATACACTGAGTGTCAAACATGGGGATACCAGTATCAACTTTAACATGTCAAATCAGGGGATCAAACCTAAAACACCCCAGTCACACATGATCGCTTGTATGTTGAACAAGAACAATAATAATCCACCAATTAATATATATATATTAATTTTCAAGAGACACTAATTTTCATTGATTTCGTGGTGGGTTTTATCCACAAATATTAATTCTCACGAAAACTTGTCTCTGATCTAGACGTTTTCTAGAACGTAGATTCACGAATAAATGTACCCATGAAAATCCCTTGGGTACATAATCAACAATATCTAATGTCAATGAAAATGATTTTACAGTATGTAGTTTTCATCTATACTATCATAATGATTATCATCATTCATCATCAGTAGCAACAGCAACATCGTCACCACCACCATCATCATTATAAAACATAAGCAACAACATAAGGACCACAATCAACCACCACCATTATGATTTATGTCACACTGACTGCTCTGCTCTGACCAAATTTGACTTTTCACTAAAACCAAAGATGTAGGGTAAACTAACAAGCAAATGCCACTCACATCTTTCTCAATGAAAAAATACCTTAGATTTTCTTTTAATTTATCCTTGCTTATGCTTTGCAGTATATATTGGCGTCCAATTTCTCTGAAAAAGAAATTTATATACATCTTAACTGAAGACATGTAATTGAGATATGTATATTTTATAACTTCTGTTCAACCTGTATAGAAAATCATAAGACAGGAAGCCTCAAGAAATTTTATTCTGGTAATTATGGTAGAGGGCCATGTGGTGATCATTTATGTGAAATAAAAAACCCATTTTTTTTAACGAATACAGTATAGACAACAAACTAACCAAATTCCTATTTAATTTAAAAATTGATTTTTTTTTTTTTTTTATACACTTTTTTCTGCCAAGTGTGCTAAAAAGGATCCTCACCCCCTCCCCTTACCTGCACACCCTCAGGTTTTAACACAATATGCCCCTGTGTCAAGAAAAATACTAATGTTGATATTAATGTGGAGAATTATTCATTTTTAATGTATCTTATGACAAAATACAGAGTATAAGACTTACTGGTACAATAGATTTTTGCAAAATGATATCTTAAAATAATGTTCCAGGTTGGTTTAACAAATAACTTAAAGTTATATTTAGAGAAATTGTTTGTAAGTTTAAATATATCATTAATATTATATGGAGGTCTGATTTCTAGGATTTTAACCTCATAGAAACTCATTTTACCACCTTAGCTAACAAAGAAGAGCCAAATAATTGTCCAATTTCTCAGACAATATGTTCCAATAAGTTTCAGTGTCTGGTTCTTCCCCTTGCACTGTGTTATCTGCAATCTTGAGGATTGCCAGGAACCAGACTATTATTATAAATATTTGTGTAAGCATCTTGCCTCAGATATCTCCTTCCAGGAGCTGTCTGATCAGGGTCTCCGCTGTTTGCTCATACAATATTGTAGCTCTGTTTCTTTTTTTTATCTATTCTTATTTTGACTTTCCAGAATGAAATGCTCCAAAGATAATGGCTTGTATAACATATAACTGTTCTTGATTTCTATAACTTTAATCCCTATCAACATCACATGTATTTTTTAAAAATATATTTCTTGTTTCAAATAATCCTTTACCTCCTTTAGACATGTTCATAAGGTACTCCGTTGTTTACTCATACAATATTGTAGCTTAAATCTGATCAGTCAGCTACTATTTAAAGTATTCAAGTCATGAATATTCATGAAGTAACAAATGAAGATTTTCTGCCTTATAAAACCAATACCTATGGCAAACCTACATCATATGAAGTTCCTGAATCCCATTATGTTCTTACTGTGCACTTTGGTCGTGATTAACAGTCCAAATACAAAAGAAAGTTCATGTAGAGCTATCACTGAAGGTGTTGAATACCCCTGCTAGACGGCTTTTATTCAACAATATGGAGAGACTGAATATCTTGTGAGGAAAACGGCAGGACCTGGCAGTACAAATGATTCATATGTAGCCTTAAGTTCACTTTTCCCAAGTGGGTATATAACAAGAGCTATCACTGAAGATGATAAATACCTCTGCTACACTGCCCCTTTAATCCATGATATCAAAAGTCAACAACATACATTTCCTAACTTGAAAGGGGACATAACTCTTCAAAAAACTTTGAGGGATGTGCCGTTTACTAGCGATGAACTTTCCCCAAATTCTTTCCAATAAAAATATTTTTTGTATAAATGAATGTGACGTGACGGGATGTGACAATGCATGGGATTTCTGTACACCCCCCCACTTTACATTTTCAAGTGGAGGTATCATATTTTCTCACGGCATTAAATCACTGCGAAACCTCCTGGAAGAATTCAAGTTGCCTCTTCTAAATATTGCAATGGGCACTTGATTGTATACATAAATGAACAAGATAAGAAAATAGAGTAATGAGTGAAGGCAAACAGTATCCATATACTGCAGTTATGTTTATCTTAAACCATATAACATCTGGAGTTAAGATGACAAATATTTCACTGAAGATTGTAAAAATAAAAAAGTACTCTCCAACACATAATGGCATGTAAAGAGCTTGATGAACAAATACTCAAGGCACTGAAAAGATTAGACAAAATATGATTTCAGTATACAACAATAGCTATAAAATAGGTTTATTTATGAGCTGAGCCCTGAAAAATAACAAGAGGGCCATGATAACCCAAATCGCTCACCTGTGAATCACTGATAAGGATGGAATCATGCATTTTTCAATAATTCAAGAACCACTTCCAAGACTGAATAAACAATGCTTTAGAAATGTTCATACTATCTTTTTAAGCAGTTGGATCTGAAATGCATTTTTAATCACATAAGCTGCCTCTTAAGAATAATTAGCCTTCACTGTTTCTCAATATGCCACTTGTTATATATTTTATTCTTCTTCAATCAAAAAGACTGAAAAAATATTCATAAATGATATCTTATGCAATAGGAAATTAAAATGTCATTAATTTTACTGTCATAAAATGTCCATGAACACATGCCTATTTTGACTTTTTACCTCTTGAATATTTATTTACAAATTTATGACTTAACCCTTTCCCTCATAGATGAAACCATGAAAAGACCTATGCAAACAGCATAAAACCAGATCAGCCTGCGAGTAACTCGCAGGCTGATCAGGTTTTATGCTGTTCGCTGCTCCTCAGTGGTCTGGAAATGAGGACTTTATAATTAAATTTGGTAAAGTTTGAGTTGGGCTTTCTGCAGATCAGGCTTTATGTAGTACCTATTGAGTGCGTCAAAATGAGTCTATATGAGGGAAAGGGTTAATAAATATCCATATGCTGAACTTGAAACAATGGATTTTTCATTGCTGTGTAGAATCTGAGCCACATATGTATTGTATGAGCAAATAGAAGAGACCCTAATCAGACAGTTTCTGGAAGGAGTTGTCTAATCTTGGATCTCTCTTATAGTCAAGGCATCTACATGATTATGTGGTATAGGATTACATGTATGATGTATGCTACAGGAACGGTTTTTACTATAAAGATATAGACGAAGAATTTAAAATAGCGAGAGAATTTTCATTATAGACAATCATGCTAGAAACAAATTTATGGAAAAAATTGGGGGTTCCCATTCTACTTTCTGAATTATCTGCCCCTGAAGGTGAGTTTTTGCTCTTTTCTGTCATTTCAAGGGCAGATTACTCAAAATCAAGCCTACCAATACCTTATTTTATAAAGATAACTCAAAAATAGAATGGGGACCCCCATTTTTTTCTATAATTTTTTTTCTAGTGTGATTCAAGAAAAGTTTTAGAAAATTCTCTCTGCTAGTTTTAATTCTCCTTGTTTGTCTATATTGTAAAATAACTGTTACTGAAGTATATGTCTTTACAGTAACATTGTCTTAACTAAGCTGGATCCAAAAATAATAACAAATGACAGTGTAGTAAAGGAATTATTCCAGAGTCAGGAGTGCTTACAATCGTTTCTGTGAGGACATCTGTGATTGGGTTCCTCCATTATTGTCAGAAGCATCACTGCTGTGTGAGAAGTAGCCTATCATGATCCCGATGGCCAGACATAGCAGGCCAAGAAACACCACACTTCCTATCACACATCTCTTGTTGGACTTCTTCCTGTATGAAAAATAAACACTGGTCTTAAACAGGTCTTACTCATGCAGCCATCAATGTTTTACCCCAGGGAAGAGCTGTGGGCTGACCTAGGGGACATTTTTCAATTTTTGGAGTCTAAATCCCCACCCTAAGGCCTTGGCAAGTTGTCAAAATCCAAACATTTTATGCTTGTCAAAGACCTGATACCATTCTGTTTGTCAATTCCTGCCTGTCTTGATTGGTCTTCTGTGTATACCCGTCTTCCACCCTGGGGCAAAACATTGACATGTGTATTATTGATGTTTGAACGAAAGTCTTTCTGCTTAATGTCAGACTGAAAGCAAATTCTGAAAAATTTTTGGTGGTACATTCTTGTCTCCAAACAAAGACCTATTATATAAAGAATGGCAAATAGTCTAAATCTCACAAAAGCATGTGGGGTCTTTGTGGCCGAGAGGGTAAAGTCGCTGATTTTAACACTCACTCAGCCCCTCACCGCGTGAGTTCGAATCCTGGTAGGGTCATTCAGATTTTCATGTGAGGAAGCCTTCCAGCTGGCTTGCAGTAGGATGGTGGTGCATTCGGGGTCTTCCTCCACCTATAATTAGCTGGACGTCACTATATGACTGAAATACTGTCTAAGCCACGGTAAACTCAAATAGTCAAGTCAAGTCACAAAAGCATGTAACTAATTGTCAAATTCTCGCAAAGTCACGTTTTTAAATATCTCCTTTTCTATTGAAGATATGTGAAAGTAAATTGTATCTTTCAATTGAACACTACCTTATCATCAATATGATATTTTATGTATTAAAATAAGTCTCAGAAATGAAAATGTTTTATGTAATATAGAAAAGTACCTGAATGATGTAACTCTGTAAAAAGTGTTGTTTTTATGCTGCACAGGTTGAATTTAAATCATAATTCAAAAGAATTTTTAAAATAAATCAATATGAAAATAATTCCTTGCAGTAGAGAAATTATTATTTTATAGTATGGTTACATTTTCCTCTGTAAGTTTTCTATTCTTTTTAAGAAGTCTGCGAAATTCAATGATCCTCTGTGTGCCTAAACAATATTTTCCATTGGCTTTTACAGGAGTTTTCCATCTCTGTTTAATATGTCTTTGTTCCAGATTACTGTTGAATAGCAAACTAAACATAAGTACCAAGTGAGGCCTATTTGCTAATAAGAGTTGTCACACAAGACCTGATGGTTCAATATTGATCAGTCATAATCAGTCTTGTCCAAAAGATTGGCCATAAATATTGTTTCCCTGGCTGATCAAGAGTGCCAAATAAATGCAGATACCAGTTTAAACACTCAAATATCTTTAAAAAAAAGTAATTTCAAGCTTAATATCAATGTAAATTCTTGCAGTTTTTGATAACCCAACGGCCAAAACTCATTAACCCTTTCCCTCATAGAGGACACCATGAAAAGACCTATGCGAACAACATAAAACCAGATCAGCCTGCAAGTAACTCGCAGGCTGATCAGGTTTTATGCTGTTCGCTGCTCCTCAGTGGTCTGGAAATGAGGATTTTGTAATTAAATTTGGTAAGGTTTAACTGTGTTTTTTTGCAGATCAGGCTTTATGTGGTTCCTATTGAGTGCATCAAAATGAGTCTATATGAGGGAAAGGGTTAAAATGAGTCTATGAGGGAAAGGGTTAAAATGAGTCTATATGAGGGAAAGGGTTAAAATATGGTGTGATATCAGATATAGGTAATGGTCAAGAACTCATTAACATTGCTTTATAAATATGGCTGCTAGGGTGTGGACAAAATGAAAGGGCCATAAATAAAACTTTTCAGTTATTTTTAAATTGCTTTATCTTTTTGACCTTCATCAAATGAAGTTTGTTGGATTTAATGTCCAACCAACAGTATTTCATTTGGAGACGATGTCTACTTGAGATAGATAAAGTGCTGCCACACTGCAGTATCACGCCGTAGACATGTGGCATGATACCACACCCAGTCACATTATCCTGACACCGGGCCAACCAGTCCTGCAACTACCCTTATATGCTGAGTACCAAGCAAGGGAGCTATAACAGTACCATTTATTACAACTTTGGTATGTCATGGCTGGGGATCAAACCCATGACCTCCCGATTCTGGGGCAGACACTCTAACAACTAGGTCACCTGGGACGGTATCAAATGAAGTAGCCATGGTAATGAAACTCATTCTGCCAAATATGAATAAATGACATATACACAAGATGTAACAAAGATACAGGCAAAACAAAAAGCCTGAGAACTTGATATTAGCAAATGACCTTTGGGTTAATACAATGCAGTGTATAAAGTCATGACACATCCCTTTGTCATAAGCAAGCTTTCTGTCAAACACCAGTGTCACATGTCAAACACCAGTGCCACATGTCAGTGTCTTCCATTGATTTGGTCTTGACAATATTTCAATATTTACCTAACTAGTGACCTTGACTCTGAGCAAATGACCTTGGTTTCAGGTCATGACACAGTCCATGCTTGTAAACGAACATTGTGGAAGGTAAAAATTTCTTATGTCATAGTTAGAAGATATATTTAAAGTCTGAAAGTAAAGTTATGATGGATGGACATTGGACAAACAGGTTGAAAGATGGACATTGTTACTTCCCGCATCCCTTTTGTGATACTTTGTAGAGCATATTAAGATTTTCCCTTTTGAGTTACCATATCTTATTTATCTCCTTAGACACACAAAATTAAAACCTGCAATTAAGAGATAAAATGATACAAATGTATACTTACGGAACTGTCCCATCAAATATAAAATTATCAAATTTTCCCATGATAAAAATCACAACTGTATTACTCAAGGAAAATGTACAACTATCCCTTACAGCAACTGTTTTAGTCAAACAATGTAAGAGAGATAAAATTGCTCTGTATTCAAGGAGGACCAGGTATGAAGTATCTCAGCAGGTAAATTAACATATTGAGTTGAATACAAAATTATATGTACTGTGTTCATCACTGGTTGTCCCTTACAGGGGAACTCATCCAGTTTTGTCTGGTTAAGTCTGGTATAATCTTTGTCTATTTTTTACCTAGACACCTACCATATGGATCATGCTTAATGCCAATCTCCCTCATTAGTTAAATTTAAATTTTAACTTATTTCTTGTTAAAAGGAATTTTTACAACTTATACTAATCCTTCTCAATGGTTCCTGTGTTGTTTTAGTACTTTGCACGCAGGAGGGTCTCTTAAAATTCCTGCCCCCAGCAGGGGTCAAACTCGTAACCTTCAGATCTGTCATTTATAATGTTGATTGTTATACAACCATAAAAGGCTGACAGACAGAAATGTCTAGGTGAAAGTTAATTTCCTCTGAAGTTATCATGTTAATTCAGCTGGTGATAAACCACAGACAATCCTGATCAACCTGAAAGCGATTTTCTCTTAGTAGGTTTTAAAGTGTGCTGTGGTCACATGGTACCGTACCTGACTACAGATCTTAAGGCCGCTGACTTAAACCTTAATCTGCAGAAAACCACACTTAAACCTTACCAAATTAATTATAAAGTCCTCATTTCAAGACCACTGAGGAGCAGCGAACAGCATAAAACCTGATCAGCCTGTGAGTTACTCGCAGGCTAATCTGGTTTTATGTTGTTCGCATAGGTCTTTTCATGGTTTCCTCTATGAGGGAAAGGGTTAATTACTCATGTGATTGATGCCTGTGTAATAATCACATGTTTAGAAACTGTTTAAAACAGACCTTTTTTTGTTTTAAGTTGGGCAAAGATAAAAATTTTGTTCACATGCTGGTCACAATTTCAGCTGAAAAACTTATTGAGGTATTAAACTGCAAGCTTTTATCAAGATATCCCACACTTTGGCTTACAATTCATAGCCGTGTAAAAACCTTCTGGCCATGATCATTTAATGGTTCAAATATGCTTACAGGTAAAGAAAAAAAAAATGACCCATTTCAAAATATGCAAAAATTAAATTGACAACAAATAAATCATAACAATGCAATTAGGTTGAGACTTATATTAATAGAAGACATGTTTATTCAGACTTATTTGTTGAGAGGTTATCAATTATTTATCCTGGTTTTTTTTAGAATAAGATTTATTTTTCAACATGAGATATGAATATGCAGGATTCTTAGTCTGTTCATCATAACATTTTAAACCTGTATCTCATACAGTCGTGTTTTGATGCCTTGACAATAGACCAACATTAGACAACTACTTCCTGTGAGTTAACAGGTCATAAACTGTCTCAGACAACAATGATTTGGTGATTTCAAACGTATTTTTGTCCATTTTCTTTGATGTGTCTATAATTTAATGATATAGACATGCATCAAGTACCTGAGAAAGACGTAGTGCTGTGAATAATGCCAGAAATGGCAAGGTACACACACCTAGTCCTAACATTGGTTTGACAAGTCCTTCAACTATTTTTACATGTTTAAAATTACAAGCCATTAATTTTTTAATTACACCCCCGTCCCAATCTTGTGATATGCTGAAAACACTGTCGCAAATGCAAAACACAATTTTGTACTATAATCCCAACAACCAAACTTTAATTAACCCTTTCCCTCATAGAGGAAAACATGAAAAGACCTATGCGAACAACATAAAACCAGATCAGCCTGCGAGTAACTCGCAGGCTGATCAGGTTTTATGCTGTTCGCTGCTCCTCAGTGGTCTGGAAATGAGGACTTTATAATTAAATTTGGTAAGGTTTAACTGTGGTTTTCTGCAGATCAGGCTTTATGTGGTACCTACTGAGTGCGTCAAAATGAGTCTATATGAGGGAAAGGCTTAAATAGATTTCTATTTTTATATATACATGTACACATATAGAAGCTGTAAAAGAAAAGGGTAAGTAATAAAGAGCATCCCTCACTGGTGCTACACAATTACAATTTTATCCTACCATTAGATCTAAAATCTATTCTCAGTTTATCAAGAAATGCTTAAATATTGTTTTCCTTTTCAAATTTCCTTGCTATTAAAAATAACAGCGATATTCATCACCAAAAAAATGTAGCTGTTAAGTTTGAAC
>CM037779.1:51861839-51911839 GCA_021229015.1 Solen grandis | reverse complement strand
TTTGGTATGTTAACCTTGAGGTTATACAGACAAGTATTTTGACGGTATGATCATATAGAGGATAAATGTTTGTTTTGATGTAAGATCGATAAATAATTTCACTGAGTGAATATAAAAAGTGATATCTTCACGAGTGGCGAAGCCAAGAGTGAAAATGCATTTTTTTAAATTATACAAATTAAATTTTACATCAATCTTCACCCAAACAAACAATTTTTCTTTTTATTTAATGCTTTAGAGGGCAGAAATTAGCTGTGCTATTCACAAAAGACGTCAAAACTGGCAGGATTACTTCGCATGATGTTCTTTCTGATGTCATTTCTTGCGTAAAACGCAGCGCAATTGATGCTCCGATCAGTTTATAACGCAGGGTCGGGTTCAAGTCCCTGAGAATTTCAATAATTTTACTGTTTAAAACTGTGAAATCAACAGGATATAATACACTGTTATTTCTAGGTAATCCATCGAAAAGCATTAGCATTACATAAAATACTATACATAACTGACATATAAGGAGTATTATATCAAGTACAGTAAAACCTCATATAAAGACCACTTCAATATAAGGACCACCTCACTATTAAGACCACGATTTTCAGGACCCTGTTCCCATTCACATTGATTTAACTTGACTCTATAATCAGACCACCTTATTATTACGACCAGCTGACTGCAGTCCCATGACCGGTCGTATTATTGAGGTTTTACTGTATATGTAACCCTCTTCCTTATGAGTATGTGATCATGTACAAATTGAAGTTCAGATTCTACAGTAAAATCAATTGTTTCATTTCCCATTTAAATTTCAGTCAATGGATTTTCATCTTGCCATTCATTTGTACATGGACTGACTGACTGACTGACTGACTGACTGACTGATATCTTGTTTAACCCTTTCCCTCATAGAGGAAACCATGAAAAGACCTATGCGAACAACATAAAACCAGATCAGCCTGCGAGTAACTCGCAGGCTGATCAGGTTTTATGCTGTTCGCTGCTCCTCAGTGGTCTGGAAATGAGGACTTTGTAATTAAATTTGGTAAGGTTTAACTGTGGTTTTCTGCAGATCAGGCTTTATGTGGTACCTAATGAGTGCGTCAAAATGAGTCTATATGAGGGAAAGGGTTAATTAGGGTCTGGCTGCCTGTCCGGCTTTAAAATATGATCACAAATGAAATATGATCCTCCCAGGTAAATCAATATGTTCTCCTGCTGTCCTTTTTCATATAGTCTTCTTCTTTAAATCTTGCAATTTTTTAATTCAAACAATCTCCAAACAACTTGAATCTATTGGAATTAATCTGATTTGTTTTAAAGGATGGCCATGTATAGATATACAGTTTTATCTACATGTAATTTTAAAAGTCAGTAAAGAGTTGTCAAAAATCCAGCATGTAAGTTCAGGTGTCAATTTCATGCCCGTTGATGGTGAAATATTACTGTTAATGAGTCACTGTTTCAGGTAACCATCCATTATACAGAGGTACTTGTAAATATATAGACAAAGTGTTATCTTAAGCAGGAAATAAGTTTCACAGTCAGGTGTTTAAAAAAAGTACAACCTACGCTTACAGCAGCTACGAAACTGTCTCAGTGTCATAAACCACGATGTACACATATACCAATGTACAGCATAAAGTGCACGTGAATAGCATGGTATATGGTCCCAAGACAACTCCATAGCAACCGGTTGCATACGGTTTGGCATACTGAACGCACGCCAGGTCTTTTTTATGATAATGGGGTAGTAGCATTAACCATCTTCCTCATGAATATTCATGTAAATTAGCTCAGTTAATTACCAATTTTCTTCAGACACTAAATAACAATATTTGCAAATAAAACAAACCTGTAAATTACAGGTTTACTTTAAAATTTGAACCTTTTTGGCTTCTAAAACAAATTTTTCAGGAGTGAGGGGTCACGCTGCGGGGCCTGCTGAATCGCTCACCTGAGAAATATTGCTTTCACTGCCTTTTACAACATGGTCATACTGAATACAAAATCCATGCAGAAGAACAGCAATATAATCTTAATTCCACACAAAAAGTTTACATGTGGTCCAAAAAACCAAGTTAACCCTAGCATGGGACAAATTTTGACCCAAGGGCCATGATTTGAAAACTTGGTTCAGGTCCACAAGGCCATATCACATACTAAATATCTAAACCTATGATCTTGTGGATTCTAACAATGATATCTTTTAAAAATCTTTCCTATGTAAGTCTATGTAAAATCAAGTGACCACTGGGGCAGGGCCAATTTTGACCCCAGGGCCATGATTTGAACAAACTTGGTAGATGTCCGTAAGGCAATGTTACACACCAAATATCTAAACTCTAGGCCTTGTGGTTTCTGAACAAACTTGGTAGATGTCCGTAAGGCAATGTTACACACCAAATATCTAAACTCTAGGCCTTGTGGTTTTGCAGAAGAAGATTTCAAAGTTTGCATTTTTTAAATCTATTCTTAGCTCCTGTGACCTACCTTTTCAACCAATAATAATAACAATCTTGATAGAGGGCATCATAAGGATGATTCCTGTGAAGTTTGGTCAAAATCCATTCAGCGGTTTATGAGGAGATGTTGTTTAAAGGAAATTGTTGATGCCTGATGCATAGACAGACGATGGACAAAAGGCGATCACAATAGCTCACCATGAACACGTTGTGCTCAGGTGAGCTAAAAATGAACTGAGAAAAAAAAAGTTGAAGCAGAGTTATAGTTCTTCATCACTGCAGCTCTTCTAGTTGCAATCATGGTATATATGAAGTTTCAAGTCAATTCAAGTATATAGTAAATGAGTTATGCTCTGGACAGAAATTCATTATAAAATGAATTTAAGGGAGATACTTAGAAAATTGGTCCAAGGAGAGTTATGGTTCTTTGTTTAGCACTTCCTAATTTTGCTATCTATTTATCTTATTTAAAGTTTCAAGTCATTAACTTGTATAGTTTACAAGACATGCTCCAGACAAATATTAAACAAGAGGGCCAAGATGGCCCTAGATCGCTCACCTGAGAAAAGTATCATTCATTGCCTGTACAAAACAGATTGCTTCAGAATTAAGATGATGAGGTGAAACAATGTTCAGGAATTTTCTGACCCCATCCACAAAAGATATCATCATGACAAACATTCTGCCAAAGTTTGAGGATGATTGGACCAAAAATGTTGCCCTCAGTGTGTAAACAAGATTTATCTAAGATTTGACCTACTGACCTACTTTTTGATCCAACCCTGCCCATTTTCGAAAGGGCTCAAGATATCATCAAGACAAACATTCTGACCACGTTTGAGGAAGATTGGATTAAAATTGTGCCTCTAGTGTGTAAACAAGATTTTTCTAAGATTTGACCTTCTGACCTACTTTTTGATCCAACCTGACCCATTTTCGAAAGGGTTCAAGATATCATCAAGACAAGCATTCTGACCAAGTTTGAGGAAGATTGGATCAAAATTGTGGCCTCTAGTGTGTAAACAAGATTTTTTCTAAGATTTGACCTCTGACCTACTTTTTGATCCAACCTGACCCATTTTCGAAAGGGTTCAAGATATCATCAAGACAAACATTCTGACCAAGTTTGAGGAAGATTGGATCAAAACTGTGGCCTCTAGTGTGTAAACATCAAAATTGTTGACGGACGACGGCCGACGGACAATCAAGTATACCAAAAGCTCACCCTGAGCTATGCTCAGGTGAGCTAAAAAAAGACAAGAGTGCCAAGATGGCCTTGTGTTGCTAAAGTGTTTGAAATGTTTTTCTAACATTTGACTTAGTGACCTTGATTTTGATCCAACCTAAATTTGCACTCATCTGGGATTTCATGCAGTCATCACTCTTATCAAGTTTAATGAAGACTGGGACAAAAATGTAGCCTCTAGAATGTTCACAAGGTTTTTCTTAAATTTGCCAATGTGACCCATGAGTTTTGAACTCATCAGAGATTTGATGTAACAAACATTCTGACCAAGTTACAAGAAGATTAGGCCAAAAATGTGGCTTTAGAGTGGTCATAAGAATTTACTTAGATTTACCTAGGTGACCTACTTTTTGACCCCATGTGACCCATTTTCATCAGAGATTTCATGTAGACAAACATCCTGACCAATTTTCATGACGATTGGGCCAAAACTGCGGCCTCTAATGTCATCAAAAGGATTTTCTATGATTTGAGCTGATGACCTAGTTTTTGACCCCAAGTGACCCAATTTCGAACTCATCCAAGATATCATGTAGATAAACATCCTAACAAAGTTATATGAAGATTGGGCTAAAACTTTGGCCTCTAGAGTGTTCACAAGGTTTTTTCTTAGATTTGACCTGGTGACCTAGTTTTTGACCTCACATGACGGTGTCCCCCCTGGGCTAGCTCACCAGCCTACAGAGAGTAGAAGGGTGAATACACTGACTGGAACCATCACTGGATATGACGATCTTCATAGATCTGATATTGTGCGGGAAGTCAGATTGATGGTGGCACTTCAGCTAAGGAAGGAGCATCTAGATTGAGGTTTGCAACGGGGAGGTGGCACAGACTTGTGGGAGAGGAAGATCGACATCTGTTGTATACAGGAGACTAGATGGAGAAGAGCGAGTGCTCACTGGCTTGGGAACAGGGGCACAGAGAAGATGGTACTGGAGGAGAGGGCATGCTTGTTTCAGAAGCTTTAGCTGACAGCATTCAATGTGTAAAGCGGGTTAGTGACAGTATAATGATGGTTACATGTAGCCTCATTATTGGAAAGAGGTTAATACATCTCATAACTGCTTATTCACCACAAACTGGTAGATCATCTATGGACAAAGATCACTTCTGGACATGCATGCATGACTTGGTCAGTGCCATACCATCAGAAGAATGTACTGTCATAGGTGGAGACCTAAATGGTTACACAGGAGCACATGCCAGTGGGCATGAAGGTGTCCATGGAAACATGGATTTTGGACAGTGAAATATTGAAGGGGAATCAATCCTTGAAGTTGGCCTTGCACAGGACATGGTGGTGTGCAACACTTACTTCAGAAAAGTGGACAATCACCTAATTACATATGAATGAGGCAACAATCATTGTCAAATTGACTTTGTACTGTTCAGAAGTAAGGATTGTCACATGGTGAAGAATGTGAAAGTCATAGCTGGACTGGAGTGTGTACAGTAACATCGCCCTGTCATTGCGAACATTAATATTGATGGCATCAAGAAGCAAACGAAGGCACATGTACCACAGCTTAGACTGCAAAGCTTAGAAAAGAGGTAGTCAAGGAAAGATTCTGACTGGAAATACAGGGGAAGAATGAAATGGTTAAGAAAGCTGCCAATGTGGAAGATCAATGGTTGACCATGAAAGCGGCATGGCTTGAGACTGCAGATGAAGTATGTGGTTGGTCGAGAGGTGCAAAGAAACACAAGGAGACATGGTGGTGGAATAGCACAATTGCTGAAGCTGTCAAACGAAAGCAAGATTTATATACAAAATGGAAACACCAGGATGGAGCAAAAACTTACTATACAGCAGTAAAAAAGCAGCCAGGCAGGCAGTGTGGGAGGCTAAAGAGAAAAAAACCTAGGAGTTTGCAGAAGACTTGAACTCAGGAGCGTGGAAAAAAGTCTTTCTTTTCTATAGCCAAACAGATGGCAAAAGAATGCCAAGAAGTCACGGGGCTTGTAGGCATAAGGGATGAAACGGGACAGATTGTCTTTGGTGACAAAGAGAAGGAAGCCTGGAAGAGCTATATGGAGATGAATGATGAATGAGGAATACACCTGGGATTGAATCACTGATTGCACCCCCATTCAGGGTCCACAACCTCTGCTGTCTGTGGAAAAGTTTAAGGAAGCACTGACAAAATGCTCCTTAGGAAAAGCAGCTGGACCTTCTGGCATAGTCACAGAGATGATATCTGCCTCTGGAGACATAGGGCTTCAGTTGATGACAGACCTTTGTAACTCCATCATTGATGAGGGACATATTCCATCAGATTGGTCTGATAGCATCCTTGTCACCTTGTACAAGAAAAAAGGTGATCCACTTGAGTGTGGGTCGTACAGAGGTATAAAACTTCTAGAACAACCTATGAAGTTATATGAAAGAGTTCTTGAAAAGAAAATTAGAGGACAAGTCAAGGTTGACAATACGCAGTTTGGATTCATGCCAGGTAAAGGTACCACAAATGCCATTTTCATCCTTAGACAACTACAAGAAAAACATTTTCCAAAAAGAAAGAGTTGTTCTTGGCATTTGTGGACCTTGAGAAAGCTTTTGATAGAGTCCCATGTGAGATAGCTAGATGGGCTCTAAGACCATCAGGCATACATGAGTGGCTTGTCTGTGCAGTGATGGCACATGGCACTGTATGAGATCCAAGCACAGTGATCAGGCCAAGTGCTGGCGTGACTGGCAGCTTCCCAGTCAAGGTCGGTGTCCATCAGGGATCGGTGCTTAGTCCACTCATGTTCACCATTGTGATGGATGTCCTGTCGCACTCAACCAAGGCTGGTCTTCCTTAGGAGGTCCTTTATGCAGATGACCTAGCTTTGATGTCAGGCAACAAGGCAGAAGTGAGGCAAAAATTGTCTGGATGGACATATTGCCTGAGCTGCAAAGGACTCAAAGTCAACATCGGGAAGATTAAGTTCATGATTTCCACAGCTGGCCCGGGTGAAACAGTCTCAGTTAGTGACTTTCCTTGTGCTTGTGCAGACGGGGAGTGGGTTCAAACTCTATCCTTTGCACACAGTGCAAGTTGTGGACCCACAAAAGATGTAGTGGAGTTGTTGGGAGTCTGCCTGCTGCCAGGAATTTCATGTGTAGACTCTGTAGGGGTCAAACAGTCAGTCCCACAACATCTGCAGGAGACAGAAAGACAGTCGAGGAAGATGGCATAAAATATAAGGTAGTCTCCCAGTTTTGTTACTTGGGGGACATGCTAGATAGTCATGGTGGAGCAAATGCCTCTGTAAATACACATATTTGAAGCGGATGGAAGAAATTCCGTGAGCTTGCATTGAAGGTCCATCACTGAAAATGAAGGGACGTGTGTACAACAGCTGCATCCAGAGCTGCATGTTGTATGACAGTGAAACCTGGCCAATGACCACAAAAAGTGAAAGGAGGATGCCAACAACAGAGAGTAGGATGCTAAGACAAATATCTGGACCCAGGCTGAGTGAGCAGTCTGCTGACACTGACTATATCGGTAGTATCGCTGCCATCATGAAAAGGATGGGCCTGCAATGGTTTGGACACGTGGTCAGAAAAGACAAAAATGATTGGGTTAGGAATGTGTGGGACAACTGGCATATTCCTGGGATGAGACCACATGGTCATCCAAAGAAGTCTTGGCAAGCCACCATCATGGAGGACCTTGCAAGCCTAAGCTAAAGTCAGAGGATGCGAGAGACAGAAAGTAATAGAGAACAGCCATAGAGAACCGTCCAACCCAGAATGATGGAGCACGGACGTCAAACAACTAAAGAAGAAGAAAATGACCCAATTTCAAACTCATCCAAGATATCATTAAGACAAACATCCTGACCAAATTTTATGAAGATTGGGCTAAAACTGTGGCCTCTAGAGTGTTCACAAGGGTTTTTTTTCTAAGATTTGACCTGGTGACCTAGTTTGTGATCCCACATGACCCAATTTGGAACTCATTTGAGATATCATGTAGACAAACATCCTGACCAATTTTCATGAAGATTGGGCCAAAATTGTGGCTCTATAGTGTTCACAAGCAATTGTTGACAATGGAAGACTCATGACAGACAAAAAGTGGTCACAAAAGCTCATTCTTAGCTCAAGTGCTCAGGTGAGCTAAAAAAGGGGGATAATTTAAAAACTGGACCTGGAAGATTTATAGTTCTTGGTCACTCTACTTCTTCTTGTCACATTCTATTCCTTTATGAAATTTCATGTCATTACCTTGCATAGTTTAATTTACGGCCAATGCTAAAGTTGCTGACAAACCAGCAAACATTGTGACAAACAAAAACACAGGGCAAAAAACAATATGCAAACTAATCAACATGAATGAAATGTGAAACTTACGTATACAGTGCATCCAGGAATACTTGAGAGTTGTCATCATCGTCAGGAGATACATCCAGAAACTTCAGTCCTTCTTCTCCATTATTTTTATATTTATACATTAATGAAAATGTGCAGCACCAGCTTTCTTAAAAAAATATACCTGTAATAAAAAAACGTGATTTTTTTTGTTTAATTTGTTAATTTTTTATACTCGTCACTTCTTGAAAAATACAGACTGGATGAATGATGATCACCATAAGATACAGTCAGTTCATAACCTTTAACCTATTCCATATATCAGCATTTTTTATATCATAAAATTATTCTTGTTTAGGTTACATTAAATTTTGTCTTTTAGCAGGTATACACTGACAGAAAGTTCTAACCAATCACTTTTTCAACTATCTGTTTTGACTTCGACTTTTGGGGGTAGCTTTACATCATAGCCTACTGCCATTGTAATTCGCAACCACTTTCAATGAAATTTTGTACATATTGTTCTCCTTTCCTTTACCCGAAAATGAAATAAAATTTGATTCTTATAATTCCCAAGGTTTTGAGATATTTCATGAATTTAAAATGATCAGTCAGACTTCCCATCAGTGTAAATTCAAAAATATTTCTTTACTCAAATCCTACTCTTCAGTCATGCAGTATAGCTTAATGCTGTCTAAATAGATAATCAATACTGCATTTCTAGAAGTTTATCCAAAATGGTATGCTTTCTATTCATTATTTCTAACCAGAGAGAAGATCTGATTAAATGGGCAAACTGAATACTAAATCTGTTTCTCTTGAATGAAGGTAAAAATCAAAGTATGTACATGTATTAGTTGAATTATAAATTGCAGGGTAGGGACTCCCATTTTATGGACAAGGAATTTTCATGTTTAGATTTTGTTTTTACTTTATTGAATTTTTTTAATAATATTATCGATATATATCATTTTATGAATATTATTATTATTTGTGGACAGTTGGGGTTATATCCTTTCTAGAAAACAGGTTGGCCCTGAAATGGACCTCTCTGGGGAAGGGGGAGGGGGGTGTTCCATCAGACCATATCATGTTGTCCTCTGTACTGTCAACTACATTTGGAATACAACATGCCTCCACATCAGGATTGATCACATCCTATGCCATTTTGATCTATCTGCACATCTTGTGCAGATCTGTCCTCCTCTCCCTTTCAGGGGTGAATGTGTCGCCTCCCTCTACTTACCATTCTCATCATTTCAAATTAAGTATCACCTTCATGTCTTCTCGTTAAACCCTTTGTCAGTCTTACGGTAGCAAAAAACATCTTGAAGAGGTGTTTTCTTCACACTGCTCATAGGACACTTCTCCTACGCTGTCAGAATCCAGTCCATTTTAAGTAATTCATCAAACCAGCCACTTTTCAGATTAAAACATCCTTTTACCACTCCTTACTCAGAGACTTTAGATTTTAAAGACAGCGTTAGGTGGAAGCTTGCCACAATCAGCTGTGCAGGCAAGCCTGACACTGAATCTGCATTTATCCTTACCGATGCTTACCTAATGCTATGAGTAAAGTCTGGTCAATATTATCAATTTGCAACAGTCTTAAGTTATGCTGTTGCCTCCAGATGATAATATGAATAAATCTTCAAATTCAATCAGTTGGTCATTGAAATCCCCAGATAATATCTGCATTGTGTTTGGCAATTGCTTCACCTCATGAAACTTAAACTCCAGTTAGCTGATGCCGCAACCTGCAGGTTTGTTTCTTTAGAAATCAGCCTGGCCTTCAAATAAATTTCCATCACTGCAGGTCAAGACTCAATGATTTTTCTCCACTTCTCTCAAGCGGCTCAGCATTGCAGAAGTTAATTTCTCCCATATCTATGTAAAACTATTGCCTTTAAGGAATAGTGATAACTTCCTGAATCTGAACCAGCCACTCCTTACACAGGTAGTTACCACTGATTCTGCATCTCTTGTTCAGGGTGTTGCCTAGGTAACAGAAGGAGTCCACTAACTTGTAGGCCCATAGAATCGAAACTGTTCATTGACCTAATAATCAAATCCAACTTACATTGATATCCCTTCTATACATAATACCACGATACACATCATACTGTCAATGCCTGTACATTACGTCCTAGTTATGATGTCGAAATGTCTTGTGGCTAAACCTTTGGAGCCACCAACAATCCTTAGCGAGACACCAGGTAGTAATATTACTTCTAATTATATCCCAACTTCCATTTTCATCTGCATTTGTTTACATTTTATACCAGCAAGTGTCAAATGAATTCCACAGAGAATTATATCATTTCTACATGTTCCATTTTTCATACATAGAAAATACACATTTAAACAAGAGGGCCATGATGACCCTTAATAGCTCACCTGATTACTGACTATGCTGTACCCATGATCAAACTTGACCAAGATATCAAGAAAATCATTTCTAACAAGTTAGACTAAAAATGTGACCTTTTTTCCCAATTAATTCCAATTACATAAAACCAGAAAAATTTAAATTTGATCTAGTGACCTACTTTTTGACCCCGTCCCATCCATGACTAAACCTGACTAAGATATTATCAACACAAACATTCTGAGCAAGTTAGAGAAAGAATGAGCCAAAAATGTGGCCTGTGGAATGTAAACAAGATTTAACCAAGATTTGACCTAGCCATCTACTTTTTGACCCTGCCCCACCCATGATCAAACACAACTGAGATATTATCAAGACATACAGTCTGAGCAAGTTTGAGTGAGATTTGATGAAAATTGTGGTTTCTAGAGTGTAAACACTAAAATTGTTGAATGTTTTTTATAATTAAAGGGCCATAACTCCTGCTCTCATGGGCCAATGTCAGTCATAATCATACTTAACTGAGAGATTATACTTAGCCAATCTTATTTATAATCGAACTTGATCAACAGATTATGATCATAAACATTGTTATAAACTTTGAAGATGATAGTTCAAAATAAGAAGATGCTAGAGTGTAAACAAAGTGAAATCTGGCATTTTTTATATTAAAAGGGGCATAACTCCTGACCTAATTGGCTGATCTCAGCCATAATCGAACTGGATCGAGATATTATGATCATAATCATTGTCATAAAGTTGTTTGAAGATGATTGCTTAAGAAATGACGCATGACACACGCCGCATGTCACACATACGCATGACAGACTACGGACATTAAAGCTTTGCTCATGTGAGCTAAAAAATAAACTATAATCCACAAAAAAATCATTTATTTGATTTTTATTTTAAGAATCTAAGCGTAATAGGGACATTCTTCATGGAAATCATTTTATATTAAGAGAAAAAAATAAAACAGTTGAGTGAGATCAAATTTGCAGTAACTGTCTGTTTGAATTGTATTTTAGCACCAAAAATATCCCTAAGTTACTAAGACATAGTGAAAATTTTCTCAGAGTTGCTGGTACATGCGGTAAAATCTTTTGAGACTACGATACAAGCAAGGAAGATGGATGATAGCGAAGTTTGATCAGTGGTGCAGTTAGGACTCTAGTGATGTAGTACAAGTTTGACTGCCTTGCAGTTGAGCTAGCTTTTGTGTGATGTGATTACTTGTTATTCCAGACTTTCTAAGTTAAGCAATGTTAGGTAGTGTTAGTACTTGGATGGGTGACTGCCGGTCTTGTTTTAGGATGATATTTTTCATTGTAGATGTAGAAGTCAGACAAAATAATTCTGTAATGTCATGTCATGCAGTTATCAAACTTGATTTGTTAAGTTGTGATTCTGGCTGAAGTTTTCACTATTTGACTCTGAAAATAAGCATCAGGTTTTGGATATCCACATTAACAGGTATCAACCGATATCAGGGTAAAGCACAGTATCAAATACTGTTAAATTATTGGAGATTATAGTTGAATTGTAGTTGATTTAAAAGGCAATGTAAAAATTAAAGGTGAACCACAAAGAAAATTTTACTTTTTCTAAAACTTTTACTATAATTTTGTCCACTTACATAAGGGATACCACGAACATACATTTTTTTTCGAAAAAAATCTCTGAAAGTATGTTAAATGCCGATTTTGTTAGCTGCTGGACAATATTTACATTTTAGGGTCACGTGACTCCTATGACGTCATCGATAGACCAAGTGATTTGCCTTCTTTATTTCATATAAATGTACGTAATCATTAATCATATTTAAAACGTTTTAATCAAACATATCATATTTGTTTTTGGTCTAGTATATAATAAAGTTAAAGGTTTTATCGTGTTGTTTCTGTTAAATTTATT
Source organism: Solen grandis (assembly GCA_021229015.1). NCBI lineage: Eukaryota > Metazoa > Mollusca > Bivalvia > Adapedonta > Solenidae > Solen > Solen grandis. Next base: position 51,899,546 of record CM037779.1, on the reverse strand, counting down.
GGCAAATATGATGAAAATAAATGATATATTTGTGATTACACAAATCAGATTGACTGTGAAATAAAGTTTCAGAGATAAACCAAAGTTTTCAAGTGAATTGAAGTTAAAATTTTCATAATTTGAATATGTTTTCACTACTATGACTTGACATATTCCTATACTTTGGTGTAGCCATTGTTATTTTATTTTTATTCTCTCCTTCCCGAATATTTATGAACTGGCACTGTTTGTAATGCACATAATGAAAAGGAAGCAATAAATCATAACCTTTACACATTGAAACACAGGAAGAAATAAAAATATGGAATTAGTAGTACTTACCTTTCTTTCATGCATTATTCCTGTCTTCCTTAATATCATAATTCAATTAAAAAAACACACACACAAAAAAACCCCAGCTTTTTATCCTCAGTTCATAACTATTCATTCGTCAATAAATTAAGTTTTAAGTAAAATATTTTCTTACATTATTCCCTGATTATCAGAATCACATGCATTTACATTTTTTTCTATACCCTACAAAGACTTATAAAATTGATTTGATTTGAATAAAGATTGAACAACAGAACCTACCTTTATCTTATATATTTGCACTAATAATTCCCTTAACATTATCTTGAATGAAACTTGCCAGTCTTAAACACATTAATTATGAATTAATCTGTGTCATTATTGACTAATTGACAATGTTTCACCATCTAAGAACCCGACCATCTGTAAGCGTTTGCTCACATCTCAAAGTGATTGACTTGACAATATGTCACACCAAGGGCCATAAATCATACCTATCAATTAGTCACCACCAATTTGGCACCTCTCCGACACACACACCCAGATCAATTAACCCGAGTGCGCCCACACTGACTCCAAACTGGAAATTACATAATCATACCAAAGTTAATTCTTATCAGTAGATATGTTTGGGATTTTACTCATTTAGAAACATGGTCTTTGGGGAAACCCAACGCAGATACAGGATTTTAACGGAAAATAAGAGGGATTTTGATATGAAGGTATGTAAAACGTTTATTAACGTTACTTATATTTTTGATATGACCAGGACTTTAATGTCAATATTATCAAATATTGTTTTTAGAATACATCCTGATATGACTTTTTTCATTATGCCCCCCCCACTCCATCATCATTATTCAGTATATTAAGCGACCAGTTTTATAAAGTCCAATGAAGAATATATCTTAATATTTTTTATACGAATGTAAATTAATTAATTGAGCTACACATTTACATCCTTATTCGTTCATTGTCATCTTGGATTAAGCTTGAAATTAGTTACAGTAACTGTGAATTGTTCAATCAGATATATAGTGGTGACAGAGTTTTGTCTATTGATGACGTCATAGCAAAGGGAGAGAAGTCAGTCAATCTTTTCTCACCTGGGTCATTTTTGCAACTTTCAATAGCCAATTTCTTACAAACTACAAATAATTTTAACATATTTTTTGTACAGAAGGTCTAACATTAATGTATTCTAACAGATAATAATGAAAATAAATAAGCGATATACATAATGCCTCAGCAGGTTTCAACTGTGATCAAATATCACATTGGAGGTCCTAACTGCGACCCTGATCAATCTCCACCACCTTCCTTTTTTTTATCATAGTCTTTATCACATGTGCAAGTGACTGTGAGACTTTTTTTTTTTTTACTATGTTTCAATAAATAAACTCAGATGATTTTTGTATAAAATTTTGATTCAAACAGATAAATATTACAATTTTAAATCACACCACTCTTTTTATATGTTTTTTCTTAATACAAAATGATTTCAATGCAGAAAGGCCCTATTACACTCAATTTTTAAAATAAAAGTATCTTAGAAATTCCATCTGCTGTGTGTATATATAAATGGAAGTCATATCTGAACAATTTGCAACTGCTATGATGTGGCAGAGTTAAGTAAACACAAAATGATGGCATAATATTTGACTTCTAATGTGTTAAATTTAATTTTTGAGTGAATAATCATTTATAAAAATTTTTTTTGGGGGTATCAATGTGAATTTGATGGAATTAATTTGTACATGAACAGTTTTTATTCTTTGTATCCTCAAGTATTCAGTTCTTGCCATATTGGTATTCTCGAGCTATTTACACAAATGCTATATTTCATATTGAGTGTGACGTAATTTTATGGGGAAACCATCACAATTGGCAAAATTGATTGATCTGTGTTTTCAAACTGTTTTTTTTTTCATTGAAAATGGTTGGGAAACAGATAAAACATTCACTTAATAAGAAGTACGATTTTATACCATATTCACAATGCTCCTTTTTTATCATTTTTTAAAACAACTGTTAAATCTACAGATAACACTCAGCAAGCAGACTATGACTGATCTATGTTTTCAATTACCATTGACAATTTATTACATTTGAAGGGAAGATATTGATGCATTTGTTAGTATACTTAATATAAAAGTGAGGTATTGTTTTGTCAATTTTTCTTGCAATAAATTCTTATGCTGTCGAGAACTGGATACTCCAGGATATTGTATTTATTTTGCATTTTCTAATTAAATATTAGAGGGCGCAGTTTGGGCATTAGAGGATATATGATTATAAATCTAAACTTTTCGTTTATTTTTGCTAGATTCCTACTAATCTCTAGCCAAATCTTAACTGAGACCAGCTCCGTTTTTTTGCATACGTTTTTCAATACGAAAAAAACAACAACAAACAAACGGAGCGGATCTCAGTTGAGATTACCTTAGTCCCTACATTTGGTTTTAGAGAAAACCGTAATATTTCATATTACCTCCTTTAATATATGATTATCTTTTTCATTAATAACGAGGTGCATTGGGTGTGATCCATAATAAAACAAGATTAATCCAAATAAAACCATTTACCACAAGTCTTAAATCGATCCCAAAATTTGATAAGAAATTATCACCTTCTGCTTTTTTCGCAACAAGGGAGGTAACTTTCTCTAGCAATGTTAAATATATCTGAGGGCTAAGTGTAAATAGGCGGCCCCAGGCGGCCATCGCGGAACTGTATCTACTAATGTTGCGTGACATCACATAATAAAATTTATAAACGTTATGATAAATCTATGATATTTCACTTTATGTGTAATAGAATCGGTTCTTAGAACAGAAAATAATTAAAATATCATATCAATAATTATAAATGAAAAATCACAATAATTTAAGTGTACTCACAAACATAAGCACTTTGGATAATGGGTGCATTTTACCATTCTCAATACAGGGAGCAAAATGTTCTCGCGCTCGTCGACTTTATACAAAACATTAAACTTAAACTGATTTTCACATAACTCACATATGATATGAATAAGTGTATTTCAACAAGCTTACGAAAAAATGAATATGCTGATATGGAAAGACTCTTGTTAATGCGTAAAACATAATCAAAATAAATATGGAAACTGTATCCTTAAAACTATTAATCTTGTTTAAAAGTATAGCTTCTTGTATAACATAGTTATAATTCCAAACTGAAAATGCGTACATTATTGAAACTATCGTGTGCTGGTAAATTTGCTGAAATGTACTGTTATTTAAATATGCAATTATCAAATACACATCTTAACACCAACATAAACCAGGGCAAGAGATAGATATGTAGACAAATATAGATTCATTCTATCACATAATCATGGACATGCACCTGATGCAACTCCGGGTAAGGCTAACATTTCTTTTTTCTAAAGTAAGTAAGTAAACTTATTAGTTGTATCGAGTCTCTCCATTCATTTATTTGAATAGAGCATGTCCGCTAATTAATTCAGTTATAAAAATAAAATGGAAGATCGACTAAGATAGGTCTATATTAAAATACCTCGGTACCTTGCCCTAGATCTACATCTCAAGAAACCGAGGTATTTTAACATAGACCTACCTTAGTCGATCTGCCATTTTAATTTAAATACTGAATTAATTAGTGGGCATGGATTATAATCACTTCAAAGCTTATAATTTTCAATGCTTAAGATCTCTGCCTAACGAAAATTTCCATTTCGCCAGTAGGGCTAGGCTAGCAGTTTCCGCTGCGAGATAGAATAAATTTTATTTCGCTGTATATTATTTCCACAAACTTGAAGAGAACATGGTAAGTTCAATTTATTTGATTAGACCAACTGATCAATCCCTTTTCACAATTTCCATTGCGCTTTAAGCTATTTGATACGGCGTAATGAAAGTTTGTATGTACAGAGTTAGTTATTACATCACTAAGATTAAATAGGTGGTTTTATTTCACTTAATTCGGGAATTTTGCTTTTTTTCTGGTATTATTAATACATCACAATAATTACAATAAATAAAAACAAAAGCACCGCATGCGTGTGCCAACGCTCGTCTGTTTTTTGCCAACGTTACTTATTTTTGTTAAACATTTAAAAAAGTTGACCTTGAAAATCACAACTAAAACTGTAAGCTTTTAAATGTAAAGTTGAAGTACCATACCCTTTTAATTTGACCTTTGACCTTGAAGGATAACCTTGACCTATGCATGGAATAGAATGTATACAACACAAAGACGTAACATATTCAGGGTTCGACATTAAGGCCCGACCGAACGACATTCACTAGTAGATTGATGGTCCGGTCCAGCTAGGTCCTAGGCTAACACGACCGACTGGTCGTGTTCTAAATTGATCACAGTTCGCAGAAATTTTATCTACTGACACATCAAAAGCACAGAAATAACAGTAATGGCCAAACTATTGACCCTTGTTGAAACAGTTTTCTTGGAAAATCCGTGTGTGCTATTTCTTCATCTAACTTTTCATTTTATAATGTTTACGAAATCTTCGTATCATAATGAATAAAATTTAATTTAAAAATGCTAGAGATGCAAGTTAATGCATGAACGCTAATCTTTTTATTATGCTGGGATCCTATGTATAACGACAATAGACTTTTTTACGATTTGTTTTTACCGCGATGTGCAGCCGATACGAAAAATGTCAAATAGTCTTTTCATCCGACAAAAAAGACAATGTCAATAATGAACGAAAAAGGTAAAGAGGAATCAAAGAAACTGTATGAATAGATTGCAAGAAACATGTCGTTTTGTTTTAAATGGAATTGCTTGAAAATCATTAAACAATAGACATTATCCGGAACTCGCATATATGGGGATTTCCATGTAAGTACAATCAAGGTGTTCATGCAATGTTAATGAAAAGCATATAACGGAAGAGTAATTCTAGTATAATCTTTGTAGCCCTTTATTCATTTCTCAAGGTAAACATGAAAAAAAAAACCGTTAGGTATTCCGGAGTAAGTATATTGATCTAAGTATGACATATATGTGTTTTACACTTCGGTCTTGTTCAGTTAAGGTCAGGTCTAGTAGGTTTTCTAAGTTACTGGACCACTGGTCCAGCTCTCAAAAAAGTTAATGTCGAACCCTGCATATGTAAATAAAAAATCACAATTGCTAATCCATCGATTTTTTGATAACAAACACAAAATTGTAGAATTTGAAGACATTTAAAAAAAATAAAAATGTTCTTTTTATCTGCCTAAAGATCATGACCAAAATCACACCTGCACAGGTTCATATGATGGCAAACCAGTAAACAATTATATAATAATAAATAAAAAAATTGATAAATGACAAAGAATTATCTATTTTAAAACTTGTCCAGAGTTATGGCAAAATAAGTTCGAAGGTCAAGGTCAATAGATACAATATTGAGGTATATCTGAATAACCCTTGTCAAGATGAATATGCAAACCAAATATAAAAGATGTATGTCAAATAGTTTAAAAGTTATGGCAAACGTTAAAGTTTTTTTTTGTTAAACATTTCAAAGTAGGTCAAAGTTTAAAGGTCAAGATCAAAGTCCAAAAGTGTAACATTGCTGGAAAGGTCTTTCTACAAGGAATTCACATGCGAAATATCAGTGCCCTGTTGACATTGGTTCTGAAATGACAGGCATTTTAAAGTTTTCAAAAGTTACAGCAAAAATAGGTCAAAGGTCAAGTTCAAGGTCGATAGATGAAATATTGAGGTATATCTGAATAGCCATTGCAAAGATGAATATGCATACCAAAAATAAAAGTTGTATGTCAAATAGTAAAGAAATTACTGCCAACGTTAAAGTTTTTTGTTAAACATTTCAAAAATAGGTCAAAGTTCAAAGGTCAAGATCAAAAGTCCAAAAGTTTAACATTGATGGAAAGGTATTGCTACAAGGAATTCACATGTGAAATATCAGTGTCCTGTTGACAACGGTTTTGAAATGACATGCATTTTAAAGTTAAAAAAAATACAAAAATACAGTCATATAGCGACGTCCAGCTAATTACAGGTGGAGGAAGACCCCGAATGCACGGAGGCATCTGGGTAGAACCACCGACCTACCGCAACTTGTCAAGATGAACATGCATACCAAAAATGAAAGTTGTATATTGAATAGTAGAGAAGTTATGGCCAACGTTAAGATTCCGGACGACGCCTGACGACGACGACAACGCGGACGCCGTAGCTACGACAATAGCTCGTTGTTGTTTTTTTTCTTCAAAAAAAGAAAAAAAGAAGACGAGCTACCTAGAATCGCATTCGCGATTTCAGCGGTTTTTGCTAAAGCAATTCTATTCAGTTTACGAGTGGTTTGAATAATAACAAAGCTTGCTACTCATTAATGGCATTAAGTTAAATTAAAACAAGAAGTCATTCTTTATTATGCTTTAAAGTTCAGTTAAATCATTGAAGATGACAAATAATTTTCAATAAAAATAACAAGGGGCAATATCTCGGTTAAGAATAAGTCAATCACGACGTGCATAGGATATTTCCAACTAGCGTTGGTGCTTATAAATGTTAAATCAAAATCCGAATATATAATATATAAAATATATGCAAGAATATAACAAACCTACAATCTGAGCACGGAGGCTTGGTATTTATAATCGTTGTTTATTTAAATGAAGATATGAGGAATGGTAGCTGAGAAATAGTTTAGACAAAATATCTTGGCCTAAGGTGAACCTTTCACATCTAAACCATGGAGATAGAGACCCAACTCTTAAGTGTGGCATATTGTCTCACTGAGGCAAATCTTGCAGCTAACAATCCTTTGATCCAGAGAAATTTTTACAGCACGTACAAGCAAATCCTGCGTGATGACCTTCATTTCTAAGTGTGACCTTGACCTTTGAAGTATGGACCAAACACTTGTGCACAACACTTTGTCCCATTTAGGCTAACATTACTGCCAACTTATTTGAAAATTCTGCATCCATTTCTAGGTTAGAGCCAGGACAAGCAAATGACCTTTGACTTCTAAGTGTGACCTTGACCTTGTAGTTAGGGACCCAACTTTTGTGGGCGACGCTCTTTCTTATTGAAGTTAATATAACTGTCAAGTTTGAAATTCCTAAAATCTATGTTTAAGTTATAGCCCAGACAAGCAAATCCAGGTCAATTACTTTGACATCTAAGTTTGACCTTGGCATTGTAGCTTAGGACCCAACTCTTGTGCGCGACAATTGTGTGCGTCTTGGTGAGGTAAATATACTGCCAAATTATTTGAAAATCCTGCAATCCATGTGTCTAAGTTACAGCTTGGACAAGCAAATCTGGACAATCAGATGCATTAACGCACATACACAGTGAGGGCATTGTTGTGACTATGTCAAGCAAGCGGGCCCAAAAACAATGGGTCATCACACATATAAATCAAGCCAGTCATGACATGCCAACGACATGCCAATTAAAAAAAAAAAAGGGCCAAATTTAAGAACAGTGCCAAAATGTGCAATAAGGCTTGGTACTTACCTACTTCCCAGTATTTGCAAGTTGAAATAGGTAGCCGAGAAATATGGAAGGGCAATAAGTCAAAATTTTATTTCGCTTGCTACTTATTCTGCTGTTGTTAAATACAATTTAAAATTTCAAATGTAATCAATTTTAAGTTATTGATGATTCTGTGTGTAAATGTCTTTGAAATTGTGAAACTATATATATACATGTATATGATTATTGACTTCTTAGGCAATCAATCCGTTTGATGTGTTGTCTTGATTCGCAATTCGTTAGGTCTACGATGCATTACTTTAAATTCACTATATACTCACCATACTTTTTAATTGCCTACCAGTCGTTGCTAAAAACCTCCTGTATTCCATATCTATAATCTACTTGATATTTTTCCATTATACTTAATACATCTTGTATTTGAATTGACTCTAGTCCAGAAACAGCATTCCTTATTTATATGGGATAAGCAACTTGGTATGTGTTTCATCATGGTAATTCCACTGATCTGACCATGATTCTTGCCATGTTTATTTATGCATGACATACTTACGTGTTGATTTACTCATGAACATATTACCAACTGTATGTGGTTAAGAATTTAACTATATATATTTGAACACTATTTACATCCTTTTCGAGAATATTACTAAACTTATTTTATTCTAGGAGAAACCATAGAGACATTATTGCAAACATAATACATACTCCATTTGTTGGAAATATTTATCAATATCAATATTTTTTTATTTATTTAATACACCTTGAAACACCGTGCATTGTTTATAGCTTTGGAGAAATAAGTTGTCTGCGTATTACATAAATGTGTTTTGTAATTTATAATCTTATAAGGTTTTAAAACCTTATAAGGTAAACCTAGTGAGATTAGCACATACATTTGTGGTTGTTGATGCTTTGTCATAGAATCGTACTCAATGTAGTGACTTTAACAGAAATCAGTATGTATTAATATATTTTTATTTTACCTGCATCAGAATTATTTAAAGAAATGTTCATGTCCTTAGACAATTGAATGTGACCCATTTTGCAGACATTCGTATTCCACAATACTGCCACAATTACTTGGAGGCATCTATACTAAATCGGAACATCGGTCAATTTGCATAAATTATCAATGATAAAAATCAATGACTGAAAAATTCGTATTCACGACTTTTTTTTATAAAGTATTGTGTCTGAATTACGGTTTCTTTGATAAATATAAAATTATTTTATCTAAATACTTCTCTTTGATGCACATTGAGATTTATTTCGGGCCGAACGTTTTGAATTTAACGCCCCCCTTGCTGGTATTAAATTCCGATTTTTATCTGTGATTATTTTTACTTCCTAGTATGAAAGGCTTCACAGATAATGATTCGTACATCACATAGCCGTTCTACACTCTGCAATACTTGAAAATTTTTCTTGTAATTACTCATATTTTTTACATAATTTTCTCTTTTTATAAAAAATCTAATACTTTATTGGTTTAACACGCATACTTAGGATGGATGGAATACCTTAATTGAAAAAGAAACTTACTTTGAGCAATACATTCGTCTGTATGATTCCGGTAGTATATTTATTGCAAGGTACCGTCTAAAAGCCAATCCAACAATTAAGGGTGATAACGATGGTATCCATACCCTCTTGCATGATCGTCGACCAACTTGAAACAGAGCGTTATTTCTAACAAGAGCACTAGTTATTGCAAAATACGCCCGTTTAATATGCATTTCTATCAGTTTAGGGGTAATTTCTATGGAAAGTCTGGAACTTTCTAGCTTGTTAACAAACTCGGCGATATGCTGTGCCAATAAATATGTGGTTAAGTTTAGTAAACATCAGTTCACTTTTGTTAAAGTTTAGAGAGCAGATAACCCAAGTAAATGCTGCCTTTCCATCAAATAGGAATCATTCGACAGGCGTAGAATCTTAAAGCATTGGTATATACAATTACTAGAGCTCCCAGAAGTCTAAAACACGCAGTAATCTGTATAGAGTCACATGTATATGTTATGATTGTTGTTTGGGTAATAGGGCTTAAGGGACCATTGTGTGAAGTTTCAATTTATTATGTGCACTGGTTGACGAGCCTTGATAATAGCTAGCACACAATCTCAAATTGGGAATAGGGTTGGGAAGGCGTGTTATTCAATGATATTTAGATATAGCTTTGCAAACAAATTCAAATCAAAGAATTAAGGCGACGCTGACTCTCAGGTGAAGATAGCTCATACTTGTCATTCAGCGTAAGCTGTATAAAATTCGTCTATTTTTTTTAACAACAACCGAAGAGTCCGCAAAAGTACTTATTGAACATAAAAACAATGCATTAAAAAATCAAACATAAAACTCTCCCAGTTGAAACAGAAAACAGTTGTGAGTCTATATACAACAACAACAACAACAACAAAAGCAACAACAATAAACCCTTGGTAGTGGACTCGTCTTTCTCGCAAGACTCGCAGTGTATACGATTGCTAACATGAAAGATATATAGCAACAGTCTCCGTGGCGCAGATGGATAAGTGCCCGTTTGCTACCTTTTTATGTTCCGTTTAAATTATATTTTTTGTCCTATTATTTTTTCACCGGCTAGTATATTACGCCTCCTAAATTTGATCGGTCCCAGTGGCCGAGTGGTTAGAGCGTCCGGAATCGGGAGAACGATGGTTTGATCCTCGGCCGCGACATACCAAAGTCGTAAAAATAGTATGGTATAGCTTCCTTGCTCGGAGCTCAGCATAATTATAGGGGTAGTTCCAGAACTTGTTGGCTCGGTGTCAGGATAATGTGACTGCGTGTGGTATCATGTCACATGTCAACGGCGTGATACTGCAGTATGGCAGCACTATATCTGTTACAAGTAGACATCGTCTCCAAATTATTGAAATATTGTTGATGGAACGTTAAACAAAATAAACAAACAAACATCTCCTAAATCTAGCGACAAATACGTTTACTAGCATTATTTCAAAATCACAGCCCATTTAAACTTACCAGCATTATCATATTAAATATATAATATTGTAACTCTATTACTTTCTTTAACTTTCATATCGTTTTTTTTCTACGCAGAATATCTTTTTCAAAGGTCGGTTATGGGACTGTTACTGGATTGCCTTGATTGCTGATAATAGTTTAAATGATGTTATCAATGTGTCCTTAAAGCAGCTCGTTCACAGATGGTCAGCTGACTAAGAATTTAATTATAAACTTTGTCCGTGTATTTCGCCTATCAACACGCATCTACAGACACATAGTAACCCTCTGCAACCATCCATGATTTTATATAAAAAAAAAAAAAAAAAAATAAAAAAAAAAAAAAATAAAAAAAAATGGGTGGTTTCCCCCGTCACAGGCCATAGCGCTACAAACGGTATTGAAACTATTTAAATTTATAAAACCTTTCTTTTGATTTTCTATTTTCACTTACCGTCACTTGACTGATAACACATTCACTCTTCGCACATGTGTTCACAGGCTGAACTTTCAAATTTGACACTCAGAACTGGTGAAGACTCCATGCTTTGGAACGTGTCACGTGGTATGTTTAATCGATATCGCCGAAGCGGCGTTTACGAAAATAACGTTTTCCATGCAATGTGATATACACTTACCCACAGGTACTTGAGGACAGGACCTGTCTTTATCAATAAGAAAAAAAATCACGATAGTCTATACATAATAAACAACAAGGTTACCAACTTCAGCAGGATGCTGGAGGGCACCCATCGGGAATAAGTGTCAACAAATCAATGAAAATGCGCCCATCGATAATATTAGGGAATTCCCACTGTCAGCGGATAATTTTCCTTTAGAACTGTTCACATGAAATACAGATATTATCTATTTTAAATGCCTGTAATTTCTTAATTTCTACCCGAGATTTGACTATTTTAACCGATTGGAACCTCGATCAACGGAAGTGAACCCAAAATGACATCTATGACGCCATCGCCCACGAAGGTCAACTCAGACTGAGAAAAAGATGTTGCGATTGTATATGATAAAGAACGGGAAAGTAAGAGAGTTCCGAAAATATTTGTAAACAAAATATCTTCGGAATACTCTTACCGTTCCCTTCTGTACATAAACAAATCGCAGCGCTGACCTCATAGATATCGTTTTGGGTTCACTTCCGTTGATCAGGGTCACATGTCAACTCATTCAGCCTATTCAACGATACATCTAGGCCAAAAGTTCATGTATTTACCGCTAATTGTTTATTACTTTGTCAGCCATTTATCATGTCATCATCCACTTATTTTTGCTGATACAATGTTTTGTTTCGGATAAAGAGCGCCACGGTTATTTTAAGATGTATGATGGCATATTTTAGCATACACTTACTATCGACATTTAGTCATGTATTTATAATATTGATAATAATAATTAATACAAAAAACAACAACAACAACAAAAAAAACATCTCTCACAAAAGAAATTGCAAATATGGGTATAATAAGAGTGATTACCAAAATTTGTAATTTTGAATTCAATTGTCAACCTATCGTAAAACAATGTCATGTATTGTGGCAAAACAAGTCTTTCAAAAATGTCTTATTCATATCTCAAAATAAACTCCTGGTTTACATTAATATGCAGTCAAATGTTAGAAATGCAGTGTACCATTGCCATCGAATGACATTGGGGATCCTTCAGTTCTGTGCAAATATCTCTACAACTTTTCAATCTGAATTCCGAATTAAGTTTAGTCTTATGCATGAGAACTTTAAAAACACTTTTTTTTTTAATAAAACATGCGTAGGATCAAAAGTAGTATGATCGACAGGTGTTTGCAAAATACATGAAAAGAACATTACTTACACGTAACACATGGGAAGACGGCCATTCATGTATGTAATTTAAACGATATTCGTTCTCATAAATACGTTTGTAAAGTTGAAACATATCTTTGAATCTGGCAGGAATCATAACATGTATAATATAATTAATATGTCTCAAACTGTTTCATTATTTTATCAACATTTATACAATCTATAAATAGAGACTTTGACGTCACTAGCTAGCACTAGTCATTAAGACCGGTGTTGACACATTGACATATATAGAAAGATTTTTGCAAAGAGAAATATATTTTCATCCAATATCGATTAGCACCGGTTTGATATCTTTACACCAATAGTTATTTAACTCATAGTTAACGTAATCATACTCAAATATATATTTTAGAAGTGATGTAGGTTTAATCCAGAGTCTTAACATATTAATTTCTGAACATGTTTGGTAGGCCTATCCAACCAGTATCTCCTATAAAACCAAGCGTTGGAGCAAATCGGTGTACACATAGAAGTACCGCATTGCTCTTTTTGTACATTATCAAGAGATTGTGAGAGTTTAAAACCCTAAACAGACAAACAATGGTCAACTATAGGTATAACACAACTTGTATAAAGTTTTTCGAATGATTTAAAACCTAGATCTGTACATCGGTTAACTTTGGAAATCATACCTCCAAGGGCTCTCCCACCACTTTTTGATAACACATCACAATAAGAACTGAAATTAAGTTTTTCGTGAAAAATTATACCTAAGTATTTGTATTGCTCTACCCTGTCAGTGTCAAAATCTTTTCCACCAATATGTAATTGATAGGCTGATCTAGGTGTCCAGTCTTTCCTGCAGTGTATACATTTAGACTTTTGGGTATTGATTAACATACGCCATTTTTACACCAAGAGTAGAGAGTACTCAACACTATATCGTCAGCATAAAAGAGCAATGATAATTTCCAACCATCGTCACTCACCCTAATGTCAAGGTCATTCCCCTCCTGAGCTAGGTCGTTTATGAAAACGGAAAAGTCCCCCTGTTTCACACCGAAAGTCTGATGTCTTGTTATTGATGCGTATGCGTGATATAGAACTTCCAAAATTGCCTTCGTTTGTCTCTATGGATTTTACTGACTTGTATATCTTGCCATCAACACCGTTAAACAGCAATTTATATAGGAGCATGTTTCTGCCAACAAAGTCGAATGCCCCTTTTCAGATCAATAAATACACAGTGTATATTTCTATTATTTCTAATAATACTACTTAATATACAATATACATGATATACATGAATGTTTGTTAAACCTAGCTCAGGATATTGACTCAAACAGAAATAGATAGGTGCGAACAATTACTTAATTGGTCTTCATTTGGCACCATTCTTCTTCTTCTTCTTCGAGACTGGTTTTAGGGGCGGAACTGTGTTTGAATAGAAGCCAGGGAAGGTTTAAGAGCAGCGGGGTCTAATTGGACTTATTAGTTATTACCTACCACAGGGAAACTTCAACTTCACACAGCAATGATTTCTTTATTTATTATGTACTGCAAGGCCTCAGTACGAGGATGGTCATAGGACACAGGTCATCAACCTGCATACAACGTAAATAACTTAAAAAGGGACATGTGGAATCCGCACACTTACAAATCAAATATCGACCATATCCTATTTCTCAAATATAGATCACATCCTTTTTTTCTCAAATATCGACCATATCCTATTTTTCAAGCGTTCACCATATCCTGTATCTCAAGCAACAACCGTATCCTGTTTTTCAAATATCGACCACACCTATTTCTCAAATATCGACCACATCATATTTTTCAATATCGACTATTTCCTATGGACCATCCTTAATTTTTTCAAATATCGACCATTTCCTATCGATCATATTCTATTTTCTAATATCGACCGTATCCGTTTTTCCAGATATCGACCATATCCTTATCCTCAAATATCGACCATATGTTTTTCAAATATCGACTATTTCCTATCGACCATATCTTATTTCTCTGATATCGACCTTATCTTTTTTTCTCAAATGTCGACTATTTTTAATCAACAGTAGTTACCAAATGACAAGATGCCACTCCTATAATAAAAACTAAACGTTTCCCTTAAAGTAAAGTATTGATTTTTTTAAATAATAAGATATTAAAAAAAATAAATGCCAAAAAAAAATGCAAAAATGAAAAATAATCTATCTGATATTTATCTGATAATTTACCCCCCACTAGTAACTAATTATTCTTGAATACCGGTGATGACATGTAATTGAAGGATACTGCCCAAATTCTCCGTTAATTCCACTTGTACGTGAGTTCATTTCAATATTGAGAATATGTTAACGATTCTTTTAATGAATACTTTCCATTTCACCAGACTTGAAACACTCCCATATTTCTGACGTATTGGTGTAAGTTCACATTATGTACTTTCGACTCCCAGAGTTTCCCAAAAAGGCTCAGTTCTATACTTCAGGGGGAGCTCAATGCGACCTTTTTTGCGAGTGCGTATCTTAGATTTAATTCTAGCTAAGTTCAGCTTACTTCCATATTTTACAAATAACATGGTCTTTTGTAAAGATACATATATAGCATCATAGATGTCTATTTTTCAAAAGATTAGAATGCTTCGGAAGAAACGTTTTTCCCCAAAAAATGTAGCCGCGATTTTTTTCCTGAATATTTATATTTAGAGGATACCGGTGTTTGACGCTATTTGAAGCGAACGAGGAATTAATATTGTCAACAAAGGCCCTGCTACCTTCACAACGCTCGTTACATGCCTCCCTTTGGAACAGAAATTATCTAATACGCACGTGTCTGTTGCCTAGCAACAAAAACGCCACAAAAATAGTTCAAAGATGCTCTGAAGATGTTTACGTTTTTCAGTTTGTCAACTCTTTGTCCAGTTGCACAGAGTTCTCTTAGGACGTAGAAATTTATGATCCTTGCTAATGGAGTTAATTGTGTCTAGCAACCCTGTGCTGTAAATTATCAACCAGTAGATGTGGTTAACATCTACAATAGTCTTGGTATGTTTAATATTTCTTTATGAAAACTTAGCTTCAGAACTAATAGGGAAACTGATAGGTCTCTACTGATCAATGTACCCTTCAGATTCGCTACGGTTCTCAGTTAGACATCACCGAGATGATAAGGGAACTTTCTATAAATCTATTTTATAATCTATTTATGCTAAGATAGCACTGTTTTGGGTTTGGATTACGTTTCGCGAAACATATCAAACTGAGATCTTCCTGAACTTCAACATGTAAAGAGTCTGCAACTCCACTAATTACAGACCTATACATAACAGAACGCTTGTTTCTATGTAATTAAGGAAATGCTCTTACAAAATATGGTATATGTATTCGATTTCTTCGAAACTTGAAATTCTAGCTGAAGAAAATCTCAATTTGAGAGATTTTGTGAAATCCACGAAAACATATACACATTTTATAAGAAAATTGATGTCTTAAGATATGATACTTAAGTGAATAACTTTACCAACAAAAGGGTCATTCTGATATGGACACTGTATACAGTCAAACCTGTCTTAAGCGGTCAGTCAAGGGAACAAGAAACAAGGACCTCTTAATAGAGATGACCGCTAAATGAAGGTTAACTGTATAATAAATTGTTATAGTTTGGAAGTATCAAAATTGACCGCTTAACGCAGGTTGACCGCTTAACGCAGGTTGACCGCTTAACACAGGTTGACCGCTTAACACAGATGACCGCTTAACGCAGGTTGACCGCTTAACACAGGTGACCGCTTAACACAGTTGACCGCTTAACACAGGTGACCGCTAATACAGGTGACCGCTTAACAAAGGTGACTGCAAATACAGTTGACCGCTTAACACAGGTTGACCGCTTAATACAGGTTCAACTGTATTTCGATTCTTACTCGATACAGAAGAATAATAATCGTTATTTTATTCACATATCTTTTCTGTTACTTTTGCACGCTAGTGCGTGCCACATTCAGTTTCTTGTCCAAATTATCATCTTAATCATTTTTTTCTACAAGGATTGGTATTTGTTTCAAGTATCGTATAAAAGATGTGTGTGTGTGTGTGTGTGTGTGTGTGTGTGTGTGTGTGTGTGTAATAGATACATAGTTCCAGGTCTAGTTGGCCCGGTGTCAGGACTGGAAGTGGTATCATGCCACATGTTTATGAACAGAACAGAACAGAACAGATATTTGTTGTATCTCAACGTGTACATAGTACATAGTTGCATCAATAATACAAACATGCAATCTGTCACTGATCAGTCGGTATTCTAACACACACACACACACACACACACACACCCCATACTACATAGTCTACATCTCATATTTAGACATCAATACTCTCTCTATCTATCTATCTCTCTGTATCTCTCTGTATCTCTCTCTCTCTCTCTCTCTCTCCCTCATTGGAATTTACACTCAGAAATCTCAAAGCATTTTAACAACAAGATCTAAATTTAATTGGTTACAACAATGCATTATTAATAAATGTCAAGGCACAATTTATCATTTTAGTCATGAAAGTTTTGTCGAAGATTGCTTTAATCAAGGTGAACTTATAATGCGAGATTAGTACTACCTTTTATGGGTTTTGTACTTAACTGTTTGTTCTTTTTGATGTTTAATCTCCAACTTTGCACGTGGTATGCAACAGGCCTCATGTCGAGCGCCTATTATTTAAGCTGTCTACTTAACAGTGATAAAATAAATGTAATAGGTATTTCGGAACACTGGCTAAAAAATGAAAATATTTCTTTTTTAGATAGTATACATAAAAACTACAAAGGTTTTGGTGTGTGTAACTTGTCACACTCAATTTTTACAGGAGGGCGTCGGCCTGATCGAGGTGGTGTTGCACTCCTATGGCAAAAGACTCTAGACAATAGAGTCACTATTTTAGACATTGAAAGTAATTGTATTGTTGGTATACAAATACAAGTTCTATGTACTGACCAATTTATTTATGTGATACAAGTGTATGCCCCTTGTTCCAATTATGGCCTCAAAACGTACAGAGAATTTCTTGACAACTTAAATGATTTGTATAGTTACTATTGTCATAAAGGTCGCGTTGTTATAATGGGGGATTTCAATACTCATTTACAAGGGCAAAGTTTCTTAAAGCCCAGCGATGCCCGCACTGCAGCTCTAAACAATTTCTTATCATTGAATAACCTAATAGCAATAAATACTTTAGCAAACTGTACAGGGGCGGATGCATCTTTTGTGTCCTACAATGGCAAATATCACTCCCTTATTGACCATATATTAGTCCAGACTGAATGGGTAGACTTGATAAAAGCATGTCAAATATTAGATGACGACAGTCTAAATGTGTCGTCTCACAGACCAGTCCTTGTGTCGTGCTCTATACCGGTAAACTCTGCAACTATTCCATCGCCTGAGAATTGCTCTCGGCAACACATTAATTGGAAAAAAATAACAAAAACACAATATGATCAGTATTCAAGTATCCTGGCTGAACGTAGCGAAGTATTATTGCACCAGTTTGATAACCTTAACTGTAACGTTTCAGATATTGATAATCTATATAGATCTATAGTCAACATTATTAAATGTTCATCTGACGAATGTTTTCCTAAAACCAATTTCAAGCCCTATTTGAAACCGTACTGGTGTGACAACCTTAAGTCACTACATAAGGTAATGAAACATAAACGAGATGCGTGGAAAAGTAACGGCCGTCCGCGAGGCAGTGACCATACTTCGTATCGGGAATATAAAGAGGCTAAGCGTGCATTTCGTGCTCTGCATCGGCAGTCTACAAATGCATTTTTAAAGAAATCCTTTGATGAAATAGATCAAGCCGCCTGTATTGACAGTGCCCTATTTTGGCGCCTTTTTAATAGTAAAAGGTCAAGGTCGTCCAAGGAGGGTAATGAAATAAAGTTTAATGGTAGGCTGGTAAGAGATCCTTATGCCATAGCGCAAGGATGGGGTTCCTATTTCAAAAACATATACAGTAATAACAGTGATAAGCACTTCGACTCTGATTTTAAACAAAAGATAGATGATGAAGTTAATGTGTTAAAGAAAAGAACGGGGTGTGTTACCAATGATAAACGCATTTATCAGGAAGAGTTAAACAGATGTATTAAAAAATTCAAATTAGGAAAAATGTGTGGGATTGATAATGTTTGTTATGAACACATTATCCATGGCGGAGAGAAACTACTCTGTGTTTTGACTCTTCTTTTTAATGAAATGTTTTTTAGCTCTTACATTCCTCATGAAATGAAACTAGGTAATATCATAACCCTTCATAAGGGTGGAAGCAAGCGTAAGGATGACCCTAAAAGCTATAGGGCTATCACGCTGTCCTCTTGCATTCTCAAACTTTATGAAAGTATACTATTAAATAGATTAAATAAAAGCGTATCAATACCAATTCATAATTTACAAGGTAGATTTCAGGAAGGTATGGGTACTTTAATGACAAGTTTTTTAATGAAGGAGTGTGTTAACTATTGTACGGATCTAGGGAGTAAACTATATACATGTTTCCTTGATGTTCGAATGGCATTCGATGGAATGTGGCATAATGGACTTTTTTATAAACTCTCTCATATGGGTATATCAGGAAAGCTTTGGCACTCTGTAGTCGAATTACATACTGACTCATACAGCCGGGTAATGTATAAAGGCTATACCTCTGATTGGTTTCCTATCATGTGCGGATCCAGACAAGGGGGCATCTGTTCGCCATTCCTGTATTTATGCTTCGTTAACGACCTAATTAGGGAATTGGCTGACTCAGGATATGGGTTGAATATAGGTACTATCAGTTTTGCTGCGCCCACGGTAGCAGATGACATGGCATTGCTTTCCTTGTCAATTACCGGCTTACAACGCCTTTTGAACATCTGTCATGCATATGCATTCCGTTGGAGATTTCAATATAATTCATCTAAATGCGCAATTTTAGTATCTAATGAAAGTAAACATGCGGCAGCTCGGTCCGTCCGATGCTGGAAAATTGGGGAGGACATTATTTCTGAAGTGTCAAGTTATACACATCTCGGTGTTCAGTGCAACACTCGTCATGCACAGTCTAAACGTGCAATTGAATTGAGTTCTAAACTGAGACGTACTTTCTTTGGTATAGCCGCGTGTGTTTTCCATAAAAATGGGCTCAATCCAATCACTTGTAAACGCATTTATGACCATGTCATTCTCCCCAAAGCGTTATTTGGAGTAGAATGTTTATTCGAGTTAACGCAAAGCGAACTACTTATAATTGAGCGGGCACACAGGTTGTGCGTAAAGAATATGCAACATTTGGGAATACGAACGAGTACCAATATTGCATTGAGTCTATTAAAGGCATTACCTGTAATGGCTGAAATAGAAAAAAAAACCTCATATTTCTTGGTCAACTGTGCCGTTTGAACAGGAATTGTGCGGTCAAATATATTTCTTACTTAGACTGAGTTCATATAAGCTTCATCTTAGAGACAAAGGTTTCTTTTCTGATATATACAGCATTCTACAGAAGTTTAATCTGAGTTTTTATTTGGATAACTTCTTAAGTGAAGGTGTATTTCCAAACAAATATCAATGGAAACAAATAATAAATAAAACAATATGGCACTTTTATGTTTCGGCTTGGGAAAAAGGTACCAGCTCTGAAATGTATGGCCGTTTCCGTTCATTACACTCGCAGTACCATTACAGTGATATTTGGTCGTATGCTCTAAGTAGCCCGTGGCAACTTGAGCACTGTAGATCAGCGGTAAAACTTGTTGCATACTCTACTCGTTTTGACGAATGTTGTCCGAAATGCAACATACAGCTGTTTGACAATAGTATGACTGATCATATACTGTTAGACTGTCCGGCATTGTTAGATGAAAGGGCGAACTTTTTACAAATTATAGAGCAGGTGTATGGTGTGCGTGTTAAAAATATTGTGGTGAAAATGAGTCGGAACACCCTAATCAACACTGTTCTTGGTGTGACTTGTCCAGTCTTACTTGATATTTTGCAAGAAAATTATAGCAAGTTTCTGGGCACAATGTACAAATTCTGTCATGTCTTGCTTAAACAACACAAAACTAATTAAAATGTTGTTTTTTTTCCTTAAACTATGCAATTTTCTACTCTTGTGCTGTGTGCATGTTGAATTTGCTTAAATGCATGTAATTTTGTGATTTATTTATAGTGCTGCGATTACATGTGTTTTGTTTATATGTATTTGCTTAGTTAATATGATTTCTATGCCATTACTTGCTTCAACACAAAAAGAATAAGAGTAGGTTGCTGCTGCTTCTTCTTTTATTGGCTATGCTGTTTTGTATCCGTTTGTTGTGCATGCTGAGTTTGATTATTCATAATTAAGTTTGCGATATATTCATAGTTTTGTGATTACATGTGTTTTGTATATTTGTGTTTGTCTATATGCTTTCTATGTTTTGTTTCTAACTCCATAACATAAGCCTTGTATTTCGTTTCGACAAGGTTTATCTCAAATGTGGTGTTTAGCAATATACATTTACAATTACATTTACATCTTAGTAAATTCACGTTTCATGGCCCGGGGATTAAATGGATTTATGCCCAATTGCCTAAATACATCTGCCTTCCCCCTCTTCAAAACTTAAGCCATTCATATAATATTTTGAATAGTTTCTCCATCTTCGTCCCTTATTTTTATCAATTTTAGTCTGAGTATTTTTCAATTATCCCTTTAATTGTGTCACAATTAACGTTATAAACGTATATAAATGATAGGTATTATTCTCTAATCTTTATTCATTCTTATCGTTATATTGGATGGTATATAATAATTCATGTAAGCAAGTAGAACTAGTTGTATGTCAGTTAGCTGTATATACATGTACTTGTTTATGTTTTTTTATTTGATAATATATACATATATCTAGACAAATCTATCAAAACTGCTTTATTATCTGAATTTAACATCTCACAAAATTTAATAAAATTTGGTTTTGCGTAGAATCTTTTGTCAATGTATCGCTTTCTAATTTCTTTGTAGGCTGTGCAAACAAAAATGAAATGGTACTCATCTTCGAGATCATTCTAATTACAAAACATACAATATCGAAGGTGTCTAGAAATTCTATTCCTACCGTATCTACCTGACTCAATTCTTGAAGGATGTGATGATAAACGTAATCTGGAGAGAAAATATCTTAGTTTGTTTGGTACTATATCAAGGTATTTCTCAAAGGGAAATACTGTTTATGGCGTGATACTGCAGTGTGGCAGCACTATTTCTGTATCAAGTAGTAAGTCTCCAATTGACTGAAATATTGTCGGTGGGACGTTAATCCAATAAACAAACATAAACAAACAAAATGCTTTATTCTTGTTACTGAATTTTGAGTGGCCTTGTACACATCAACTTGTTCATAAAATAAGCTTAAAATATATGATATATGAACACAGATTAAATATTAATCAAGTTTAACAATAAAATATTATGCCGTCATTGACATAACAAGAAAAGATTAAAACAAAATGTTTTAATGGACGGCTTATAATAACATACTGCCCCCCTCTATTTCTCTTTTCTACTGTTTTGACCTAATAACATAACCTGTCTATGCACATGACCTTTATGTTAATATAAAATAAAAATAAAAGAATAACAACAATGATCTCTCTTGATATTAATATTATTTATATAGAGAGAGGCAGGTATTACTTTATAATGTTCCCTGCACGAGTCCCGAGTCTCTCTAGGCTTAAAAAATATGACTCCCAATTAAGTAGCATTTTCCATATATTTTAAGGCATCTTGTGGATGCATTGAATTTTAAACGTTGAATCCTGACAGCAAAAACATTACATCTAAGATGAAAAGTTCATGGGTAAAAACATCATTGGAATGGTCATTTTTTAAACTTTTTTATTAAACTAGGAATTAATTTTTTTTTTTTTTAAAATTGACCTCTCCATATATTATTTTTACATACAGAGGCCGTTTTTATATGATATATATATATATATATATATATATATATTGGTTAATCTTTATGTTTAAATCAAAAGGAAGCCAATACAAAATTAACAAAAGCAAAATAAAGGATGTCTAAAATTACTATTTAAAACAAACTATACAAATATAACTCAAGAAATAATAATTTAGAAAAAAAAGGTCCCAGCTGGAATCGAAATCATGACCTCTTGAAGGGAAAAAAAAGTATTGATCAACGCTGTTACCAATTGATCTATTTCTACAAGTGTAAAAGACGTGTGTAAATTAGGCTATATATAATCAACCTGATCAAAACAGCAGGACTAGCACTGCACAGACAACTGTACTGTATTGATATCTACACCATGCGTTCTTTATATTACGGTTACATAAATTATTAACAAGATAAACATTTGGCATAATCTATCGCACCCATCATGTAATAATTAAACTACTATGTATAATTACAAGCTCAATACAGAGGACATGAAATGTGCAATGTCCAGACCGACGAACGAAGCGATAAGCAGGTCATGACCGATAAATAAAATACATACCTCTACTGACTTACAATCTATCAAATATGATAAATTACACTGGAAACAATTTAAAACAAACACAAATCACGTATTTGAAACCCCAAAACAATCACATAGAAAAATATCGGTCAATGAAAATTATTTCTATCACAACTTTACATTCGACTGCAATACCAATTTTGCACATGCGCTGACTGTATAATACATATATAACATAACTGAATTGTTGTCTAATGAAAAGTATATAATTTGATCTAACAAAATCGTGGTTTTACGTTTAACAAGAGTAATAGCAGCTAGGCCACCTTTAACATAAAATAAAATTGCGAGAACAAATTTGAAAAAACGAAATTTCCGAATACTCACAAGGCTCGGATGATCGAGGTTCTTATCTCGTTTATGCTTCCCATTTTTAACTATTATAATGTTTCTTTAGTGTGTGTAATACAATGTAGTCTATACCTATATTGTCTCGAAATCTACTAACATTACTCAGCACTAAGATATACTAATAATTAATGGCGAATTTTACCATTCTAATATTTTTTTTTGTAAATATACCCACATATATATATATATATATATATTAAGTTCGCTTAGTTATGTATTAATTTGAATAATTCGTAAAATGAGAAACATAGAATATAATTATTTCAAATTTAAGAATTTAAATATTAAGCGCTAAGTAGTGTTTGTGGATTTCGAGCTCGAATTGGGCACGGTGGTCAGGTATTCTTCCTTAGAGTAATGCAATTTTCTGTATCTTGTAACCTTTACCATCCTTAATTACTTGGACTTGTCTTTTCTTCATTATGGAATGCACTATTAGTTGTTTATTGGGGTGCTTTCTGAAAATTTACTGACTGAAGAGCGAACAGTGCGGACCATGATGCTTTTATTTAATGAAGACAGCCAAGCTGTACACTTGGTCGGTCACTACGCTCCCTCCCTTGCGGTTCTTTAAGGTAAAGTCCTTGTAATGGTTCCGCTACGTCTTGGATCAATTAACCTCTACCAAGATAACCAAGATACCCTAATGAAACATTAGGAAATCTTGGTTTTTTCCGTGAAAGGCCATGAGGTCCGAAATGTAGCGTAACCATTACAGGGTCTCTACCTTAATAATAGAAATACAATTTTTCAAATGAAGAAACCTTAAGGAAGGAAGCGTAACAACTGACGGCGTTATCTTTCAAATGAATAAACATGTGTTAATTGTTCTCTAAATATTTTAATTTATAACTACTTTTGGAACATTCTTTGCAGAGTGTACTTTAAATGTTTAAGAGTACAGCTTGAAATTACTCATTTCAGCGACATCATTGGCCCAGTTTAGTAGGTAACTTAGAAATCATCTAGAACATTGATATGTTAGAAGCTAATACCTTTGGCATGCATATGCCATGATGCAGGTTTCCTTGTATTGACGATATATGCAGAAGACGGAGTGTTTGGCCAACTACGCCTCTATATAAGCATATAATGTTGATATATATCTTAACATTTACTTAGAAATACTTTTCATCATTTTCGTTTCGTTTATCGTTGGTCTAGTGGTTCAAAATTGTATTCAGAAAAATATTTGTTCATTAAAAAATATTCAAAAATTTCCTATATCTATCCAATAAAAATACTCACTTAATCCCAGATTCAATTTTATTCTAAATACATTATTGTGTTCTTAAAACATATTCATGTTGTAAAAAAATCTGGTAAAAACAATTACTCATAAAATATAATTTTGTTCTTAAATATTTTTTGAACAAAAAATAAGGAATTGATTCTTAAAACTATATATGGAAATTAGTTAAAATTGTGGGATAGCAGAATTGAAACAACGAATATAATTGGATCGTATCAAGTTTAACAGAACATTCCTTACATGCTTTCTTTATGTCAGGTCTTTTGATCCATTCTGAAAAGGAAACCATTTTACATCATGCAGAATTATTAGATTTGATAGCATTACCTTTCACCCAGTGTGAATATTTTTGCGAGAAATTTTCCGAATGAAACTGCTTAAATGCCTAGAAAATGTCCTACCTTACTAACTTCCATAGTCAGTTTATCTTTGTTAAGGGCAACTAGCAAAACACAATGTTAGTGACAACACACAGTACCTGCAGAAACACTTCATATTGAATAAACTATTTACATGTTTTGAATCCAGTTATCGTTACTTCCTTATCAAAGTAAATATTTACATTTCATTAAAAGAAGATAATACATATTCCACGTGACATCCGAATGTTGAATGTGCTGTAAGCACTTATTACAGATGAGTTTATACGAATCGAAGTGTTTTAATTGATACATGTAATTCTAAGGCTATTGATCATTTTTATGTACTTGGGGATATTTATTTGTTTGTTGGGTTTAACGTTCCACCGACAGTATTTCAGTCATTTGGAGACCATGTCTACTTGAGACAGATATAGTTTTGTTAGTGTTGCCACACTGCAGTATCGCGCTGTAGACATGTGGCATGATACCACACCCAGTCACATTATCCTGACACTGGGTCAACCAGTCCTGCAACTACCCTTATATGCTTAGTGCCAACCAAGGGAGCTAGACCAGTACCAATTTTTTACGACTTTGGGTATATCGCGGCTGGGGATCGAACCCACAACCTCCCGCTCCCGAGGCGTACATGTGGTAACCCTGCAACAAGCCGGGCCATATTTTTGTGCACATGGGGTAACCCTGCAACAAGCCGGGCCGGATTTTTGTGTGCATGGGGGTACCCTGCAACAAGCCGGGTCACATTTTTGTGTACATGGGGGTAACCTTGCAACAAGCCGGGCCATATTTTATGTATATGGGGGTAACCCTGCAACAAGCCGGGGCACAAAAGCAAGGACAGGCCCTAAACAAACATTTATATCAAATTAACAAGCAGAACACGACTATTTCCCTGTCAGCTTTTATAGTATTCGTGTATGTATTTTCTTGAAAAATAAATTAAACCATATTTCCTTCACTCCATCCCATTAGTATATACACGAACAATACTCGTAATAATTAAGTAAACAAATGCAGTGGAATCTTTCTAAACTGTACCCTCTGAAACCGGAATGCCTCCCTAAAAACCGGAAAGCCTCTAAATCCCAAAGTGCACGATGTTTTCCGGTTTATCCCTTAAATGTGTGACTCGCATTGTCTTATTTCACTCGTTGACCACGGAGAACGCGTTGCTCCTATTTATTTATGAATCATATGAATTATAACATTTGGTTACTGAAATAAATCTACTACACTTCACTTGCAGTAAAGGACAAACAAATGTATATACAAAAATTTACAAAGTTACTAGTATTTAACGGTACTTTAATGAAACAGAAATACGTAATACTATAGAGACACATATCTTCATGCAAAAATGGGTCATAAGATGAAAACAGCCGTGGCATATCCAAAAACACAACAAAACAAAAACACCAAAAAAAACCCCCAAAAAACATCAACACCCCCATCCCCCCAAAAATAGGAAGGGATAGAAAAAGAAAAAGTGTATCCTTAAATCGGTACTGTCGAGGCATCAGGTGATCAGGTTGGTGAGACGCTTGTTGGCGCATATTGCAGACGACAATGACTTCACTCGACGCTTGTATATAATAATGTTTATCGTAATGTTTATCAAATGAATTATTACATTAAACAGAGCGTATAAATATGCTGCGATCGTTTTACCAGTATTTTGGTTTTCTGCCGTTATTTTTAAATAATACAAAAGTATGTCAAGATCCAGAAAGGTAAATAATTAGTTAAACATGGAGGAAATATATCAAATCTCGCAAGATAGCCTGACAAGGAGTTTTCCTTTGTTTTCTGTTTTTATTGATGCTGGTTGCTTAAGACCCTAAGGCTCAAGATCGCTAACAAAGGTTCAACTGTACATCTGCAAATAGTTGACCAAAATCAAGCAAACGTTTTCTCCTCAATACAAGGCGACATTGTGACAGACTTGGTTGAGGCCAGGGAGAAGTGTGTTGTACTTTTGCTTATTTTCGAGGTACTTGATGTATTGGACGTATTGTTTGTCAACGGTTTCCGCTCTGGCAGGAAGTTCCCCTGTGGTTTTCTCTCGTAATGGCGATTTTTTGAAGTCAAACCACACCGCAGTAACCGCTGTACAGAGTCCCGGAATTTTCTGTAAAATATGTTCATTTCTTTATATGTCAGGAGAGTGACCATGATATCCCAAACTGCAGGTATCAAATTTATGTTGCTAACATTTGTCAACGACATTCATTAACAGCTTTGGCATAAGGAAATGCAGTTAACCACTGCTGACCGATATCATCTATGTTACCGTTGACAACATATGCAATAGTGCTGTGCTATTCTTTGATGGATTCTAGAAGAATAGCACGTTTATATACTGCAGACTCTGAGAAAAATAAATATTTACCATTTGATTATGTTCATACACATTGGTTGTAGCCTGCTTATTGCCGCCATTTATGCACGAACACATTAAAGTAAATATATGATATACATTTGATGGAATATTTTGTATTTTGTTTTCGTGTGGTAAAAAGGCGGTGTTTTCAAAGTCCTTAAGTATGCATGAAATGATCATGGATTGACGTCCTTAATTGGGCCTAATTATGAAACAGCTGTTAATATTGGATGGCAATATCAATAAAACAGACGGTAGGTAGGTATTATATATATAATTATTCTTTCTCCTTTTTCCAGACGCATTTTTATGTTCAGACAGCTTGCACTATATATGATTGTTAAAGGGGATCGGGGGAGGTTAAAGAAAGATCCGAATCTAGTGAAGTAAAGGAAATAAGTGTTACTGCTTTAATTTATTGTTGCCAGTTTAAAATGATCTTTTTAAAGGTTAAGGTGGATTCGAAACTAAGGAACTTCACTTACTGGTTTGTTGCAATGTAGATCAGGAAATTACTACATGAATGCACGTGTGCCAGCAAAGTGATGAATAGGTACGCTTCGTACCTGGCCGTATCGGCGAAGTCCATGATATTGATAAGGCCAAACGGTGTCCAGCAGACGATGAACATCAAGAAGCAGACTAACAGAGAGCGCGAGGATCTAAAAGCTTCGTGCACGGCATTTCTTTTTCTGTAAAAATATATATGTATGTGAAATATGCCATGTACATTAGTAAGAAATGCATAATAATTAAAAGAATTTACCGAATATACACTGGTTAGCGAGTTTCCGTCTGTGCCAATCAGTATTATTCCCTATAAGAAAAATATTTATGAATAACAACAACAATAATAATAATAATAATAAAAGAAGAAGAAGAAGAAGAAACTTAAGCTTACGTTAGTGGATCGTCTGCGTTGATGATATGGATGCTTGTTTTGCAGACATAAATCTTCCGAAAGATCAAGAAGAAGCAAGCGCCTATTGGAACAAACGGTCCAATCAGAGACACGGTGATGAGCAGGGTGTACGAGAAGCTTGCACTTCTGCTCCAGCTACATTTGTGGTTCTTCTTGTCATAGCTATGGTCTCCCCAGCCCAGCATATTTGCCGAGTCAATCACCATGGCAATTACCCAGAGCAGTGCGCATGTCACAATAGATCGCATAGGCTTGTAAATACGATAATAGATCTTAAACTGGCACATGTACAGGTACCTGAAAATTATGTTGATTACATGCAAGTATATAGAAATAAATGAATACCAACTAAATATGCAAATGTCTAGGGTTAGTGAAAAAAACAAACAAAAAAAACAAACAAAAAAAAAACGGTACAAATATCTCCTACTGCAAGTATCTAAGCATGATGAGAATATATGTTGCCTACTATCAAGGAATAAAAGATTATTTTATGCTAACTGATGAAATCAATATTCCATAGTGTGATGAAATTACAAAAGCATCGAGGGGACATGGTGTTTTTAACTAAGAAAAAAAAAAACGAAAAACAAATCTTACTAACTCGAGGCCACGAGTTAGTAACCAAGAAATTTTTTAGAAAAAAACAAATATCGCTATCTCGTGGCCACGAGATAACTCGTGGCCAAGAGTTAGTAACTAAGAAAAAAAAAACACAACAAAAAACAGTTCTCGCTAACTCGTGGCCACGAATTAGTAACTAAGATAAAATAATAATAATAAAAAAACAGTTCTCGCTGTATCGTGGCCACGAGACAATCAAACGATTTGATTGGCTAGCTAACTCGTGGCCACGATATAGCGAGAAATGTTTTGTTTTTTTAGTTACTAACTCGGGCCTTGCGAGAACCCTTAAATTTGTTTTTTTAGTTACTATCTCGTGGCCACGTGATAATAACTAAGAAAAACACCATGTCCCCTCGGTGCTTCCGTATGAAATAGATCTGCCAGGACTACTTTATTTACTTATAAAGGAAATGTAGCAGCAGTTAGCATAGGATAAGAAAAATGTTTTTTTTTTTAGTGAAAATGCGCCCGTGAAAATATGAAATTGTGTCACTACTCGATGAGATATATTCCATATCCACTCAAAACAAACACATATATTCTCTATATGTGTAGCCTACTGTGCAAACATCAAGAGATAAATGGATATATGTAGCCCACTATGCAAGTACATGTATCTCATGAAAATATATTTGTAGCCTGCTATGTATACAGCTACAGACAATGAATACATATTTAGTATATAATGCAAATTTCTAGGGATAATGAATAGCCTATAATGCTAATATCTAATGATAATAAATACAAATGTAGAGTATAATGCAAATATCTAGGCATAATGAAGAAATGTATGTATGTAGTTACCATCAGAAGAAGAAAATTTGGAATAAGATTATTTGGCTGTAACAAACATAGATTCAATTACATACATAAGAATATAAAAATATTGTAATGAGTCATTCACATGCAATTAACATGCACAAGGATTAAATCATTTAGATATGCACGATAGAAATATCACTTTTTGAATGGAAGGATTGCCCAGATTGTTATATGTTGCCTTTATTCAACTCAGTATTTTACTGAAAAGTTTAAATTTAGTTTCACAAATTGTTGATACACGATTACAAATGTTATTTAATAGTGTATGTTATATATGGACATATTGGCTTAATAGTTTCATACTCTTTTCAAAGAGATATGTTTTGATTGCAGTATCTTCTACTGTGAAGGTCGAACTACTATTGGGATAATAGTGATAAATGGTTTCTGGAATGCAAGATCAAAAAGTCAAATTCTGATTGATTTTTTGTTCCATCAATTTTGGAAACACGCATATGACGTATACTAGTGCATATTGGCCAAATGCACAACATGTCCGAAATGTTACGAGCACAAATCCAAATAAATATGTAGGCTGTGGTGCAAGCCAAAAAAAAAAAAAAAAAAAAAAAAGGAAAACCACGAGAATGAGTCACTTATATGTCACATGTACAAAAACAGTCACTTAACTTACACGGGATTTTTTAGTTTTTATATACGCTGGGTCATGAATTTTGAAAACTTTGGGGTAGGGGTCGGGTCGCTTACATGCAAAATAAAGACGTACCTGTTAAATGTTTGCAAGATGAGGCTCAGATAGGAACAGATGCAGGCAGTGAAGCACAAGATGGACACGGCCTCACACGCGAACCAGTGCTGATTGAACCATGCCTCGCCCAAAATGGCGCCTGGTGGGGAAGGTCGAAAAATGATAAAGGAATTGATCTTTATATAGCTACTCATACAATCATTTAGTTCCAACGAATTTTAAGTACGTGTTCACTAATTGTTTATAAGATTAAGTTCTCCTTCAAATCTGACTTTGAATTATCTGTTGCTTTCGTATTGCCTATACAGATTTTGATTGTCACTAAATACACTGTGCATTTCTTCTGAGAGTTGCGATTTCATTGATGATTTTTGGTTCACCAGAACACAACGTGCTCAAGGTGTGCTATTGTGATCACACTGCACATCCGTCCTCTGTCGTCAGTTGTCAGTAACCAATAGTTTTTTTAAACGACATCTCCTCTAAAATTGAAGAAACTCATCTTTATGTGGCCCTTCACAAAAGTTGCTAAAATAAAATTGATCATGCAGAACTCTGGTTGCTATGGCAACCAAAATTTTTTTTACTTTGAAATATTTTTTAAAAAAAATCATCCCCTGAAACCTATAATCAGAATTTAATTTCATTTGGTAAAAATGGTCACCTGATAGCTGTCTACCATTATTGGTAAAATGAAGTTGGTCCCTTGAAAAATGAGGACCCTGGATTTGCCTAATTTCCTTAAATATTATATATAGAAAAAATTTAAAAATTCCTTTTCTATGAAGCCAAAGACCAGAATTTAATTTCTTTTAGCACAAGTAGTCACCTCTTAACTGCTAAAATAAAGTTGATCCCATGAAAAATGAGGCTCCTATAAGGCCGGCTTGTTTCCTTACAGTTACTCCATATAGAATATTTCAAATTGTTTTCTTCTATGAAGCCAATGACCAGAATTTAAATTCATTTAGCATAATGGTTTCCCTAATGTCTATGTACCATAAATGCTAAAAAAAAGCTGATTCCTTGACAAACGAGGCCCGTAGGGGTATTCTTAGTTTTCTTATATACTCTATATAGAATTTCTAATTTCAAAATTATACTTCTATGAAACCAATGGTAAGAATTTAATTTCTTATAGCGCAAATGGTCACCTCACGGTTGTTTACCAGAATAACTAAAATAAGGTTGATCCTGAGTAAGAAGGCCTCCAGATGACTTATTAAGATTTTTTTTTTCTGAAATTTGAATCTGGTTGCTTCTGGAGGTAATCACATTAAAAGGATGGGTTTAAATTACAGCTTATGTACTCTGGTGAGCTATCTAAGATCATATGGTCCTCTTGTTTTGTTGTTTTACCTATATAGGAAAATCCTCATGCTAAACATTGCTAACATATCAAAAGTTGGAATAAAGAGGCAGAGAGCATTTAAATTCATTCTTTTTGCGAAGTTTCGTTTACTTCAGTAAAGAACCTACCGACAAGACACATGGGTTCCGCCAGGGCTGCAACACAAAGGTCTGCTACCGCTTGATTAATGATGAAGATCCTTCCGATTTTGTTCACGTTGTTTTCAATAACGTTGATAGTAATGATGATGATGTTTCCAGCGGTCCCGATGACAATAATCAACATCGTCAGAATACAGTAAATGACAGCTGTTGTGAAATCAGACTGCCATAGCGGAGGCTGTACTTTCATGGAGAAACCTTGGTCGTATTCGTCGAAGATCGTGTAATTTGATTGGTTAAAATATTTAACAGACGTAGACGAATTTGACATACTTGCATTGACTTCCGGTACAATGTATTTTACAGTTTTATTCCAGACCGATGTATTGTTTTCGTCCATTTTGTCTGGAATAAAAAGTTATTATTCTTTATGAATTTGATTCGACTGCGATCAGCAGTGGTTTTGTTCCTGTTTTATTGCTGTGACATGCTCAACTATAATTACATTATAATGCAGACATGCATCTCAAAATAGGTATGGAATTAATAAATGCAAAACATTCCATGTCACTGTGACCTTGTCAACAATACATGCAATGTTATGCAGAAACAGAAATTTTAGAAATGTTGCCGGAATAACGCAACAAATATCATTGAAAGAATTAATAATAATGCACGATGCTACTAATTTTTAGCACCCTGACCGGAAAAGAATATTGACAAACTAGAAAGAGTCCATAACAGAGCAGATAGACTCATACTAAGAGATTCCCAGGCTTTATGTCCTTATATAACATTAACTTGTCTAGACTTAATGGTGGCTGATTTCTTCCAAGTTGTCTGGCGGATTTTCGAAAGGGGAAAAAACTAGTTTGGCAGGACGAAAAGAAGAAACTTTGGGTCGAAATTTCGGGGCGAAAAAAAAACATTTCGGTTTTTCGTCGCGAAGTTTCGTCTTTTTGCTCGAAATCTCGCCCAGACATTTGGCTTTTAGTCAGCCACCAAAACACTTTTTAAGACACGTCTTGATCACAAAGTGGCTGACTTTCTAATACTCAAAAATACCATAAAAATATAAAAATGAATAAATGAAAATAACACACACACACACACACACACACACACCAAAGGTCTAAAATTCATATTAATTTGTGGATATTTGTGGATAGTTTAAACATATTTTATTGTCAAAATGTTTACAAGTACACACATATCATCAACATGGTTATAAATATACAAATGACAAATGGGTCTAGCCACAAGTTCTCTCAACTTAGGTTAAGGCCATTCCCAAACAACATGAATATATTTGCAAAGAGGCTGGTCATAATTAATGTCAAATGAATATGTCATAAAAATATGAAAATTTCTGCATTAAATCAAAAATATATAATTGAGCTATACATTATTTTATGTTTATATGTGCTATAAAGTGAGAGGCTGATTTTATAAAAGGAAAAGAGAGAGATATAATAAACAAATACATCAGAAACAATAGACATACATGTATGTTGGTAACCGGGATAAGCGTTGGTTATTTAGGTTTTTAATAATAAAACTGTAATAACCTTTACGAATGATCAAGTAGAAAAACGTTTTGTTTCCTCTATAAAGGACTGGACACATAAGAAAATAAATTTATTATCTTCTAAAGTTAAAGATTCAATACCATAAAGTAGTTTTGAAACACTAAGTGGATGAAATCGTCGTGTTTTTCGAAAGAGAGTGATTCTACTATTGTCGTATAACTTGCATCTGAAAAAGTAATGGTCTGTAGTTTCATTTGCATCACCACACAAACACATAGGGTCATCTGTTATATGATTTTGAAATAAGTCATGTTTAAGTTCGCTACAATTGTTCCTCAATCTTGTATGGATAACCGAAAGTCTACATTTGCCAACAGTATAATATTTAGGAACCTGATGTGCTGGAAACATTTTATTTATATTTGTTTTAAATGTCAATAAGGATTGTGTCTCTTTTAATGATTGTGGAATACTATTCCACATTGTAATTAAGGAAGGTATTACAGAATTGGCAAATATTAAATATATAAAATAATTTTGAGGATTCCTTAAATGATATACTGTTCGATTCGATTTTGAATACTAGGGACCATCTAAAGGAATCGTTTCAGGAAAACAATTACATTTTATTTGAGTGGTTATTTGAGTGGTCACAAGATACAGGTCGTGTCGCCGTGTCCACCATTACAGTGTGGATAATAGGGGTGCGGTATGCATTTAAACGGGTACTTTTTCTACAGAAAACTACCAAGGCCGTGTTACAAGTAATATTGCAGGCATACCGGTATTTACCGGTATCAGGTCTGCACTTGCTATCCAAATTTGGATCTATCCAAAACTGCATTTTTGTTTTTCGGCGGGGATAGATTAAGAGCAAGGGCCAAAAACATTGAAATAGATGAAATTGGAGACACAGGAATAAAACTATACAGAAAATGGAGGAAAATATCTTGCACGGAAAAATCAATTGTTCCCCGAATTATTAAGGTCATTATGAGACATGTAGTTTAAAAGTCAGACTGAGACACAAACGAGAGTGGCCGCTTGTAACAGGTGACCGTTTTATGGAGGTTGGATATGTGCCATTCTAGAATTTTAGTCTGGCTTCATGCTGACACCTGTATGCAGGTGTATGCTTACACAGTCTATATTGAGTCTTCAAAAATATTACTGGACAGTTAATGCGCCTTACGTAAGCTAAATAACATTGAAGAGATGAATATCATTTTTTTTTTTTGAATACAGCTATAATACTTTGGTATTAAAATAACTAGAGCATTTACAAATATGGGAGATGATACAACTCTATAAGATGTTTCTTTTCTTAACATTCAAGGATATAAAACAGGTTATATCATTACCACAGTTTATACAGAAAGTGGCACCCTAGGAATTTTGACTCTCAGTATGTTACAATGAATCTGTGTATCACGTAGAACAGTGTAGCTGCATTTTCGTGCTTTAAATGTTGCACAAACAAGTATATTTGAAAATGCATGCATATCATTTTTCATGTAATACTTTTTATATTCGAAAAATGAACCAATGAACGACAACACTGTCAGACCCTGTTGGTGCTGATCAGTGCGTTACGCATATGATCGACTGACTTTGCTAAAAGTTTATGTACACTATACTAACACAAGTTACTTACACTATTTTTATGAATTATTCTTTTTGATCCGTATTTGTGTGTGTCAGACTCGCATTACTGCTAAATCCACGCAGTAGTTACCTCCCCGTATAGTTGTATTTTTTTATTTTATTTTTTGCTTGCAAGGGAGATCACTGTGTGGAGTTTGGCATTACTGGTGACCGCAAGTCTTTCCGCGAAAGTATGACTACATACAAATGTGTAGCAAATTACAATATTGCATTATATCATTTACCGGTACTTCACTTGTAAGTAGAGGTAAATGGGATGCAAGAAAGAAAGGGGTGATGAGAAGTAATTTGGATGTTATATATAAGTACATGTATATTTTGATGTTCAGTTTTATACTCTATGGTTACACAAAATATTATGCATAAAACATTTGGGACTCTTTAATGAAACACATTTTACAGTTATGCAAAACAAGGTCTATTACATGTGCCTATCTTTGACATTCAACCTCCAAAGGTGACCTTGACCTATGAAGCTGAGGCATGCGCCTTCCATTGTAGTATATTTCAATAAATTACAAAATCTAATAAATAGATGTTTTTTTTTGTTTTTTTTTTTCGTTTAGAAAATCTGGTTAATGATAAACTATTGGGTTCTCTTTCTCTCTCTCTCTAAATGTAAATATTATATAATTGTATACTACGCATTTGTATGTCACACACTTAGACTGTGTCAACGAAACAACTTTGAATCATCAGCCAAATCCACGGCATTGTTGTATGAGCTAGGTTTGATATTACGAAGGATCTGATATTGTTAAATTTTCATAAGCAAATGAATTCCTCCAATTAACCTTTGATTTTGAAATCAATAAATTCCGACAAGTCAAACTGCACACATAATTCATCTCAATACCGCAGAAAGTATTCAGGGGAGATAGCAACGTAGTTAGGGTAACACGTGCAAATACAAGTAACGATGCATAAGGGGTTCAAACTCTAATATTGGGGATTTTTAACCGTTACTGAACGAAGGGCATGACATTTTTAACTGAAATACCGAAATCATCACTCGACTGTTTAACTATTCATCTAGCATAGGTGAATTATCCAAAATACATTTAATTCATAAAGACATTTGCATCGGTAGGTATTTAATGATTTACTCCATGTGCTTTGAACAACTGAAATAAAGTGGTTGTTTCTAATGTTTTAGAACATTGGCTGTTTATTTCAAAGATTGATATAAAATCTACAGTGTCATTTGTTTAACCCTTTCCCTCATAGAGGAAACCATGAAAAGACCTATACGAACAACATAAAACCAGATCAGCCTGCGAGTAACTGCTCCTCAGTGGTCTGGAAATGAGGATTTTGTAATTAAATTTGGTAATGTTTAACTGTGGTTTTCTGCAGATCAAGCTTTATGTGGTACCTATTGAGTGCGTCAAAATGAGTCTATATGAGGGAAAGGATTAAACGGTGTATGACCTCATGATTTTTCTTTGACACACGGACTGTGCAGAAACTGAGCTATAATATCGTATGAACAAACAGAGGAGACCCTGATCAGACAGCTCCTATTGAAGCTGTTTGATCTGGGGTTGCCCTGTTTGCCAATGGGTCAAAATGACACTATATGAAGTAAAGTTTAACCGTTTTCCTCATATAGACTCATTTTGACGCACTCAATAGGTACCACATAAAGCCTGATCTGCAGAAAACCACAGTTAAACATTACCAAATTTAAATATAAAGTCCTCATTTCCAGACCACTGAGGAGCAGCGAACAGCATAAAACCTGATCAGCCTGCGAGTTACTCGCAGGCTGATCTGGTTTTATGCTGTTCGCATAGGTCTTTTCAAGGTTTCCTCTATGAGGGAAAGGGTTAAAGTTCAATTAATAAGTATTCATCAGGTTAATTTAAACTTTATTTATTTTACATCGATTATGAAAGAAGTTCTCACAACTTAAATAAATCATTCTCGATGGCTCGAATGACGGCGTATATGGTCATTATTGTGGATGGAAACCGGAGAAACCGAAGAAAACCCACGTGTCTGGACGGGCGATCACCGTACCCACTCCCGTACGTTACCCGGGATCCCGGGACGCATTGGTGAGAAGCGAAGTGCGTTACCACTACGCTATCCAGGCACCCTGTTCTACTCTACGTAATGGTCTTGTCATTTTCTGCTTTGGGTGTCTAATTCAAAATATCGCTAAAATCTTCATAATTGAGAGTATATCAGACTTTTATAAGATCTTGCCAAATTGAAAATACATTTATCCAGTAGTTTTGATTTTTTTTTAGACATTCATTATATCAGGACCATATTTGTGATCAAATTTGGCATTATTTTCCTTTATTTGATTAATTAGTGTGAATGAAAAAATTATATTCAGTAAAATATGACGCCGTAACTTATATGTCATTTTTTTTTTAAAATTTTATTTTTTTTTAAATTCATTAATCAAATCATATTACAAAATGATGATATTGACCATCATCATCATCATCATCATCATCACTGTTACTAAATTAAT
>CM037779.1:51811739-51861739 GCA_021229015.1 Solen grandis | reverse complement strand
TCTGGAAATGAGGATTTTATAATTAAATTTGGTAAGGTTTAAACGTGGTTTTCTGCAGATCAGGCTTTATGTAGTACCTATTGAGTGCGTCAAAATGAGGGAAAGGGTTTAATATTCATGAGTTAAAGGGTGAGCAATAAGTTATCTTGAAAGCTTGAGAACAGTCAGCCCTGTATTAAAATTCTGGTAACAGTCACTAACAATTCACATTTGTATCCCTGTTGTATCACAGGGTATTGAATGCAAGCAGGGAACCAACTCACGAACAGTCATGTTTTCCTTAACTGAACGCAAGCCTGGTTTTAGTGTTATGTGTTATATTCATAAGTGATCTTTTAATCAAGTAATTGGGGATGTAAACATCATGAATAATTACAGATGGCATTTATAAACATAAAACAGGCCATTCTAACCACATGCTTAGCTTATTGATTCTGGTTTTGTGAGAAAACTGGCAGAGTCTCGCTGTTTATTTAGTATTCATATCAGCGATTGTTTTGTTCGCTAAACCTTTTTTCGGCCACATATGTGTATAAAGTACTTGGTAATATTAGTTTTGCTGTGGACTGGATTGTGTCAGTGACAATGAAGCATTGCTGACAGATTTGATAATAGATATATTCATGTATAATAAACGAATGAGGAAATATGCATCAGATAGTTATTTGTTTCAGTTAAAATGCGCACTGCATTCAGGGTCACACTGCACCTGTAATTTGCTGGAAATCGTAATATGATTGAAAATCTGTTGCAGGGATGTTAAACTCAGCACAACAGCGTTTTCACACCATTTGGGAAAAGGGGAGATATATGAGATGAAATTCAATCATCAGAAATTCATTTTTTTCTTGGTTTGCAAGGCACCACATCTGCCTGTCAGAAAAAGATGTCAATGTTAATAAAAAGAAATCTTCATATTGAAGAAAAGACGGCTTGATATTTTTGATGCATCGTAATATACTAGGCTGATTTTTTTTTCAAAGCTGAATATTTATGTACAAATGAATGAAAAAAAATCTGTACAGGATGTTTTTTTATTGTGATAGGAAGCAGGAATTGTTGGTTTTATTGTGTAATGCTGAGAGCATGCAGAATACATCTTGAAATTTTAACTCGGCCAGCTCTTAATTCCAGTCTTGTTTGTCCCTACTCTGCTATTTCATGCCAGTTTTATGGCAGTAGTTTAACAGCTTTGGAAGTTTGGAGCCCAAGAGTGATGTTCTTTAATAATTTATTCCTGCCATTGTTTGGTCTAAAAAATATTTTGAAAACTGGTGACAGCACCAAAAGTTGTTTCAGTAGAAAAAACAACATGAATTAATATAACCTTGAATAGAAAGTTTTTGCCAAGCTTATAGATATAGCATCTGACATGATTTGTTATTTCATATAAATGACAGATCATGTAAGATTCTTTTTATCATATGACCCGTACTGACAGTAATAGTGATTATAACAATAAACAATCAAAAACATAAATGAACCAAATGTGAATGAATTACTATTTGTAATCTAACACCAAGACAGTAGTTTCAAATAAAAACTGAAAATAATAATTTAACGTGTTTATTGCTCATATATTTTCAACATCATATGAATAATGCATCTTTTTGATCAAAGTTAGTTGAATCAAACACATTTAATTTAACTGTTTGAGTTCAACACACTATGCATATATATAGAATACACGCATGTGACACTGAGTGATGTTAATCGGCCTAAAAGTTATATGTAACATGTTAAATATAAGAAAATATGTGATAGTTAATTGAAACCAGAAACAGCTGTTTTAGCATAAAGTCATATGATAAGTTTGTTTTCTATAGATAACTGAGAGTAAATTTTTTTTCAAAACATTAAAAAATAAATAAACCAAAATTTTTTTGAAATGGCATTTTATCAAATGCATGTAAACAGGCTAAAAAAAGTCATTTTCGCACATATTTTAAAAAAATACTGTTCTTACTCCAGTAAAAAAGTGAGTTTCTTTGGAAAAGCTCTGTGTATGTCTCTCTCTTACCTCAGTGAATGTATAAATAATCAGTAGACATCAGAGGTATTGATCGATGGAGGCCATATTAACTGTGGAAATGAAAGAGGGCTGATAT
This sequence comes from Solen grandis, assembly GCA_021229015.1. Taxonomy (NCBI): domain Eukaryota; kingdom Metazoa; phylum Mollusca; class Bivalvia; order Adapedonta; family Solenidae; genus Solen; species Solen grandis. Next base: position 51,859,631 of record CM037779.1, on the reverse strand, counting down.
AATGATTACATATAAAAACATAATGTCCTTATTTCCATACCATACCAGTATAGACTTGGGGAAGGATGAAAGGGATGTCTGGAAACAACTTACAGAGTTAAGGGCTTTTTTGCTTCTATTTTATTCCAGTATCGCTCAGTTTCTATGGTTACTGAAGACAGTTAATAGCTGACATTATAAATCTGTTTTTGATGAAATAAAATGAAAGTGATGAATGTTTATGTTGCTTGAAATAGAATTTCTTCTTTAAATCAAAAATGTTTGTAAATATTTCAGAACGAGGAAGTTAAAAATTAGTATTTTCAACAGCAATATTGACCATCTTTGCAAGAAATCTTTCTGGATACATTAACTTAGAATCATCAGAATAGAAAGAAAAAAGTAAAGAAATGATTCAAGATAAAGCCATTTTGTTCCTTAACCGGCCATACTATTGTAGAAGCAATCATTTGTTTTTTCTCCGTGTGGTCCATCATTGGCTTGGCTGGTTTCCACACTTACCTAGCGGCCAGTGAGCAGACAACCAATGAAGATGTGAGTTGGCACTTTGTTGCCATAGCAACACACTTGTGTATGGATGTTGTCTCCATGGTTGCTGCTATATTTTTATGTATTTTTTTATATTTCTTCACTTATTTTGAATTGCTTTTAAATGTGAATGCTATTGATGTACTGAGTTAATTACAAAAGTCTATTTAGTTGATGCTTCTGAGACTTGTTCTCAGCTTTTATAACGTGACAGTGTGTTTGCAAACTTGTTTGTATTCTGTGTTCGGTTTTCAGGAGAAGATCTTTTGAGCTAATTGTTGTCGTTAAAACTTTCTTAATGTCAGTCTCACTCTTGATATTTCAGTTTTATATTTATTGACCAGTAAAGTTGATCATTCAGTTTCTAAGAGGGCAGTGAAAGAAACTATTAGCTATTAACAAGATGCTATTATAGATATGAATTGCCTGCAGGGGATCTGACATTCCCTCTGCTTGTTTGCATTGCATGATTATTTAGGTGAACATTATGTAGGTCTAATACCACTTATGTAGTATCCTTGCAATGTGATGCAAGAATCATTGATAGTTTTGTTGTTTAAATCAGGGTCTTTGAACACCTTGTTGGATGTTGGGACTTGAATTAAACCAACTTTTAGGGTCTTACATGATCGTTTCAACTTAGCAAAAACAACAGAAATCTGATTGTATTTTTTTTGTGTTGGGGGGAATCTCACTACTGGGTTTTATACAATGAACTAGACAGGATTTTCCTATTACTGGTGGTGATTCCTCAAGGTCACTTTGAAATGCTTTTATTACCCAGCTTTTTCCTAAAATCATATTCTTAAAAAGAAAAATCACATTTTTCCCCCCATAATTAAGTTTTGGAAAGCCATTGTGGTATTTCTAGTGAAAAATAATCTTATTTGTTATAGTTAGATTTTTTCCCATATTAAGTTGAGGAAAGCCATAATGGTATTTCAAGTGAAAAAAAAAATATTTTTTAATAATGAATATAGATATGCATGTATCTGATACGGGGAAATTCTGACTCTTATTTTGTTAAAAATAATGAAAGAAGATTGTACACTTGCTAACCATATCTTTTAAAGCCAGTTAAGAAGTCTTATCAGATTTGAATCTTGTCATTTTGTTTTTTGTTTCATAACTTTATTCTGTTATGTCTGTCCTTCAAAATGTACCTCACGGTTATCAGTCTTAAGGAGATTCGGAATTTGTTTTTGTTTAGAATTATGCATGTGTATCAAAATTAGATGCCAAAGTTTTGTTTTTCTACAAAATATTCTGTGATGATTACTGAAGCTATGCTAAGTGAATCGTGAAAGTATTTTTGAAGGACAGACTTTAAATATTGTATGCTTTTCAGGGGATATGATTAGTTTGATTAACACCATAAGTTTTGTATTCATTTTCCTTGACAGTCGCACTGTGATAGAGATCATTATTTGTTTTTTCTCCGTCTGGTCTGTTGTGGGGTTGGCCGGCTTTCATACATATTTGATATCATCCGAACAGACAACAAACGAAGATGTAAGTTGACAGGTATCTTACGACAAGATTTTGTTTTGTCACTTAATGTGACAGATGTTCAGTGTATTGGGACAGGGAGAGGGTCTGCAGAAAGATTGCTGTTCTAACTCGACCAGTCGTATAACCAATATAAGTCACTCAAAGTTCTGAAATTAGGCTAGAAGTCTGTATGTCTCTGTTCTAGGCTAGAGTCTATGCAGAATTTTTTTCACAATATTTTTTAATGGTACAGTGGTCACTCAGTTCTTCAAATGTGTCAGATTATTGAAACTTGGCAATGACTCAAGCTTAAAACTTGGCTTATTTACTCTTCTTATTCTATGTAAGTTTTGGGGTGATTCTATGAACTTCTGAATTTGGATTCTTTGAGATTTGAGCCTAGTCCTTCGTTGTATTTCCTATATAATGTTCATTTGAACCCTTGAGGTCACTATCAAACCTGAGCACTCAGGTATCTTCTTGCCAACAACATTACGTAAAGAATCCTTGTATATGCAAATGAACTGTAGAAAAAAAGGGTTTCCTCTGTAAATTTTTCTTTAAATTCCCACCCTGAAAGCAATTTTCTTGTAATTTCAAAATGGCAAGATGTATTTGATGTTCTAAAAAAACTAATTTAGGCACAAAACTTAAAAAAGATGGCATCAAAATATTTGCATGTCCTATTTGATCCTGAGGACTCACAAAACCACTGTACTTAAAACTTGCTAATTATATTGAACTGCTGACGCAGGTACTGTTAACACTGTCAGGAAAGTGAGAATACGCTTAAGGCAGCAGTAAAAGAGCAGGAGATCATTTGTAGGTCACAGAATCGATAACTTGCTTCTGGTTTTTTGAAATCTTGCTTCCATGATAGCTTGATTTTTTTACCAGGTAAAGTACATGTTTGAAATGGGAGGGAAGGTTAAGAGTATAATCTGTCTTGAATTCCACCAACCATACTTAGGGCTATGTGTACTTTAATACTTAGGAGGCAAATTGTATTATTCTTTTTTATATAATAAAATTTTTCAAATATTTCATTTCTTAACAGATTTTGTTTGTTATTATAGTTAAAATTTATGTCAGCTTTGTTATGTATTTGACTTTTCATGAAACAGGAATGGTGCAATGTATTTCTGCCTTATTAATAATTTAAGTATTACTTAGCGCTAAGTATTGTTGGTGGAATTCAATCTTGATGTTGGTATGGAAATTATAAATAAGAGTTGCTATGATTTGAATCATTTAAATTAGCATGATGCACTTGATATTTTTCTTCTCACAAGATTCTTGAACAAAAGTGTAAAGTCGCTGACTTTAACACTCACTCAGCCCCTCACTGTGTGGGTTTGAATCCCGGCGGGGTCATTCGGATTGTCTCCCAGCTGGCTTGGGTAGGTCGATGGTTCTACCTGGAAGCCTCCGTGCATTCAGTTGTAACATTCTGTTTATATAAAGACAACTTGGTTATCCTCAGGTTGCAAGTAGTGAAATCTGGTACACTTTTTTTCACAGTTATTCTAAATTTGCTCAACTATAATTAGCATAGATATACTTGCCTTTATTTGCTGTTAGATTGTTAGGTGTATAAACAAGTTTTTTTTTAGCTCACTGTACAAAGCTCAGGGTTAGCTGTTGTGATCCTGTGAGTGTCCGCCGTGCGGCGTCAACTATTTTTAGTGTTTACACTCTATCACCTTTATTTCTTAAGCAATCATCTTCAAACTTTAAGACAATGTCTATGACCATAATGACTCGATTGAGTTCGATTATGGCTGAGATCCGTCAATTAGGTCAGGAGTTACGCCCCTTTTTATATTAAAAAATGCCAATTTCACTTTTACACTCTAGCATCTTCATCTTTTGAGCAATCATCTTCAAACTTTATGGCAATGCTTATGACCATAAGGTCTCGATTGAGTTCGATTATGGCTGAGATCGGTCAATTGGGTCAGGAGTTATGCCCCTTTTAATACAAAAAATGCAAGATTTCACTTTGTTTATTCTCTACCAACTTCATTTTTTTAACAATCTTTTTTAAACTTTAAGACAATGTTTATGCCCATAATCTCGCAATTGGGTTCAATTATAACTGATATTGACTAGTTAATTTAGGAGTTATGTCATTTTCACCATAAAAAAAGCCAGATTTCACTTTAACTCTCTAGCATCTTTATTTCTTAAGCAATCATCTTTCTCAGGTGAGCGATCAAGGGCCATCTTGACCCTCTTGTTTGTATTTGTTTTAATTGCAGATATTGTGGAAATAAACTTATTGAAATAAATGACCCATACAGGAAGCTTGTGAGTTACGTGCAGACTGATCTGGAATTATGTCAGTTAAGAGGGTTTTGTCCTGTAAATCCATTATAACACGCTTCATTATATCTGAATCCAGCATAACAGTCTTAACATTGGACCCCAAATCTTTATTTTATCATTCATTTGATTGACTTTAGAAGCATTTTCATGGTTATAATGCGTTAAGTATAATGCTGTACATAGACTAATATAGCATTGTATTGGAGCTGTACTTTACCCAGACCTGGGTCCCAAATATAGCTTTATAATGGAGCTACACTGCCTCTGCATCACTTACACTGACACAAGTGCTTTTTGTCACAATTTTGTTAAAATCTAAGCGTCTGCAATTGTATAAATAACTTTTTCATTTTTTTTTTTATGTGTTTTCAGTAATATACTTTATGCTTATTTGGTCACTTATTTCTATGCATGTTTGACCATTTTATTATTAGATAACCATCTGTCCATCTGTCTGTGTGTGACTTTTATTGTTTTCCAGTGAAGCACAACTTGTCATTCTTATATGACTAGAACTTGAGGAAATATTAAAACAGAAATGATTTTCTCTGTACACAATAAAAAGGTCTAGCAATATGAGTTTCATTGTAGAGACTGGTTTTGGGGAGAGATTTATGTGGGTAGAGTCTAGTAAGTCCATAGCGCTTTAACATGGAGTTTGTCAGATTCATTGTGCTTTCTCTTTAATGGTTACTTTAATTCCACATGTCCGGAGTTTGATGGCAGAATCTAAGCGTGAGCAACAAACTGACAGTTTGTGCCCTTATTTTGACAGAGGAAATGAATATTATTGTATCAAGTTTGAAATAACTTTGTTTAATGTTTGCATCAGTGGGAATAGAATTGATAAAATTAGATTTGTATTTTATGAACACACTCCATTCTGTGCAAGAATTATGGTGTCCTTGAGCTTTCCAATTGGAATAGTGAAATGAGGTTTGTATGTGCGATTTGCATAATTTTGTTCTTTTTCAGATAAAAGGTTCATTTTCATCCAAAAGAAACCAAGAGAATTTCAATCCATACAGTCATGGGTCAATATTTAAGAATTGTATAGGCGTCCTGTGTGGGCCCAATCCCCCAAGGTGAGTTTTGCCAGGAATTATAAACTTGATTTATTCATTTTTAGAATTTCAAAGATAAAAATATAGATCATACTGCTTTGATATTTGTTGTAAAAGATTCTTTATATATATTCATGTACAAGTCTATGATTGATGAGTATAAATTCACTGAATATTGAATGGTATACATCGACAATGGACAATTTTTGAAGTTCAGTGGATAAAATTAACTTGTATCTTCCACAAAAAAACAATCCAATATCCTGTATGTTTTCATATTATTGAGTCAAGGCAGTTAGGATTGGGTATTCATCTCCTTAACCCTTTCCCTCATAGAGGAAACCATGAAAAGACCTATGCAAACAACATAAAACCAGATCAGGTTTTATGCTGTTTGCTGCTCCTCAGTGGTCTGGAAATGAGGACTTTATAATTAAATTTGGTAAGGTTTAACTGTGGTTTTCTGCAGATCAGGCTTTATGTGGTACCTATTGAGTGCATCAAAATGGGTCTATATGAGGGAAAGGGTTAAGTGATTTGTCAAGTTTCGTCATTGTTTATGAAGCTTAACAAGCTTGTGATTTCTTTCTAACTGAACCAGCCAGACACTGAGTAACCAATACTGACCAAGTGCCAGGCAGAGTAACCTCTGAATCAGGCCTGTCTTTGCAAAATACAGTTGATTTGACTTCCAAGCACACTATTTTCAGATCAATATTTACTCTAAAGCCAGTGCACATTTTATTCTTGTTACCTCAAATGTAGGCCATTTTCAACTACCGATATGTTAGACCTTTTTACCAGTCAGAATTATATAATTGTCAGTGTAGTTGGGTATACACTCTAATCTTTTCATTCATTGATACAAGGCTTGATCTGCTGGTAAGTTCCTTGCAGGCTGATCTGGAGGAATACAATCATAGAACCGGGTAGCTTTTGTAATCATATAGTCTAACTTGCTGTAAGCAAGCCCTGGTATCAGCAATCTCATTGCCTTAACCCTTTCCCTCATAGAGGACACCATGAAAAGACCTATGCGAACAGCATAAAACCAGATCAGCCTGCGAGTAACTCGCAGGCTGATCAGGTTTTATGCTGTTCGCTGCTCCTCAGTGGTCTGGAAATAGGTTTTGTAATTAAATTTGGTAAGGTTTAACTGTGGTTTTCTGCAGATCAGGCTTTATGTGATACCTATTGAGGGCGTCAAAATGAGTCTATATGAGGGAAAGGGTTAAGTGGTTAGGTTGAGATTCTGGTCATTTTTGTTGGGACTGTTTTCTAGAACCTGAATCACCACACATCTTTCTCTATCTCTCTCTCTCTCTCTCTCTCTCTCTCTACAAAATATAATATCAGTGTAAACCAGTGACAATGAAAACGCATTGAAAATTAACGAGTCATTAATTAGAATATTACCAGTGGCTTATGATTTTTGTTCCAACAGTTGCTGAAAAATAATTAAGTTGACCTCAGACGCTTCATATCCTAATGTACAGTTTGTTTGCATGTGATATTGTTACATCGTGCCCTGAGGTTTTGTATGACCCAGATATTGAGAAATTGATTAGCTGGGATTATAATCAGAATGCCCTAATCAATGTAAGCTGGCATTAATCTGATCCCGACATCAATTTCTGTTGGATACAGTACACTTCTAGTGTGACAGTGCAAACAGATTCTGCCTGATCCTGCCGAAGATAGGTGGTAGCCAGGGCCGATCAATTTGTGAAAAATTAATGGACTCGATGTATGTGGATTTTAGACAGAGCTAGTGGCAGGAATGATTGGCATGTTTTTGGTATTTGTAAGGTTACTGGTTAGATATTTTCCATAACAGACTCTCTGTTCAAACCAACTTTTCCTGGTTTGAACTGGTATGAAGTGTTTGAAATAAACTTATTTTCTCTAGGTGAAGGATTGATTTGAAAATCACAAATTCCATGACTGGCCTTTGATATTTGAGACTTGCACAATCACTTTTGACGCTGATTTAAACAAGTTGATTTATAATATTGCACCTGAATCAGTGATGTTAACGAGTCCCACTGTGGGTTAAAATTAAATTCTTGGAATATTTGATGCTTTTCTTTGGAAACATAACTTGCATTAAACTAAATCAAGCTATGAAAAATTGATACATTTTTTTTTTCTAGAAATCCTTTGTTTGAAAACAGAGCAGGATTTCATGGAATTATTTTTAAGCTGTGCATTTTGTGTTGTGAGTAGTGAAGGTTTGAAAAATGGCAAATACAGTCTCAGAATGGCAGACATTGTTTTATTTTTCCATCAAGGAATCCCTTATTTCTTAACCATTAAATTTTTTTTGCAAATTTCCATCATTTTTGCCCATTTTTGAGAGGCCTTGTATTTTTTATGTAATATAGCAAAGTCTGTCTGAGGATTATAATTAAATATTTCATGAGCTTTCTTCAGAAGAAAAGAAAAAAAAAAGTTCAATGGTTTCACCCTTCATGTATGGCTCCTGTTCTGTATTGATTAATGCTCTTGTTCAGGGTTGTATATTACATGTCTTTGTTTACCATATTTATCCTTTATGCACTGGTCTTGGTATGCAAGTGGTTAGAACATCCACCCAGTGACCAGGGGTCATGGGTTTGATTCCAGGCCGCGACATAACAAAGTCATTAAAATGGTAATGGTTTATCTCCCTTGTTCTTGGAGCAGGGGTAGTTAGCTCATTATCAGGACAATGTAACAGGATTTGGTATAATGTTACTTGCATATGGTGTGATGTTGCAGTGAGGCAGCATTATCTGTCATATGTAGACAAAAATCCCTCAAGAAATATTGTTTAAAGGACGTTAAACCCAACAAACATCATTGTTCATGCCATGTCAAAAGGAAGTGCTTATTATGACCACAGAAAGCAATATCTTCATAAAATACTCTTAATTACTATCATCCGTTGCACAACAAATTGGTTACTTTATTTAAACTTTTGTGAAAGATTTGTCTTTTTGTCACAAAATATGAAGTGTTATAAATGAATTCTTGATATCAGGAGGTTATCATGCATGTGTGTAAGATGTTGCAATGTTCTGTACTTCAGTTTGATAGACCGTACAGGGTTGATTGTTCCGGAGACATCCCAAGTCCACCCGACTGGCAAGGACAGCTCTGTCAAACGAGACTTCTATGGATCCACTACCGTCACTAAACAAAAGGTATGTCAAGTTAGGAACAAGCAAAAAGCCAGATCAGACTGAGGCAGTTACTAGTCAGAATGTGTTAAATTCTTACCGTATGAAATTCACTTAGTTTAGGTATTGTAGAGCTGAGGACAGTATAAAACCTGAATAGCCTATGTGTTACCTACAAGTTGGTCTGGTTTTATACTGGTTGTATCAGATCTGGGTTGTATCAGATCTGGTTTTATACTGGTTGTATCAGATCTGGGTTGTATCAGATCTGGTTTTATACTGGTTGTATCAGATCTGGTTTTATACTGGTTGTATCAGATTGGTTTTATACTCAGATCTGGTTTTATACTGGTTGTATCAGATCTGGTTTTATACTGGTTGTATCAGATTGGTTTTATACTGGTTGTATCAGATCTGGTTTTATACTGGTTGTATCAGATTGGTTTTATACTGGTTGTATCAGATCTGGTTTTATACTGGTTGTATCAGATTGGTTTTATACTGGTTGTATCAGATCTGGTTTTATACTGGTTGTATCAGATTGGTTTTATACTGGTTGTATCAGATTGGTTTTGGTTGTATCAGATTGGTTTTATACTGGTTTTATACTGGTTGTATCAGATCTGGTTTTATACTGGTTGTATCAGATTGGTTTTATACTGGTTGTATCAGATTGCTTTTATACTGGTTGTATCAGATCTGGTTTTATACTGGTTGTATCAGATTGGTTTTATACTGGTTGTATCAGATTGGTTTTATACTGGTTGTATCAGATTGGTTTTATACTGGTTGTATCAGATTGGTTTTATACTGGTTGTATCAGATTGGTTTTATACTGGTTGTATCATATCTGGTTTTATACTGGTTGTATCAGATTGGTTTTATACTGGTTGTATCAGATTGGTTTTATACTGGTTGTATCAGATCTGGTTTTATACTGGTTGTATCAGATTGGTTTTATACTCAGATCTGGTTTTATACTGGTTGTATCAGATCTGGTTTTATACTGGTTGTATCTTTGATAGCATACAAATGGCAAACAGTTAACCAAACCAGAAAAGACAAGCTCTTAATCTCTGACCTCATCCGTAGTGTATATTGTCAAATATTTATAGGGATGGGAGGAAATGCACCACATGAAATAGTGGTGCATTGTGCATTGTGGGTTGAAAGTGTCCAGGATGGGAAGACGTATTGGTTTTAGCTTTACTGTCTATCTCTGTCCATCTCTCTGTCTCCCTGGATTTGTCTGCACTTGATTTTCAAAATCTTTTACTTGATTTCTATCAGTTGTCAGTATAAAGTCTTGTTTTCATATCGTTTTATATGGTTTAATAAAGAAACAAATAAAACAGAAAACCATTGCTGAATATGGAAACAGTTACCAAGGTGACCTTTCTTTATACATAGACGTAATTTAGATATTTATAAATATACTTTGCATATGGTTTCACTCAGAACCTAGCAACTGATGAAGTTAAAAACTGGTTACAATTTTTGCCTCTGTAGAAAGCACATTGGCAGAGAATAGTGAAAGATTAATCTATGTTCTGATGCACCAAATATTAATAGCACACATAATTCTGTTATTCTTTTTACCTTTTCAAATATTGATTTTTCACAGATTTCTGTAGATTTTCCATGGCTGTTTTATGCAAAATCGTTCTTCTGTGTAGCTTTTGAAAATGCCCAACAAAAGTCAAATACAGTAATGCATGTATTGATTGCGAATGACTGACTGAACCTTATTAACAAATTGAAAAAGTATAATTTCAGGTGAAAAATCACAATACAGGGATGAGCAGATTATGATCAAAACATTCATTTGTACTCAATGTTACCTCCATTGGAAATAGAGATAAGCGATGTCATAAAAATAGTCCTCTAGCATGTACTGGTCTCACTGAAAAAAGGATTGAAACATGAAAAGTTCAATTTAAATAGATTTTGAGGAAATTTTTGGCCATAATATATGTTGTGTGTCTACTTGTACAAGGCTTATAAATCAGTCTTGTTGATGAGTGGTCAGAGAGTCTACCCCATAGTTGGGAGGTGGAGAGTTTGATTCCCAGCAGAGATGTTAATGGGAAGTTAAACCCAAGCAAATAAGCAAGCAAGGCTTGTAAGTGGATGCTTACGAGACCAAGTTAATATGATAATGGTGAATGCTAACTTGTCCTTCCAGTCGACGACCAACATGGGAACAAACACCCAAGCTGACCAGGTACCCATGTCCAAGGTGGTGGGTGGACCACAGGTGACCAAACAGGACATGATCAGTTACCAGTCCTCCGACGGTTCCATTAACAACCGGTTACCTCCCACTACAGGTGAGTACAATGGCGTGGCAGTACCTGTGATTCCAGGGGGTCTGGCTTTTATAGATAAGGAAACATTCCCAGCTTTGATTATCTATATTGAAGATTGATCGAGTGAAATTTCAAGGTAGCTAAAATCTGTTTTCAAAGTCTGAAAGCAGTATTCATGTATGGTTATAATAAATTGATATGAATTGTTGCGCTGAATTATTCAGCAGAACACTGTTGTTGTTTTTCTTTTCACTCTTTGGGTTTTAGTTTAAATATATTTTATTATTCACATTCATACAAACATAAAGGGTACAAACAATATGAATAGTGCCATCATTTGTGAAATAACTGGATTGAAGTGAAGGCAATATGCTTATAAAACTTCTCTCCAACAAATGTAAATTTCAAATGCAACTGGTGAGAATCAAATGACTCATATTACGTTTGTTCTTTGGGTTTTATTATAATCATATCGAAGAATAATCCTCTGTGTTGCATTCACATGTCATCACTTTAACTCACTGTGCATCTGAATGCAACACCACGAATTCTTGCAAAATGAAACCACTTAGTTTCCTGAAGAAAAAAAAAAAGTTTGGGGATTACCCTGTTTATGGTCCTGTTACATATATACAATCATTCTGTATGCATTAGAGACTCCTCTTTATCTTTAAGCCATATGCAGAGGAAAATTGCCATTGTTTCAGTTCATGTAGCATATATTGCTAGTTTTGTTAATCTGAAAATGGACATGAAAGTAAGGCTTTAGGTTTGTGCTAGATGTATTATGTACTCTAATATATTTTTAAAAACCTTTGATGATGTTGATCTGGCTTTCATTATTTTAAGAGAACCCTGTGAAAATTTAAAAGGAAATTTAGGTTTTACTAGAAGCCATATTTATGTAGTCTGAGTTTTAAGATACCATCTCATTTATAGATTTATTTTTTTTTTAAATTCTCTTTCCCATTGGAAATGACCTATTTACTGGTACCTAAGCATGTTAAAATTTCATGTTAATGCCAAAGTTATTTTCTTCAGGGGTCTTCAGGAGTCATTATTTTGCCAAATTAAAATAAATTAGTACATAAAACTTTAAAGTAACGGAGGTCTTACTTCTAATATATAAAATTGTATGTCAATATATTGAATAAACTTCATTTGAACAGCTTCTTTGAAAGAAAGATCTGAAGACATAAAAGAATATTCTCGTACAAATTGGATTTATTGAAACATTTCTGTGCTGTTAATTGGCATGGAACCTGAGAATAATTGTTCAATTTGTATTTTGCTAGAGGTAGGAACTAACTAATTTGAAAATTACAGGATCTGAGGATTTTGTACTTTACTTGAGTGATTAATTACTTTTCAGATTTACCATGATTTTGTTTGATATGCATGTGATTAAGAGAGTAATTTGATGAAAGACATAGATTGTTTGTATTGTATTTCAGCATCTATAAATGGGAATGTGTTTGTAATTGCTTGTGATTGGCAGATATATTGTTTAGTGATAAGGGCAAAAGTTGTCAACAAAGTATCCTTTCAATTAGGCCCTCACTTCTGGGTTAACCCTTTCCCTCATATAGACTCATTTTGATGCACTCAATAGGTACCACATAAAGCCTGATCTGCAGAAAGCCAAACTCAGACCTTACCAAATTTAATTGTAAAATCCTCATTACCAGACCACTTAGGAGCAGTGAACAGCATAAAACCTGATCAGCCTGCGAGTTACTCGCAAGCTGATCTGGTTTTATGCTGTTCGCATAGGTCTTTTCATGGTTTCCTTTATGAGGGAAAGGGTTAAATCCTGTTTAGGTCATCCCAATCTTCCATGTAAGGAAGCCTTCCAACTAGCTTGCAGTAAGTAAGTGGTTCGAGCCAGGTGCCTCTGTATATGTGCGGTCTTTCTTTGCTTGTAATTAGCTTGATGTCATTTATATGACTGCAATGTTATAATACACTCCAAAACAGCAAGATGAAGATTGCAAGGATTTGCATCAAGATGATGAATATTCATGTACATATTTATGACCTGATGAATATTAATTAACAGAATTTCTATTGGTATATAAAACAAAGGATTTTGTAGAATATAGACTGTATAGAAATTGAGCTACCTTATTGTATGAGCAAAAATAGGAGCTTCTAAAGGAGCTGTCTGATCTGGTCTGCTCTGTTTGCCAGTGCATTAAAATGGGTCTAGATGAAGTAAAGGGTGAATCACATAGAGCGAGCCTTTAACCATTTCCCTCATAGAGGACACCATGAAAAGACCTATGCGAACAGCATAAAACCAGATCAGCCTGCGAGTAACTCGCAGGCTGATCAGGTTTTATGCTGTTTGCTGCTCCTCAGTGGTCTGGAAATGAGGACTTTATAATTAAATTTGGTAAGGTTTAACTGTGGTTTTCTGCAGATCAGGCTTTATGTGGTACCTATTGAGTGCGTCAAAATGAGCCTATATTAGGGAAAGGGTTAAAATCAACACGGCTTTTCTGTATCACTCAAGCCACTCATTATAGCTGAATATCTGTAGATTTCCTAATATAATTCAGATAATTCATAGGTGTGATGTTTTATTCTGTGACACTTTGCTTGTGTCAAGTATATTATTTTGATGTTTTCCCTAGAAATAAGAATATTTTTCTATTCTGTCATATTTTTTCAAGATAAAGAAAAAATACTTTAGTTTGTTCATGCAGTCGACTATAGTTGAGCTTTCAAGAAAGTTTATGTCTTTATTCAAGACATTTTAGTCACACTTTTTTAAAAAGGAAATTAACTTCATAAGTCTGCCAGAAATAGAAATGTGTGGTAGGTTTAGCCACCTGAATGGTTTTATGAACTTTTCATTCCACATAATATTCTCTCCTTTCTTGTCAAGAAAGATTGTATGCCCATCCCAAAAGAATAGTTTGTTTTCAGTTACCTGACCTCTAGGTTATGTCTGTTGGGTAGGTTGGTAGAGATAATTTAAAGAAAGTGTGGAGAAGTCAAAACAGCATGTCTTAATCAAGAAAGAAGTGTGGAATGGGCAGAGATAATTGACAGGTTTTGACATGTAACTTATGACTTTCTGACACCAAATGATTAAACAATTTTGGATAAAATATCTAGAGAAGAGGTCTGTTTTTTGCCCATACTGCCCACCAAAAGAAAGAGAAAAAGAGTTACCTGCAGGCAGGTGTATCTGGCCTTATACTGATCACTAGGGTTATTGTCTTGATAGTGTAAGTGTGGGAAAGAGGTAATGAAACTTACATTTTGGTTACCTTCGCGTAGAAAGAATATATGAAATCTTCATAATTTTTTTGTTGGCATTTAACTTTATTCCATTTTGATGGCTTGGTACAAAACTATTTTAACTGCGTCTTTATTTATATGTAGCTACAATAGTTTTTCAGCAAGCTCTCAGTTTGTGAGAAATTGATTTTTAGGTATATTGTACATTATTAATTGATTCATGTGAGGTCTGTGATAAGAAATTATCTCTTTGATGAAAATTTGTGGATAAAAAACCATCCAGACGCAAAAATTAGTTCCCTAGGTAAATGAACAAGTTTATAGTGATTTAATGAAGATGTCATAGGTGTTCTACATGCTCTGCAACGTCAGTTGATGTCTGTGATCAGCTGGCGCGGGTTGTAGATCAATAATTGCACGGGATGATCGGAACATTCAGAATCAATGTGGATTCATTGATCCCTGGGAAATGGTGCAAATGCATTAATCCATGTTAAATGTATTTAGAGCCATTAAACAACATCGTTGTGAAGCTATTAAAGTATGGCAGGTTCTTGGGAGTTATTTTCTGATGTCATTACGATCAATAAATTAACTTTCAGCTATCTTTATAGGTTTTCTCTGTTTTGACATATTTATGTATTTCTTAGATCAGCTGTATCTGTTTCTGTTATCCATAAATATATATACACACACACACACAGTGAAACTGGAAAACAAAGGTCACTCAAGGGAAACTGAAAATTGGCCTGTGTCTGACGGTGGCTGTTTTTCAGAGGTTTACTATATTTTCAGAGCAGTCACTGGCCTTTGTTCACAAGTTGGTTGATATACAGAGGTGACCACTATTATGGGTTTGACTGTACAAAGACAAAGGTCACATTAAGGTCATGGTCAGTGTAAATAGTCAAAGGTCAAATAAGATACAGGTGTATATCATTTTATTGTTTAAAGTTCATGAGGACATTTTAGAACCTGTGATTAATTGCTTTTGATTTTGAGTTATTACTTTCAAAATCATGACCTTCATTATTCATGATGTATACAGATTCGATAGCAACAGTCAAGGTCAGAGGTTGGTCAAGGTCATAATGATTCAGTAACACAATCAAACATAACAGGATTGAGGAATATATTTGGTTTCATTTATTATTTTAACTAAATACCAGTTACTTTAAGTTTATTTCTTTTTACGTTGATTAACCCTTTCCCTCATATAGACTCATTTTGACGCACTCAGTAGGTACCACATAAAGCCTGATCTGCAGAAAACCACAGTTAAACCTTACCAAATTAAATTAGAAAATCCTCATATCCAGACCCCTGAGGAGCAGCGAACAACATAAAACCTGATCAGCCTGCGAGTTACTCGCAGGCTGATCTGGTTTTATGCTGTTCGCATAGGTGTTTTCATGGTGTCCTCTATGAGGGAAAGGGTTAAGAAATAAGTCCTTGCAACTTTAACTAATCCCTCTTGATGTTTTTATTGTTGGAACATTACCAAGAGCCTGGGAAGGTCCTGAAAGAAGATTGCCTATGCAGGGTTTGAACCCACAACCATTGGATCCAAAGTCATGTACTCTACCTCTTGACAATGGTGCTTACATGTAGTTAATATAATTACCTTGGAACACATGTTCAGTTAGAAATATTCTCACTGCTTGAGGAGTTTTAGGAGGGCAAGAAGTCTGAAACATTTCTATTACTCACTTTACTACATGTAATATACACAGATTTGTTACACCTGTTCTAGAAGCCAGTATTGATTTTTTGCCTTTCTAGCACTAAGTCTTTTTTCACAGCTTGCAAGAGATCTTTTGCTCTTTAATATCGCAGAAACTACCTGCGGTGATTCTCAGGGTGTTATTAGATAGTTTCATATTTCCCAAGTTCTACATTATATTCAACATCATTGAAACACTATATATTGGAAGCAGGGTTTGATAGAGAGAACATTTTATGTAAATATTTAATCAAGGTCTTGCCATCGTCGACTTGCTTATGATAATTATAGTGTAGATCATGCTGGGTACAAAAAAATGGGCTTCTGTGGCCAAGTGGTCATTGTTACCAAACTACTGTTGGTTTGAGTCTTGGCCTGATCTATAGGGTTTTTCTTTTTCATGTACCTATATAGAAGCATTCCAGCTGGCTTTCAGTAGGTGGTTTTCCCTGGACAGGTCTTCCATGTAAATTAATCTCAACATTGCTATCTGACTGAAATAGTATTGTGGCAATTACAGTGTAGAACTTAGAAAATTAACACAGCAACAATAAAGGGTTGCAGAGGAGGCTTTTGACAGTCCATATTATAGAGGAAATGGCAGAATCTTAGTATGATGTTATCGTGTAGTTACAATTTGACTTTTAAAGAATTGAGCAATGGGATTAAAAGACTGGGTAGTGTTACATAGAGAAGGAAGGTGCTTGGAAGTGGAGTAGACAAGATCCTGTGGTGTCATGTCATCTTAGATAGATATAGAAACAAGATTATATCGATAAATCAGATTATTCCTATAGATCATGCATATCTAGCCAATAAATTGTGTTGGGTATTTGTTTTTCATTGATAAAATTTGTTAGATTTATTCATATGGGTTATAATCATATAGTTTAGTTGGTATATAAGTGATGAAAATTACAATATTATCCTTGTTACTGCATCAGGAGGGAAAAATGCCATGTGGAATATGACTTTAAACCAGCTGAATAACTCAAATGGTAAGTGGTACACTGAGCGCATGGTGAGGTAGCACATCTTGTTAACCATTATTTTACTCAGGTTTTATCTATGTTGCGCCATTTCATCATTTAAGCTCTGGAATCAGATTTGTTTGCTGTCTACATGATGGTGTTTCACTGAACTATTGCGCAGTCATGGCCAACATAATTTTTCATGGAAGCCATAGAAAGAGGGCTGATTTAAATTATAAAATGTGTTTTGTTTTCATTTTTTTTTCCTTTTCTGAAAGGCTTTGTTAGAGAGAGTTGCTGCAAATATTTTTCTTAAGATAAAGAGTTTGTAATTTGAGATTTTTGTCAGATGCAACAAAAAAATTAGTAAGAAAGATAAAAATGTCAACTTTTGTTACACCAACTTCGGTTTCACCAACATTTAAGTTTGAACAGTGACAAGATAATTTGAAGAGCATTTTCCAAGATTTAGTTTACAGTCGTTCTCTCAAATATTAAAAATCCAATTCTTGGTCTTCTTTTCTACCAGTAGGTGTTTAAATTGTTTAATATCCTTAGTAACAGAACACATGCACCCTTTATTGGAAAGAAGAAACCTAACACCATTATCTAGTACAGGCAGATAGATCTGTTTTGTATCATATGTCAGCTGCTCAATATTTTAAGTTTGCATTGCCTTTTTCATGCTTTAGCATTTATTGAATTTTCAGTGGCTGCTTTTTGTTTTTTCAGTTGATGTAATAGTATGACATAGCTTACCTAGTTTATTTTGTATATATTTTTTATTCTGAATGAATGAAATGGTTTGAGAGTAGTTTCAGAATATCTCAATTTGAGTTCAAACTGAATCTTAAAAATTGATAAAGAAAAGAGAGATCAAAATAAGATATCAGAACTGTTTGTAAGTATATATTTTGAGCCGGCCTAGGCCATATTTATTATTCTGAAAATGGTCATTTTCTTTCTTTTTTTCCCACAAGAGGTTGAGATATTTTGTTTAACTAGGGTCAGACATTGTGTTGATATTGCTATGGATGAACATGATTGTTATTTCATTTGATTTGGCTTTTGGCAAATCATGTTTGAGAGTTTTGTCTTGTACTATATTTGTCATGTTTTACCTAGGACATCATATGTGTTTAGAGATTGTTTTATACAGTACTTGTGTGTAAGATAGGAAAGTCAGGCCAGGGAACATTTGAAATAAAAAAAACTAATGAATACATTTGAAACATTAAAAGGGACAGTTATTATGATCATTCATTTTGTTTTGTTTATTAGTACATGTATTAGTGTTTAAATATTAGGGGTTAACTTGTTTGTGTACATTATTTAGTTACAGATATCTGTTTTATTACCTATAGTTAAATTAATGTCAGTTTAATCAAAAGTCAAAATTAATAAAAGTGAGTTTGTAATTTTTATTATTTTTACACTTTTATATAAGAAATATCTCTTATCACTTCAAATTATTGATTGTTAGAAGGTTATTCTTCTACAAAAGTCTACTAGGAATATAATATTGTGTTTTTTGAATAGATTCCCTTTAAAATCCACTGTAGAGTGTGAAATAAAAGAAATATCTTTATTTCACTTTGAATTAATATAATTATATAGTCTGCTTTTATAAAGATGGTGTTTTAGTGCCAGCATATTGCATTTCCCTGTAGACCTGTTGTTTCTTGTGCTCAATATGTCACTTCTTGCTCAATTTTTAAAGAAATCAATGGCCAAAATGTATATAGCCTGGCATACTTTGGGGAATAAGCATCAGGAATTATATGTGTAAAAGGTTCTCTTTACAAGATTATCTACACCTGGCTAGTTATTATTGAATATATATAGGGAAAAAAAACAAGAAAAAAACAACAAGGTACAAGCCATGTTGATTGATTTTAAAATGCTTCCTACAAAAGTGATTAAGAATTTAACCCTTTCCCTCATAGAGGACACCATGAAAAGACCTATGCGAACAGCATAAAACTAGATCAGCCTGCGAGTAACTCGCAGGCTGATCAGGTTTTATGCTGTTCGCTGCTCCTCAGTGGTCTGGAAATCAGGATTTTGTAATTAAATTTGGTAAGGTTTAACTGTGGTTTTCTGCAGATCAGGCTTTATGTGGTCCCTATTGAGTGCGTCAAAATGAGTCTATATGAGGGAAAGGGTTAACATAAATGTTTGTCTAAATTTTAGATCCATTATAATGAAGTTGTTAAGTTGCAGATATAGCTACTGTGTTATAGTGGACATTTTTGAACATAATTATAGATGAACAAAACAGTTAATCTACATTTTTATGTTACATTTTGAGACTAAGTCTAGATACAGTTCAGTTGCTATATTTGGGGCTATGGCTATGTTGTCCAAGTCAAGATGCATTTTTTTTCTTATTGGACGGCATAATGTGAAAATGCAGTCAGCTATACAAGTCACAAAATACAGATTTGGGCCCCATTGTTGGACTGTGATATTTTGACTTTTGTGTTATAATTGAGCACATTATAATGGGTCTACACTTTATTGGCATCTGTATACTGAAGCACATTTTAATGGATCTTATTGGAAAAAATCTTTAAGATAACTAATAACGGCCACATCAGCTATGCTTTTTCCTCATGGTCAAGTTCAAAATTGTATAAGCAATTAGTGAAGCAATTAGTGATGCAATCAGTGAGTATAAGAGAGAAGGCGGTGAAGTAGACTTGTACGGCAGGCCGGTGCGGGGGTGAACAGGACGCAACTGTATTGTGCTGTGTATATTGTAGGGGAGGTGATTCCCATTTCACAATAACCATACCCACCCACCTGGTTCAAGGTAAGCCCGTATATAGCTTGTCTTGTCTTCACCTGACCACTCCGCCAGCAGTGCATTCTAGACTTACCTCCCCTTATATGTGCTGGACAGACATTGTACCAAGCATACTGTATGGTGGGGCCATCTTTAGAAACTCTTTTTATGTTTTCTCTTTTGTAAATGATTGCTGTATAAAAAAGTATTTTAGAAATTTTATCTTTTGCAATATTGAATATGAAAGACTCAATTCAATTTCAAAATTTAAATCATTTTGAAAAACACTGAAGCAAGTTTTATTCCCAATAAGGGCCAAAAATGTTTCCACTTTACTTGATTTTTATTTTATTTTCTGGGTACGGAAGCAAATTATATTTCTCAAATTCCCAATAAGGGCCAAAAATGTTTTTAATCTACTCATATTTATTTTTTTTTCTGAATATTGAAGCAGACCTGGTGAGGGGATACTTTTGATTCTGTTAGCAGACTCATCCTGCCAGGTGTACCATGTTCTCTGATGGAGGATATAGTTTTATCAAAATGATAAAAAAAAAAAAAAGGAATACATTAGACTTTCAAAGATGGTCACCTCCGCATATATTTACACACACAAGCAGAATAAAGAGTATGTTTATAGACCCATTATTTTATTTTGACACCTTCTGTCCAGTGACTTGCCTATTGTTGCTTCAGCTTCCATATGCATGGTGCTCTAGGTTGTGTGAATGTTGGTGTCACGCTATAGAGCAGTTTGTTAAACGGAGTGTGTATGCGATCAGGTGGCTCAGTTGGTAAAGCAATCACCCTGTAAAAGAAAAACCTGGGGTTCAAGTCCTTGTCAGGGTGCATATTTTTCTTACCTTGTGACATTAATATCAGTATAGGATAGATAGGCCAACCACATTAAGGTAAAGATTTTATCCTCCAGGAATTTTGGATGAAGCTTTGAAAGTGAACAGTTCCTTTTTGGTCCTGCACAATTGGTCATAGAGTGATAAGTTTGAGCTCTCAGAAGTCTTGAGAACTATTTTTTTTCCCATGAAAAGAAATTATGTTTGTGTAATGGTGTTACTGGTAATAGCGTTTAATTACACCCTGCTTTGTGATGTTTGGGCCATATTTAAAACGCACACGTCTTCCCGTCTTTTAACATTTTATATAACTTTGAATATCTTGCAAAGGAGGGCATCATTGAAAACTTTGCACACAATTCCATCAGAAGACACATCTCCCATCACAAGTCCGTCACAAAGCACACCACATCCCACTTACTTAATGGCCAGTTGACTATTTTTTTTGTCACCTGCTGCCAGCAGAGTGCATAGGGATCACTTTTCTGTCTGTCTGTCACTTTTTCCATCATGCTTCAGCAGGTGACACGTGTTCCAGAAAACACTCTTGTTTTATACTGCATTGGGAATAGGATATACATCATATTCAGTACAGGGGCTGTAACTCTAGCCAGAATGCTGAATGCCCTTCCTTGACTTCACAAACATATAAATCAAGGAGTGACCAAGAAACAGTCCTATCTTCTCATGTTTCTATTTGCACATAGAACAGTATCATGGTCACCCCTCGAAATACTCATGCTCTGTTCATTCTCTTTATGTATTTCTGACCATTCTAGGGATTAGGGCTAGTGTGTTTATACTTTTCAGTGACAGGCTGCTTAGATTGAGGTTAATTTGGCAAGAATAGTTAAGGTTTAATGACTCAAAGAAGAATATCAAAGTTGTATCACTATGACATACTACAGGTTTTGCTCAGTTTGTAGCTGGTGCAAGAACTTTTTAATTATTGATTTTTTGTGTTTTCAGATTTTGGATTTTGTTTCATTTATTCACTCCATATTTTGTTTGATTTAAAAAAGAAAATTAGTTGACTTAAATTATATTAAATGTACATATACTTTTTTGACAACTGACACAGTATTGCCTGATACCCTCAACTGCCTATTATGTTTCTCACCATTCTGTCAGATGGAGCGTTAGGACCATATGTAATTATGAAAAGTATTATAATGATTTGCTTTTGGGTATCCAGCGATGCTGACCAAGTAGGTGTTTGTCAATATGTGTTAGTTTATGTACTAATCATGTTTTTCAAAGACACAGAATGAAGAAGCTTTTGTTTCTTTAGGTTAACCTGCAAATGGACTACCACCACTTAATGAGTATATACATGTTACTGTTACTCTAGGATATTACTCCTGATGTACTAATGATCCATGTTTTATGATTTGCATGGCAGTTAGAGGAGATATTCTGTGATGGTAAGGTCAGGAAGAGGGCTCTCCCCATGGTATGGGACTGTAGATTGTAGCTTGGGATCACCTCTGTGCCGTGACAATTAACATCTAATAGCTGCCCTTCTACCTTGTAACGCACTTATTAATTGGAAGTGGAAAGAGTACCTATATAGATATTTTCACGCAAATGAATTTATACTTTTTTTATCATTAGTTTTTTTTCTCTCCATCTTGGGTTTTATGATCTTTTAATGATTTTCTTTCTTTTGTTTTTCTCTACTTCATTTCTGTTTTTCATTGGACATTTTGTATGTTCATGGGATCTTAACTCTTGCAGTTTATATTTCTTTCATAAGATAGTTTTGGTAATTCTTTGTTTAAAAACACTATTGAGAAGTAGTGAAAATAGATCCAATTTCACCCACAAAGATTTCTTAACATTTCACAGTCTGCCAGGAAATATAGGATAAGTCAGTCTTGATGAATAATTAATATGTTTCTTCATATACCTCGAAATTGCTTGATATCGCAGCCTTTCCCACCTAAATGAAACTGCTTATACATGTAAAAAACTCTTTCTTGTATAATTGCTGACATGCTACTGCGCAATATTGCAAAATTGATATCCATGTTACACAATTGAATATATCTGAAATGATACAGTAGTTAAGTGTCACTTAGTTTCCTTAATGTCAATGTAAGTAGCTTTGTTCAGTGTGTTTCCGTAGCAACCCTTGTGAGTCTTTTAGCAGATGTAAGCTTTTGCAAGGTGTATTGACTCACGCCAACTTATATATAGGACTCTCCACCTCATGGACACCCTATTTTGAAGTGGGAAGATCACACGAAAACCAGATCATATTGAAAACTGTTCTCAGCCTGATCAAGTTTTACCGTGGTATCTTCCTTTTGTCCAAAGTACTATGGAGTATTGGACAGTGTAAAACCTGATCAGCCTGCTGGTTCTGTACAGGTTGGTTCTGGTTGTTATTGTCAGGGTACCATGTGGTAGAAGGTTTACCAGTAGCCTTGCCAAGCTCTATCTGTCTGTATGCTTCTAACAAAGTGATATACAGTGTAGATCCAATTATAGCTCTGTCCATTATAATGCTGTCCCTTATAATGTAAAATCCAATCTATATTGGTCCAACATTGGACTCCTAATTGATATGTTTATTATACTTAAGGTGCATTTTCACATATTTATAATGTGATCCAATAAAATGCAGTATCTAAACTTTGACCTCAATGTTATACTGGAGCTGCATTGTATATATAAGTATAGCATTATAATGGAGCTGCACTGTATATATAAGTATAGCATTATAATGGAGCTGCACTGTATATATAAGTATAGCATTATAATGGAGCTGCACTGTATATACAATATAAGTATAGCATTATAATGGAGCTGCACTGTATATATGTTATCATAATTAAGCTGTTTAATAGCTCATATATACAGCTTTTTATTCTGTTATAATATTTGCTTTTTCTCTTTTTCAGATTTTAATTTTCATGTAAGTAATAATAATTGATTAAAAATAATTTTGTTTCTTAAAAATTACAAAGATTAAAGTATAAAAACAGTATATTGGGGTCAGATTAATGAGGAATATGTGTTGATATTATTTTTAATTTTTGGATTTAATTTTAGAACATTATAGCCACTGCTTTGATATTGAACATAATATTCCCTTTGGTTTTATATTGAGCATTATGCTATACCCTTGGTTTCGAGATTGAACATAATGTTATAACCTTTGGTTTTTTATTGAACATGATAAAAACTTTGGACCTTTTGTTCAATATTGAACATGATAAAAACTTTGGTTCAATATTGAATATAATATTATAGTTTGACAATGCACAATGTTGTGGATATGACTAGTCTTCACCTGAACTTCTAATTTTGATGTGTAACTTTTATCACTGTGGTGTAACTTTTATCACTGTGGTGCTTGAAAAGTTATAACCTTTTACATCAACCATGTGTGTTCAAACAGAAATGTTGTTTTAATAACAGCATCTTTCAGGGTTTTTTTTTGTTAAATAAAATCCATTTTCTAAATATTACTATAGTAGTTTTTTAAAAGTATATAGTTTAAAGATATAATAATTTTGAAAAAGATTTAATAAATGATGTTTAGAAAATTATTATTAAAGCTTTATGGTAGTGATGCAGGGGTGACACAATCCATTGTCTGTATTGATCAGGATGTTCTCAAGCCAATGTAGGCACAGGGAACTTTGAAGTACTTTGTAATTATCATACGGACAAGTACTAGAAAGAATTTGGCAAAAAAAAGAATGTAACTTAGAATCATATTTTGCAACCCTTTTAATATTCTCTGTAAATGCAGCTTTTGAAAGGAGATTCAGAAACAGTCCTCATATGAAACAGTGAAAGGATGCATGACAAAATATGATTAAAGGTCGGTTAACATGGAAGGTATAGAATTTTTATGTCTCTTGCAGATATGTCATCCAGGCATGGAGGTTATCAGCCCTCAGAAGTCCTGTGGTCACGTGTTGATTCCCTGCAGCAGCCAGTAGCCAATCACAGTGAAGCTGCCCATTTCTTGACCAATCAGAAAGTGTCTCAGTTGTCCAATCAGAAACCAGACATCCTCTCCAGCTACTCGTACCAGGACCCTATGGCTGATGGGAATCAATCACGCTTTATCCCAGAGCGAGTGTGACTGTACAAATCCTAGTGCAATATGGCATTTATAGCCTCATGAATTAACTCCAGTTTACAATGCATCCATGTATATTTATTGTAGTCTTTGAGTGCTTATATCACATCATGAGTTAATATGTTTCCGGCAGTGAATGTAGACTCTTGTTGTTTCGAAGAATCTTTTATCTTTCACTGATTCTTGTGATTGACGTGATGAAGAAGATGATGACTTTTTTTTTATCCAGTTAGAAGAAAAAATAAAAATAGTTTTTGAAATTACATAAATGAATGAATGAAAGTTACTTTCAAAATAGAGAAGTGAGTGTCACTGACAAAACTGAAAATGTGTTGAAAGGCAGATGAACCTTTTTTCATTATATAGTGCCATTTGTAATTTTTAGAATGTGAATGAATATCTGCAGTTTGATCAAGGTTATATTGCTCACTGAAGAATGAAGTTTCATTTCTGGATAAAGAATGACTGATGCTATTATAACCCATCGCGTGCCAGCAGAGAACTGGAAATGTGTGTGACATTTAATGTACCAGCTGATGCGTTTTGTCAGATGGTCGGGACCATTCCTTGTATCATTGATAATATCAACCCTATATCACTGAGTAGTTATCAAGAAAATGACCATCCTTTGACCAGTATATAACAGGATAAGTCTTGAGTAACTGATACACAGGTCAGGCTTGAATTCCACCAACAATACTTAGTGCTAAGTAGTACTTAAATTTGGGAGAAAAGCATTCCATCATTCCTGTTTTATGAAATATTCAAGTAATTGACTTAGCCGAAATCAGTTATTACCTTTAAAACTTAACATTGTCTCTTAAGAAATTAAATATTTAGTGGGGGTTTTTTTTAAAGAGAAACAAGAATAATGAAATTCGCCACTAAGTATTACTTTGTGCTAAGAATTGTTGGTGGAATTTGACCCAGGACTTATATTTTCCCAGCTCTTTGGTACTCAAGCAATGAGGAGGGAACACTAAATCCTGATCAAAGTGAAAGTTGCTTTTGACCTTATCTGGTTTTACTGTGGTAAAGCTTAGTGTCAACTTGTGTAAAGAATAGTAAGGGCATATGATTTTGAGAGGTCCTTAGATTTCAGAATAAGGTTCTTAGGTTTGAGCAATATGTTGCGTGATTTTGTGTTTAATATTATATATCTATATAATTTATGTGCATGTAAATCTGTTGATTTGTTTTGTAAGGCAGGATATAAAAGAAAATGCCAAGTAGATATTTAGTCATGATATCATTGATTTATGAGGTTTGTACGAGAGATGTTGAAGACATAGCACAATTGATATGATGAGGTATTCAATATTTGTTTTATAATTGGATGTTTTAATTGTGGTACGGTGTTACATTTTGTTGGTACATCTAAAATGTAACGTGATATTGTTCACTTTTATGGTAGGTTTGTACATATGTTTAACATGAAATAAGATATTTTTATTATTATTATGATATTGATTGTTAAATATTTTCAGATGTTGTGAGTTGTAAAACTGTGCAAGAAGTGGCAATATTTTCAGCAGATATGTTACTGTTTTCAACCTAGAACTTGATTATTATTACTGCTTAATGCCTATGTTGTCAGCTAAAATTTGGGTAACAGTATAAAAGATCAGTCTGTAAAATGTTAATTTATTTCAGGATGAATAAGGAAAAAAACATAAAAAATGCATGGATTGAAGGGTAGGAATTTACTGACTGAGCAAAAACAGCTTAAGTCACACAATTTGTTCTAGAATAATCTAACACTGACCATAAACAAAATCACTGAATCGGGTTTAATGAGTAAATTCTGATCTAAAAGAACTTTTCTATTAAATAGTTCTATTTAGATCTTTTGTATTTCTTTGAAGACTTTCGATAAATTTCATGATTAGTTTGATTCAAAGAAATTGATGATCAGTGTCTTCTGTGCTAGGGTTTTTACTGAACAATGGACCTTTCCAATATTTACAGATATATTCAAATTAGATAACTTTATTATCCAATAGCTACACAGGGATATCATGTGATCAGATGTTGACTACTTTACATAATATTTTGGACCAGGAATAGGGTATGGCATACATAAGTTTGTTTTATGATGCAGTTTTTTAGCAGTTGATCTAGTCATGAATAGAAGATAATCTCTTTACAGAAGATTAGGTTGTGGTTTAGTTTTCATGGCAAAGACTGGAAAGGTCCAAGCAGCATATGTGTTGAAAATACAATGGAGCAGGGTTTTTATAGAAGCTGATGTAGCTTTTCATGTACGTGTTCTCTGATCTGTGTACCAATACATTCCTATCTCGTGTTCTCTGCGTGTTTCATCATTTTGTCACGTGTCCATTCCTAGTGTGTAGAGGAACATTCTACATACATCTGCATGTACATATTACACATTATGTGGCTTTCGTGTGGAGACTGTTGTGGTAATGTGTAATGAACTTAGAAAAACTACATTTGGCATAAAATGTTACATGACATATAACAATGTTTGATGTACACAATATAAGATTTGGTTATTGACGATTGTTGGAGTGAATGTAGCCTTCAGTGTAAAAGTACGGTATGTATATTTTAAATAATTGTAGTATTGCTGAGTAAAATCTAGCCGCTAGAGATTCACTGTTGATACCTAGTTTTCTTTTTCATAGTTTTCTTAATACATGCACACAGACGGTAACAGCTACAGAAGAAACTAGATGTGATATTGCTGAATTACAGAGACTTGTATTTTAAGATCTGATTATAACATGGCCAATCATCTTGCTTAACCCTTTCCCTCATAGAGGAAACCATGAAAAGACCTATGCAAACAGCATAAAACCAGATCAGCCTGCGAGTAACTTGCAGGCTGATCAGGTTTTATGCTGTTCGCTGCTCCTCAGTGGTCTGGAAATGAGGATTTTGTAATTAAATTTGGTAAGGTTTAACTGTGGTTTTCTGCAGATCAGGCTTTATGTGGTACCTATTGAGGGCGTCAAAATTAGTCTATATGAGGGAAAGGGTTAACTTGTTACATAAGCAACTTTAAGGTTGTATTTGGACAATTTGAATATTGAAGTAAAGAGAAGATACAGTATATGAACAAGAATACTTTATTCAACAAAAATCACTATCTTAAGGATTTTATCAAGCAGGTGATACATGGAAGTGAAGCCAGGTTTTATGCCCCTGCCATTCATGGCAAGGGGGCATAAAGTGTTACCTTAGTTTGAAAATTACTTTTTACAAAATCAATAAAAGTTGGTTGCATACTTTCAGAAATGGCATTGCATATGGGAACATCTTTTTTTTTCTTACAAAATTTTCAGTTGATCTACAGAAGGTATCTCAAAAAACCTCTGAAGTTGATGGTCCAAGTACATGTTCACAAATTTCTTTACTTCACATCTGTTAAAACTATAATTTATGTAATTATCTTAAATTTATAATCAATATGATTTAGATGAATAATTAACAGTAATCAAACTTTATATGCACATTATTTATTTATTTAATTTTCTGTTTTCCTGTTTACGATATTTTCTGCCATGGCAGATAATTTAAATTAACGGGTTTTGCTAATTGATATCACTTTTTTACTTATGTCAAACATATAATCACATATAAGCAGGTCATAAACCCTTTGTTGTTTTCCAGAACTTTAAGGGTCTGCTGTTGATAGTAACACCAGTTTTGTAGAGTTGGAACACACACTCTCATATCTTTCAATATATAGGGTCAGCTTCAGTTTCCTCTGCTAAAAATACAGGGAGGTCTTATACTAACCCGTTACTTCATATAGACTCATTTTGACGCATTGGCAAGCAGTGTACACCCAGATCAGACAGCTCCTTTAGGGGCTGTCATATCAGGGTCTCTTCTGTTTGCTCATACAGTATTGTATCTCAGTTTCTACACAATCTGTGTGGCAAAGAAAGATCCATTATTTCATACACCATTTATTAAATTCAGTGAATTTATATTCATCAGGTCATAAATTTGTATATGAATATTTATGAGGTAAATGGTTAAAATCAAGAATAAGTTGGGTCTTGTAATAGAAAATTACATGCTTAGCTCTGCAGTAAAATGCTTTGATTCTCTGGATTATGTAGTGGACAAAATAACTCCAAGAGGAAAATCATAGCAACAACAGTCGCTAATGATGCAGCATCAAAGTGACTGGAAATGTTGGTGGGAACAAAATATGAAGTAATTGATACGATAGAAAAGAGTACATGGACACAACATCAAAGAGAATAAAACATTAGATGTCTGCAATAGCATCGTTGTTCTGTACATTTTGTTAAATTGCTGTTAATGAAATATCAGTATAACTTGCTTGTGGGGTATATGACTACTTTATTACTTTGATGTCATATCATTTTTTGATAGACTTTGTGTACACCTTAATAAAAGGTAAGTTTTCTGTGTCTGTTAGCATCTTTGAGTCGGAAACTTTTTCACTTGCTCTGGAAAATGACAAAACCAAAATGATGCAGAAAAGGTTAATATAATCTATATTTCTGACTTTTGAAATTAATATAAGGTTTTGTGAAATTCTCACAATTCTTTCTCGCATAAGTAACTGAAGAAGAGAAATATTTTCAGTATTGGCAATGTAAGAAGGATGTTTTCTTGATTATCTGAGAAAGTGTGACATGGAACATTCCTTGATATCCAAATATGTATGGATATAGTGAGAATTTATTATATCAGTAGTGTATTCAAGATATACTTTGTGTATTCAGTAACTTTGTGTATTCAGGTATTAGTTTATCTTAAAAGAGTGTCCCATTTATTTAAATCTCTGCAATTCATAAGAATTCTTAGTTAATCAAGAGAGTTACATAGTAAACAACATTCTAAGGACAAAATATAACTAGATATTACGATTTTTGAAGGCACTCAAATTTCAGTTTTTATAACCTGAGTCCATGTTTTTGATCAAATTGATTTAAATAGGTAATGTGATTTTCTTCTCAGAAGCATCCACTGGTAAATCACATTGTTCATTGTGAAGTTTATTTAAATTTCTAAATGATTAATTGAATTGTTATATATATGTAAAAAAATACAAGATACATTTAATCTTTTTTTTAGCATGCTCAATGTTATCTTCTATTTACTATCTCTTATACATGTATATCTTCCATCACTTTATGACTGAAATACAACCATGGCGATGGTTGACTCCAGCACAACAACTGAGAGGTGAAAGGTGAAGGTCATGTCTTGGAAGGTCATTTTGTTATCATGTAACATTACATACAATAAATGGTCGTGGCTTGTAAAGCTGCTTGTTTTGTTTATGTTTTCATTTGCATTGTTGAATCAAATTATATCAGGAGGGGTTTGTTAAATGTTGTACCATGTTTGATTGATTGATGGTATTAGATTTCAAATTGTATTTCATTTCACTAAGATAGATATCAAGGATTCAAATTTGTATTTTCTAGTATATATCAAGTTGCAATTCATACATAGTCTTATGGAAATTAGAATTCAAGTTCTTTTTTTTGAAGCATTGATGTTATCATAATTTATAGTAATGCACGATTGAATGATTCAAATTGTCAGTAACGATTTTTTTTTTTCTATTGTTAACTGAAATTAATTATCTATTTCTAGATGAGAAATTTATAGTTTTGAGTTTTAAAATAGTTTGTCTTTTAAAAAGATAAGCACACACACACACACTAAAAAAGACAAAAATCTCTTTAAATAAACAGCACAGTGATGATAAAAAGTATAACATATATTATCTTCTAATCTAACTTAAGACATCAGTACCTGGTTACAGTTTTATAAGTGGTGCTGTTCACTTTACAGTGTTGATACATTATTACAAGCTCCATTATAACAGGAAATCCAATTATATCTTGTGATTTGTCTAGTTACTAAGGTGCTTTTTCACATAGCTATAATGAATGCAGTCCTGTATAATGCAGTATCTAAACTTGGGACTCCAAAAATAGAGTGAAAATGGAGCTGCATTGTACAGTAAGGTCCCAGTTTCATGCAGTCTCTAGGAGCATGATTGAACTGCTCTTTATTTTCTGACATTTCTTTGCATGTGATTCCCTAGAGTGCTTTCCCTTTATTTCCCATACTTGCTCGCAACTCATAAACACTTCCTGGACCATTTTTCTAGAGAAAAGTTCCCTTCACCTGTGCTTTATATATTTTTCATTGTACAAACTTACATCTAGCTTTCGTTTCCATGACAATGATATTACTGTACCTGTAAACCTAGTCAGTATATTTCTCAATCTTTCGTTCTTCTATTAACAGGAAAACATTTGAATATTTTATATCTTACTTAACTATCTTTTTTGAAACATTTTGTAGACTTTGTAAAAATGTTGCTTTCTGATAAACAATACATGTCTTTTTTTTATTACAAGAGACAATACCATTTAAAATCCAATTTTTACTACTGAAGAATTTGTTATAATTATTGTGTCTTGGAGATTGATGATTTATTGTTAATTTTTGTTTGTGATAGTCACACAGCCATGAGCACAGGATAACAATTTTGCAGTGATGTCAAATTACGTCTTTGTTTAATTTGGGAATTAGTTTTTGTTTTGTATCAGCTGTGTAGATGATTAAAATCTGAATTTATACTTTGCTGTCTTGTTCTTTAATTCCACTGAAACTAAAAAAAAAAAAAAAAAAAAAAAAAATACACAAACCAAATGTGCCAATTACATGATTCCCCCACTTGCAATTAGTACTGTAGTTTAATAGAGACAGCTTAATACCAAAAATTGGCTCAATATCTGTAAACATGTAAAGATAAAAATAGGGAAAAAACATCCGATATTAGAAAACTTTTCAGGTCAAAGGGCAATAACTCTATCAAGAAAATGTCTGCATTGTACATGAACATTAAAAAGCATCTCAGTATTTCCCAAATAAGTAGAAATAATGTCTGGGAGAAAATTCATGGGCAATAACTCCATATAATTGGTAAAGGTGAGCGTAATGCAAACTTGGTTCTAAACTTATCAAAGTACACTGAAGTACTCCAAGAAAAAAGGTGATGGTAAGGGAAATGTGAGCTGCTCTTAGTACAAACACATACCAACATTAGCATATAGAAACTATCACTGAGTGTGATGAAATACCAGGTGTTTACAATAAGTATTGTTTTAAATGGCAATTTTAGAGTTCTTGTATGCAATAAAATAAATGGAGATAATAAAAAAATAGAGATATAAAGGCATTTGGACAACTTGCCATCTGTCCTTATTTACAGTCTCAATTATGATTGCCTTATAACTTCATAAACAAAGGGCCAAAATTCTGTGATTAATTATTCTAATCAACTGTGCTGATGGTATGCAGAACTACACTTTGTTCCTGTTTCATCATATTCTAGCCAGAGGTTTTAGAGAATAAATGTGGACAAGAATCTGTATTGGTACATTTTGTTGTCAAAGATAAAAACAAAAACAATGGGCCTTAACTCTGTAATAACCCATCTGACTCAAGCCGGCAGACAATATGCACAACTAAGCTTGATACTGATCAGTCCTGTGAAGTTTCATCAAATTAAATTCATCCAGACAGACTGATAAGCTGATTCCAGTATGCACCCTCACAACTTTGTTGCATGGTGTATAAAAAGGTTTTAAAACTTGTAATTTGGAATGAACTATTTGGCCTTGCCAATAAATGGCAGTAGCATAAACATAGGAATCAGTGAAACAAAAGTCATAGCAGAAAAAGTTTTAGATACTCAAAAGCATATAAAGTAAAACACACTGGAAGGTCAAAAAGAGAGAGAAATCTTTGCAATATATTTTATTCATTAATATTTGAATGGCATTATGAGCAAATAACTACAATTTGTAACTCATTTACATTCAACATTCATATTACCTGTAAAAAATACATATAGCAGCATGAAGGGTCAAGTAAAGTACCAACTGTCTACACAGTAAATACACAGTACTGTTATTATACATATGTGTAATGGTATGTGTAACAGATCCCTGGTGTCATTGTAGACTTGGTATGACACATGTATGTGTATGTGTAGTCACTGGTATGACACATGTATGTGTAACAGTCACTGGTATGACACATGTATGTGTAACAGTCACTGGTATGACACATGTATGTGTAACTGTAACAGAGACACTGTATGTGTAACATCACTGTATGACACATGTATGTGTAACATGTATAAATATTTAAGGAATGACTAACAAGTTATTCTAACCCTATGACTTAGCATAAATATTTTGCATGAGGGTTCTTAAAAAATAACTAGAGTCATCATACATGTATTATATATGATATGCCACCTGTCTGAGACAATGGCTTGAGTGCTGGACACTAACATGCTAACCAGATACCTGAATAGATTGCCAGTCTTTAACTGAGTATTTAATAGATTTCTGTTTTTAAAATACGAAGGCTGTAATGTTCTGGTCAAGTACAATGTAAATGTAACATTGTTGAAGTCAGCTGGTTTGTGCTAGGTCCCTGAAAATGAGTACCTTTCTTATGCTGGTAGTTCAAATAAAGCTTGTGAAAAGATTGTGAACCATGAGGTTTGTTTTCCCCATTCGTGTTGGTGTATGAACACTAAAAACAAAATCTACATCATTTTTTAACAACCCTCACATACATGTCATACTATTACATTTTGCCATTTTATTTCACTACCAGGTTTATGGAAACCAAAGTTTAGTTGCATAACAATGAAGCTGACAATATAAACTCATCTCAACAGATATATTGGTGAAAAATTAGATGTTCTCCTTAAATGATCCATCTTGAAAATATAATTGGAAATACAGGGTACGATAATGTGATATCAATATTTCGTTAATTTTTCCAAATGCTGAAATACTTGACAGTCACTGATTGCTGAAATTAAGTGTTTCAAAATAAGATATTTTCATGCAGTATGCTAATATATATCAAAAACATTGTATCAGCAAGAATTTGACAACAGCACCTTGTCTTCTTACTTCAATCTTATAGGAAAACTCCTCCATTCATATTGACAAGAACGGAATAAAATGCATATTTAACAGTATTATACACTGATAATATCATTTTCTTCAAGAATAATATCCCATTTAAAGCTTATACCTTCCCTCATATAGACTCATTTTGATGCACTCAATAGGTACCACATAAAGCCTGATCTGCAGAAAACCACAGTTAAACCTTACCAAATTTAATTACAAAATCCTCATTTCCAGACCACTGAGGAGCAGCGAACAGCATAAACCTGATCAGCCTGCGAGTTACTCACAGGCTGATCTGGTTTTATGCTGTTCACATAGGTCTTTTCATGGTTTCCTCTATGAGGGAAAGGGTTAAAACTGTAAGTAGCTATACTTGTAAAAGTAACATACATATTTATCACAGAACTAAACGTATCTAACCTATATTCGAAGTAACTAAATACAAGCAGTTTCATACTGAAAATATTAGATAAAGTAACTACTCTAGAAAGCTTGCTAAACTTTATTACTTAAGATATCAAGAACTTCATTGTATATGATTCATTTTTTTTTAATATTTTATATCCAAGTATTATATATCGAGGGGGGATAAAAAAAAAAGTATCTTCACATGTACTGAATAATACTTACAGAAGAGTTGAATGTACATATACAAGTCTAGAACAAACGTGTACAAGTCCAGAACATATGGTACAACTTAAGGGACTATGAACTTGGAACAGATACTGCTACAAACTAGACAAAAACAACCAAATTGGCACATTGCTAACCAAATGTGCAATGTTATATAAGGGGGATAAATATTAACAATATATACATATGTACAAATGACGTGAGTTCATAAGTAATAATGGATGGACGGAATATTAACATATGGTATAAAATTCACAATAAATTAATATCTTATATGATTAAAGTGAAACACACAAAACGTTTAAACAATACATATATATTATATAATTATTACAAGAACAAATGATAAACTTTCATTAAATATAACCTGAACGAGATTTATCATTGAAGATTATGAATACCCCCAGATACCACTTTGTCACAGTTACTGTTACCACGTCAGACAGTCTTGAGAAATATAACAAAGGGCCATAACTCATTTAAAATCAAGCGAATCATGACATGTCAACAATATGCACAACTAGGCTTGGTACTCATCAGTGTTGTAAAGTTTTATCAAAATTCGACCATAGGTAGCTGAGAAATAGGGAGGAAAATCTTGTCTACAGATGGACGGACCGACCAACAGACCAAAGGACGTGACTCCAATATAGCCCCCCATATACTTTGTATCTGGGGGTATAATAAGCAATTTACAACTGCTGCATTAAAGTATAAAACACTGGTACAGCTAATGTTTACAAAAAATAAAAGCTACCTTTTCCCTCCCATTCCACAGAATTCAGAATATCAAAATATTACATTCAACAGATTCAGAATATCAAAATATTACAATCATAAAACATTGATAAATAGAACTTCATACGATAGTACACTATCAGTTCAATTCATTTTTTATTGAATTCTTTTACAAAACATGTCCATAATTAAAACTATATGCCCATAATTAAATATGAGTCCCTCATCAAAGACAGCAATTAAGCCAAAAAATCTAAATAAATAAAAACATATACATCATTTCAACCATCAGCTTCAAAGACTGAATAATACCCACAAAAACTGTGATTATGTTGACATACTTTTCAATAAACTGTATCTATAACTAGTGTGTGATATGTATTAAGGTAAAGTCCCTGTAATGGTTCCGCTACATCTTGGACCACTTAACCTCTACCAAGATAACCAAGGTACCCTAATGAAACATTATGAAACCTTTGGTTATCTCTGTGAAAGGCCATGAGGTCTGAAATGAATGAAATTAATTACAGGGATTTTACCTTAATCCCAAGATAAATATATGTGATATGCATTAAAAGTAAGTTTTGGACGGAGAAGTAAATACTAATAGAAAGAGATAAAAGAAGGGGAAGAAAATAAAAATTAAAACAATTTGTATCAAAACATTTTTGAAGGTGCCATGATTCAGAGGAAGCATGCATGGCTACTTATATGAAGGATATGGGTTTTAACACTGCTAGAGGCAAGAATCATTCTTGATCTTGCCAGGTGCAAAGTACTGGTCCAATCTTGGGATCTTATAGAAAGTACTTGTCCAATCTTGGGATCTTAGAGAAAGTACTTGTCCAATCTTGGGATCTTAGAGAAAGTACTTGTCCAATCTTGGGATCTTAGAGAAAGTACTTGTCCAATCTTGGGATCTTATAGAAGGATAAGTATAAGTTGTTACTGTAATAAGAATCATCATTCATAACCTTCCTCAGATGCTAAGAACATGTGCAAATGTTGAAAAATTAGCAAGTTTTAAAAGAAAAATTTAAATGTAATTGATAAATATTTCAATTGCTGCCTGAAATGCTGATATAAAAATTTAATGAGTATATACAATTTTTAAAAAAAACAACAACTGAATACAATAAAATCCCATTCATTACAATAAATCTTAACATCTTCTTTCAAATAAAATCATGCACTTGTATTAAATCACAAAACAGTAACAGAAAATCATAAAACTATTTGACTTTTTCCATTCTGATTTAATATAATTCTAAGCTCTAACAAGTAATCTCTCCACCCTCAATGGTGTAAAATGGTGATTCAGAGCTGAGATGACATCACAACAATTAATGTAGGCTTTGTAAATCACTCACTGATGCACATAACATGTCGTGAAGATACTAGTCTTGACTTTGATATCACACAAATGTTCTGAAAACATACAATCTAGTGACAAAAAACATTAACCCTTTCCCTCATATGGACTCATTTTGACGCACTCAATAGGTACCACATAAAGCCTGATCTGCAGAAAACCACAGTTAAACCTTACCAAATTTAATTATAAAATCCTCATTTCCAGGCCACTGAGGAGCAGCGAACAGCATAAAACCTGATCAGCCTGCGAGTAACTCGCAGGCTGATCTGGTTTTATGCTGTTCGCATAGGTCTTTTCATGGTTTCCTCTATGAGGGAAAGGGTTAAGGCAAGACAGTTATAGGTTACATGGACATGCCCTTGATATAAAAGTAAACAGAGAAGTACCAGTATTTACAACAAAGAATCTATCAACACAACACATATAGCTAATGTCATGAATTGCAAACAAATATATCAATTTCACACTAATAAATGCCCCAGACCCACTTCTCTTGAGGAAGAAGTACCAAAGTTATGGTGAAGTTATTCAAATAGAAACAAAGTACTGTTATGAGGACAATTTCTACATTAGGTGTATAACAAACTTAATAAGAAAGGTTACAAGTCGATTTTTAATGGGAAAAAACCATCTGGGCTTCCATGGTCAAGTGGTACAAGTTCATGACTTTCTGTTTCTCTCACCACTGTAGGTTCAAGTCTTGGTCTTGTCATTTCAATTTTTCTTGTGAGGAATTTTTTCGAGCTGGCTTGTGGTAGGTAGGTCAGTGGTTCTACCAAGGTGTCTTTATGCACTCTGAACATTGCTATATGACTGAAACTCAGTTGCAGCAACAGTAAGCTCCAAAACACAACAAAATTAAAGGAAAATTAAAATTGTGAGGGGCATTTATTAGGGATGATACTGTAATGACATACAAACTATGAGACTGCCATCCAATGATGGGAAGTGTTCAATAAATGTAAAATTACAGCAAAAGATTACTACTCTCCAAAATAACAGGTGGTATACAAACCTTGATTTAAGATTACAACTCAGACATACAATCAATTAATTAAACCTGAAACCAGTTTTATAAGTTACAAACATTACAGTACAGCTCCATTATAAAGCTATGTTAACCCTTTCCCTCATATAGACTCATTTTGACGCACTCAATAGGTACCACATAAAGCCTGATCTGCAGAAAGCCAAACTCAAACCTTACCAAATTTAATTGTAAAGTCCTCATTTCCAGACCACTGAGGAGCAGCGAACAGCATAAAACCTGATCAGCCTGCGAGTTACTCGCAGGCTGATCTGGTTTTATGTTGTTCGCATAGGTCTTTTCATGGTTTCCTCTATGAGGGAAAGGGTTAAGGTTCAAGTGTACATACCACATGATATCAGACTGCATTATGATTAAGTAACAAGGGTGTTCTTTGGAACAAATGTGTCACCTGCTGCAGCGTGAAGGAAAAAGTGTGATGGACGGACAGACACCTCTGCTTACAGCAGTTGACACAAAATTTCACCAACTGAAATAATTACAAATACAGATTCTGTATTGTATTGGACTGTGTTATAATTTCTTTTATTGAATTAAGCATTATATTAAAGTGTGTTATACTGGATTTTAACTTTAAATGACATATTTTTGGAACCAGTCACTTGGTTTCTCATAGCTGGCTTAATTTTTTTTCATGTGCATGCAATAATTTTCTATTACATCAAAACAGTATCTTTCAATGTAGTCCAATAACAAAGCTTGGGCTGACATTAACAAACAATCTACATCTATAAAGACTCAGATTTCTCATTTCAATGCCAATACATTTTCTTATATAACATACAAATTCACATACACTGCCGACACTGGATAGATTTACAACCAAATCTGTATGCAAGATATGAAATTACATTTTTCAAAATGCTCAGTTTGGGGCAGTCATCTAAAATTCTGACTTAAAAAGGAAAGATATTAGATAGTATTAGAGGACTGGAGAACAGAAAGAATTTAGGGGAAATTACATTTACAATTACTGAAGGTATCACAGCACGAGCTTTGAGTAACTAGATATCTAAAACTATGGCTTTAACTGACACTTATAATATTTTATATAATATATACATATATATCTTAAACATTAATATATGTTAACACTCTCTATAATCAAGATTTACTGGCAGGTAAAACTTGAGCTTACCCATGGTAGGTGTCTGAGTATTTTCTAAGTAACTACCTAACTAAAAACTACACATATATATGTCTTTTCTAAGCATGGTAAAATGATCAACATAAAAAAATTAAATGATTAAGGCCATTCTTCAAAAAATGTCATTTTGCGATAAGCTTACCTATCCATTGAAAATTCCCCCTATTTTTTTTTTTCATCTCTCAAGCATGTTTTTTCCATCTTTTTATTCTTTTTCCATCTTTGAGGTTTTTGTTTTGTCAAAAATAGACACTTTCAAGCACTTGGCGGGAACTCTTAGTCGGTTTTAGTAAAAAACTTATGATTACAGATCAAAATATGTAAATAACACATGTCTGTGCCACACTTCTATCTGGATATAAATGGACTCTAATGAGTCAAAGGTTATTTGGACTTCTTCACCACTGAACACTCATATAAAAGAATCATCCCTACCTATCCAATGAAAAAATCTGGGTCAGGTAACTGCAAACAAACAGATCTTTAAGGATGGCCTTACCATTAACAACCATGTGGCTCATCCATAAAATATAAAAGTCCAATCATCATCATCATCATCATCATTATCATCAATCTAATGCCAGGCTGTCTTAAGTTCAACATAAAATGAACATGTATCATATCTGCATGGAATTATTTCAACTCTTGAAAAATGCAAAATATATGCACATGTTTTACACCTGCTCTGGTGTATGTCAATCTAAGGTCTTGTAACTCAGTAGTAAATGCAATAGTTGTCTAATGAAGGCATATACATGTACAAGTTAAACATCATCCAGGTTTTACACACTTCTTAGCTTTAAGCAGATCTTAATCTTAAACTTAAACTAAAATACCTATCATCATACTTAGTGCACCACTTTCTTCATCTAGTTCCGGTTGATATTCAGGGCCGACCCTGAGACATCATCATAGGTTTCCTAGGTTGGACCAGTACTATGTGCCTGGGAACATATAAGAATCTTGCTACTAACAGGATTCGAACCCACAACCTTCAGACCCTCAGTTTGCTACCACTGAACCACAGCACACAACCTCTATCCCTTTCCCTCATATAGACTCATTTTGACGCACTCAATAGGTATCACATTAAGCCTGATCTGCAGAAAACCACAGTTAAACCTGATCTGGTTTTATGCTGTTCGCATAGGTCTCTTCATGGTATCCTCTATGAGGGAAAGGGCTAAGTATACACCTTTGACAAAGGTATTGATAAGAGGTTGACACAACTTATTTCAACCAATGGACTGATGTAATGTATTTCCATCAATAGATAAATTTATTGAAAAACTGATGGTAAGACATAAAGGGACAAAATGACTTACAAATAATCACAAGAATTAGGTTACATGCATGAGGTAATGGCTTGCTGTGATTTCTAGAACAGTTTCTCTTATGTTTTGCTACAATGTCACACAAAATTACAGATAAAGTTGACCTTTACCACAGGACGGTTTTCACAGAAATGACCTTGACAACACAAATAACACAAGAGCTATGTGAACTAAAAGGCTTATGAGCTCTCTAACTGTATGTATCAGCGCTTAGAGAGGAGGGAGTTAAACCTGTTCAGACTTAACAAGAGATGTCAAGATGGTTAATACCCCTGCTTCTCAGCTCTGACTCAACTAATAAGAAATATTCAACTGTAAAAATTTCCTAAATTGAAATAGGCCATAACTCTTGAACAACATAAGGGAAATAGGTTTTCCTTTCTTTAATGACGGACCATCTGTGAATAACTATGTGTGAAAAGTTGTAGAACTGTTCCTCATTGACTATTAAGATATCAAACATTTTGCTAAACAGGCTCAAATTCCACTATGAACACTTAGTGCAAAATAAAACTTGAATTGAGTGAGAATTTCATCAATTTTGTTTCTCTTATAAAAATAGCCCAGTATTTCATTTCTTAACAATCATTGTTAGTTGATAATGTAACAAATCATTTTAGCTTAGTCATGTAGTTGAATATTATATAAAATAATAACAGTGAAAAGTGTGTCTACCTAGTTTAAAAATTTAATATTACTTAGCGCTAAGTATTGGTGGAATTAGAACCCTGACAGGACAGTGTGTGATTCAATTGTAACCCCCAGTTTACTTTATGAAGCAGGAGTAAAGAAATACTTACAGTTGGACATGGATTTCTAAAGGTCTAACAATGAAAAATGGAATACCCATGTGGCAAAGGGATAGCACCAAGCCAAATCTCTGAGCACTTTCAGTACTTTGTTTCAAAAGTCATATGTGATTCACAACACCGTTACAGATCTAGCACCTAGTTCTCCAAAAAATACTTAAGATCTCAGACTCTAACTCAAAACCCCATTTAGTTTTTTCACCGTAATTTGAATAAGAGCTTCAAAATTCCACCAAGTATTTATTTTTGAGAAATTGGTGCCTGATAGAAATGACTAATACATAATAAAAATGTAATATTACCTAAGATCATTGTTCAACCTGCCCAACAGTACTAAGGATGCATATTTAAACCTATCTATAAGCTCCTATAACACAGTTCTTACAGGAAACCATGACATTTTGAACAATAACTATTCCTGTATTTTATCTCATTCAGTTTCAAGATCATTTCATCTATATACATTATACAGATACTATAATGTAAGACTACTGGCTTATCTTCATTCTTACCATGATCATAAATCCATCTTTTCAAATTACCCCGCAGCTTACTCTGTTACTAGAAATGGTAATCTGATGAAAGCTTATGTTTCAAACATTTCCAAAACAAATATGTCCACTCCACTCCAGTTTTAAACAAGACCCCCAGAAGAGGATGTGAATACTCAATCAAAACATGATTCAATTATGACTCTGTATGTATGTATGTATAACATTACAGTATGACATTCAATATGTAATCCAAAATGAATGCTGCCGAGTGATCATCGCAAATATTGTTAATCCTATATATATATGTATATATTGCATATGCATCCAATTTGATTTTCGCAATTTCACCCATTCCTGTTTCACATGTGTATTATACATTTCCTATCATCAGGACACCATGCATCTGACCTTCTGTGACCTGTTTAGCACTAGTGAATGACTTGGCAGCAGTGTTTGGCTATCCATGGTTTCCAGGGCAACACTGTATAAAGGAAGGGCGGTGACATATCGTAAAAAAGGACTGTTGGCACACTGCGTTCTCTGTATGGTTTACAGTCCACATCACAATATTGTACATGTCCGAGACTGAAACAGAAAATAAATAAAATTGAAATTATTTAGTTAGAGCAAGAAATGTACAATTGTTACATGCATATTGAAAGGTTTGATTTTAAATATACTTTCAGAGCTTGGGCTGTCTTGAAAGTAAAAAAAAATCATGAAATCAGTCAAAATAGTATCACATATTCACAAAGAAGTCCACTTTACATTCATATATTCAAATTAACTATTAATCACATTAGCCAATCAAATCAATGGGATATCATGTGACCAATGGTTGACACATGGGCTTGACTGTGATACTGTTTGAGAGCTATGGATGAATCTGAGGGGTGATCTTTTAATCTCATTACAATAGAACTTACCTACAAACATTGCTATGTTCGAATTACACCAACAATTTTTAGCGCTACCTAAAACTTCAATATTTAAGGACAAATTTCATTAGTCTTGTTCCTTTAATAAAAGTACTCAAATATTTCATTTCTTAACAACTGTTGTTAGTTATTAAGGTAAAAATTTCTTTCAGCGTAGTCATGTACTTGAATATTTTATAAAATAGAAATGGTGGAATGTGTATCTACCTAGTTTAAGAATTTAAGTATTACTTAGCGCTAAGTATTGTTGGTGGGATTCAAGCCATGCAGACTATCGTTATATCCTTGTTTGATGTAAAAATCTAACTGTAATCCTCTGTTGGATCATGTAAATTCTTGTCGGAAAATACTAAGTCCCTAATTACTTGGCAATAGGTTAAGGCAGGACTGAAAATTTCACTGGAAAAAATTGAAAAGTCTATTATGGTGGCAAATCCACGAATATAACAAGCTTTTGACAATAGAACTTGACATGCACCTTTCTCATTAAAACTGACCGGTGTTTCACAAACACCGTAATCTGTTATTTTCCAAACAAAAAATTAAATGGAGTATTCTTTTGTATTATAGACAATTTCTTTTTTCTTTTTAAATCTGCATTAGAAAAACTTCTAATACATAGGCCTAAACCTTTTTTTATCAAGTTGCTAGGATGATCAAAACAACAAACTATTACCTTTTTCTTTGGTGGTTCTGGTGGTTTTTCATCCTCCTTGTCTTTATTATCTTTCTTATCCTTCTCTTCCTCATCTTCAGACTTGTCTTCCTCCTCATCATCATCTTTGCCTTTTTTCTGAATTAAAAAGATGCTTCAGTTAAACTTTTATCAAAGCTTTTTAAGCTTCAGCAGTCACAGGCATCATCAACAGAATTCAAGATGACATTACTCTTCAAATAGCTTAACACTAGTACCTTTACTGTAACCATTCTGCAGAAGAAATTAAAAGAGGCTTGCTTAAGAAGAGTGCAGGGTTCATAAAGCAAAAGGGCCAAGAAAACAAACCAACATGAAGAGATTATAGATAAATATGTATAAATATGTATTAAACCTCAATGTAAGAAACTAATGCAATGTCTTAATAACCTGGGGCCAGTTTCACTGAACTTCGTACGAAAAAAATCTTAATTCCAAGATGTAAACTAGTATTTTTCCTTTGATTTTTTCTTTACAAAGAATATTGTGTTTGTATAATGAAATGAAATGGGTCACCTTACTTCATGTTTAACTCAGAAAATAAGACACTGTTAGACACTCTGTAGAACAGCATACTTACGACTAAATCAAATTTCTTCGTACAAAGTTTAGTGAAATAGACCTCAAGGCCCTACTTATACTGCTTGGTGTAGCAGAACTAAAGGGGGCTGTTGTACAGGGGGTAGAGCACGGCTCTGAGGGTTGTGAGTTTG
Organism: Solen grandis; assembly: GCA_021229015.1. Lineage (NCBI taxonomy): Eukaryota > Metazoa > Mollusca > Bivalvia > Adapedonta > Solenidae > Solen > Solen grandis. The sequence continues at coordinate 51,816,171 of CM037779.1, read as the reverse complement.
ATCCGTCTCTGGCACAAAGTACTGGTTCAACCCATCTATTTAGAGAGTTAAACTTTGTTTTTAAATCAACATAACAGAAAAACAAAGATTCTAAAGTGTAAGTTCTCTTTACCTTGTCTTTCTTCTTATCTTTTTTGTCTTTATCCTTTTTGTCCTTCTTATCTTTGCCTTTATCCTTGTCTTTCTTTTTCTTATCTTTCTTCTTTGCATCTTTATCCTGTTGGAGAATGGTTTGAATAAAAAACAAATAAAAAGCACACTTTCACTGATAATGACAAATGGACAAGCTAACTCCAGTATGTTCTTAATTTAATTTTTGGTTTAAGACTTTGTTGTAAGCTGCAGTCTTGAGTCTTAAAACAATTGACAAAAAACAGACATGAATAATTACATTACAAACAACATGTCAAAATATGAAATATTTAATTTTTTTTTTTGAAGATTGTGTTATGAAATACATTTTTAAATATTAAAGTAAAATGTATTAATTTGTGCAAATGAAAGCTGGTAGATTTAGGACCTGCATGATCATAAGTGAAAAGGAAAAACTCTGAATTTTTTTGTAGGCCATAAAGTTAAGAGGAAGGTTAATATAATTATAATAGTATTTCCCACAATACCTCATCATCTTCTTCTTTCTCATCATCTTCCTTATCTTCATCCTCTTCTTCATCATCATCTTTCTTGCCTTTTTTCTTGTCTTTCTTATCTTTCTTGTCCTTCTTTTTGTCTTTGTCTTTCTTCTTGTCCTTTTTGTCTTTTTTCTTGTCTTTCTTTTCATCGTCCTCTTCTATAACGAAGTTTAAAAAATTAATCAAGTCATATAAACATCAGAATCAGGTAGGGCCTCATACTGAAGATATTTATGATCCTATATACATGCACAGTCAAAATGTGCAACTCTCTAAAATCCTAACTGTTAAATATCTCAACAATTTGCTGATGATTTACTGAAGAGTTTAGCAATTTCAATTTTAAAGTAAAATGAATAAATACATTCTGTGAAATAATTAATTCTTGATGGCATTGATATTTGTGGATTCAGTCCAAAAAATATTTTATATAACATAAATGAGGACTTTAAATCATCTATCATCTTGCAGTTGAAATGAATTTATTTGAAGTGCTGCCACACTGTAGTATCATGCTGTAGACATGTAGCATGATTCCACACCCTGTTACATTATCCTGACACTGGGCCAACCACTCTTGGAACTACCCTTATATACTGAGAGCCAAGCTAAGGAGCTATACCCGTAACATTATTTATGACTTTGGTATGTCACAGCCAGGGATCAAACCCAGGACCTTCTGCTCCCAAGGCAGATGCTCTAGAACAATAATGTGAGTGTGTGTGTTTGTGAGAGAAAGAGAGAGAGACAGAGAGAGAGAGAGAGAGGACATCCAGATGTCTAAGCATTACAGGAATGGATGACAAACTTAGCTTTGGATTAAAAAGAATGCCTATCCACTTTAAAGCAAGATTATAATATCAATCGATATATATGAATTTGATAAAAAGAATAGTTTATGTGTGATATATTTTTTATTTGTTAAAATTCTTACCATTTTCTTTCTCTCCATCTTCCTCCTCCTCTTCCTCATCTTCATCTTTACCCTTCTTCTTCTTCTTATCTTTTTTCTTATCTTTGTCCTTTTTTTTTTTTATCCTTTTTACCCTTCTTTTTATCCTTTTCATCTTCTTCTTCCTCCTCTCATCTTCATCTTCTTTCTTTGCTTCCGCCTTTTCCTCTTTTTCTTCTTCTACCTTTTCTTCCTCTTCTTCTTCCTCTTCTTCTTCTTCATCATCTGAGAGTCCAGACTTTTTCTTGCCAAACAAGTTTAAGCTCTTTTTTGCCTTTTTCTCTGCAAAAACATAATAAGATTAAACTAAATAGGCAAGGAATAAAGAATTGACAATCAATTAAAGGCCAGAAAAAATGCATTGATCAAATCAGCATCTTTTATTTTTCATATGAATATTTTTTCTCATATTTCCATATTACATGGCTTAAATTCAGTTTTAAATAATTTCAAATAATTAAAAAATTTTATTACTGCATAAATGTGCACATAGATCTTAATGTCTTTTTATCTTATTAATTACAATATTTTCAGTATAATTAAGGGGAGACAACTCCCTTACACTATTGCATAGGATGTACTAGTAGGTTTGAGCACCTTATCTAAGAAACAATACTGAGCTTATATATTAATACCCCTAAACTGTTGAATTCCAATATCTTGGTAACATATCTTGTGGAGGACTACATTAAAGCAAATTTAAAAATGTTTCAATAGAATTGTTTTATTTTTTTTATTTTTTTTTGATCATTTACAAAATTCTATAAACATTACAGCCCTAATTTTTATGATAACATTCATACTAAACTGAGCTAACTTCAAGTTACATGTAAAAAAGTTTGACATGCCTATTCTGCCTATAAATCAAATATTTCCATTCTTATAAATTAACTTTATTCACATTATATCAATCTTCAATTTCAAATCCCTCTTACTTTTATTTTTACTCTCTACAGTGTCCCCACCTCCACCTTCGTCTTTCTCACCCTCCTCAGCTGTGGACTCCTCATCACTGGCCAGGGCAGGTTTGGGCTGGGCCCGTGGTTGGGGCACTGGAGCCTGGGGGAGGGACTGTGTCAAACATATACAACCAAGTTACAGTGTCATCAGTTTATGTAGACAACAAACTACAGCTATCTTCATTAAAGGTATCACTGAAATAACCATTTTTACTCAACAATATATATGTTTAAGTTAACCCTTTCCCTCATATAGACTCATTTTGACGCACTCAATAGGTACCACATAAAGCCTGATCTGCAGAAAACCAGTTAAACCTTACCAAATTTAATTATAAAGTCCTCATTTCCAGACCACTGAGGAGCAGCGAACAGCATAAAACCTGATCAGCCTGCAAGTTACTCGCAGGCTGATCTGGTTTTATGTTGTTCGCATAGGTCTTTTCATGGTTTCTTCTATGAGGGAAAGGGTTAATTTAGCTGGTACAGCATCTTACCCTTTATACCTGATTATGTTATTACTATGTGATAAAAACTAACAAATAAAATCCATCCATTATTGATATTTGCATTTTCTTAAGGGTGATATAAAAAACACAGATTTAAGATCCAAAGTTGAACCCTGATATACTGGATTTTGTGTTATAAGAATTGTGTAATGACGGATCTACACTGGACATAATCGGTCTAAATGAACAGCCATACCAACAATTACTAACAAGTATACTCATGGTCAGTGAAATGATTTTTACATGTTACAAATCAGACATTTGCAACATAATGTAATAGACACATTCAGTTGCATCAATCAATTGTATGTCTCTTTTAGATTGAAACTCCAGAGTTTGACACCTTTTAAGAATAGATTAAAATGCCCAAGACAATCACTCCCACACTCATCAGATTTCATATAATACTAATAACTAAAGTGAGAGGGTTTATTTTGCTTGCATGGGTCTTATGTCCTCCCAAAAGTTTTTCAGTCATTTAGGGACCTTCTGTCTACATAAGAAAGGTATAGTGCTGCCTCATGACATATGGGAACTGAAACCTTTGAATTCCCAAACTGGAGGAAAGTTTTAAGAAGTTTATATTATTTATTCTGACAGACTTTTTCCTCTGTATACTGCAAACAAGAAAAGAATACTGAACACAAAGCACAATGTTCAAAAGAAATATCGCAGGGTTCATTTGAAATATTATTCATAGAATGTATACTTATTACATTTTAGACCCTTCATTTCATAAAGACTCATTTAGTTTCTTTGGCAAACAGATCAGACCAAGATTTGCTTGTACAATATTGTAGCTAAGATTCTACCTGGCTCCATGGCAAAGAAAATTTCATTGTTTCATAAACCTTTAACCCTTTCCCTCATAGAGGACACCATGAAAAGACCTATGCGAACAACATAAAACCAGATCAGCCTGCGAGTAACTCGCAGGCTGATCAGGTTTTATGCTGTTCGCTGCTCCTCAGTGGTCTGGAAATGAGGACTTTATGATTAAATTTGGTAAGGTTTAACTGTGGTTTTCTGCAGATCAGGCTTTATGTGGTACCTATTGAGTGTGTCAAAATGAGTCTATATGAGGGAAAGGGTTAAAAGTTCTTTCAATTTATATTCATCATGTCATAAATTTGTACTTATATATCCATAAGGCAAAGATTTAAAGGTTGTCTTTGTTTAGAAATATGATTGTGTTATAGTTTTAAGAGGAATGCCTTAAAATATACATATGCCTGGAAATGTCATCAACAGATAAAGACTAGAATTGACACGCACCCTTTTTGTCTCCATCATCTTCCTCCTGGACTTCCTCTTTTTCCTCCTCCTCTTCAGAATCTTCTTCGTCTGAATCTTCCTTCTCAGACTGAAAATGATAACATC
>CM037779.1:51761639-51811639 GCA_021229015.1 Solen grandis | reverse complement strand
AGCGGGGCACCAATATCATACAAAACACAGTGGAAATCCCCGTGATATTAATAGACCATGCGCGTGGCGCGTGATTTCAATCGTGAACGTTTGACATTGACCTATGCTGCAGCTAAATATAGAAAATTGTTTACCAGGTAGAAGTAATGGAAAAGTACGTATTGGCTGTGCACTTCGTGCCACAGGCCAAAGGAAAAAAGAAGAAAATATAAACGTTTTATTTTTTTGCACAGTTTAAGCATAGAGCATTTTCTTTAAAAACACAAATCACAGACCAAATTTACGACATATTGAATTAATTTATATAGATATAATTATTAAATATACTTAATTAGTATTTCATAATATTGGTACTAAGAATGTCGTCTTGAAGAAGGCAATTTTCAAGAATTTGTAGATGCTGTAATCATAATGGTATGGACAATGAATACGGTATCACTTTCTGTTACGTTGAAATTCATTCAAGATATATTTGCAAAATGTCGTGGCCAAATTTGGATGTGTTTAACAATAATTTAAATTCATTAAATCCCCGTGCAGAGGCTTGTTAATTTCGCTAAATACATGTATTTAAAAGAGGGAATGTGTCTCAAACAAAGTACCCTTAATTAATGTATTGATTATCTGCATCTTAATGTTCAAAATACGTTTTTCTATATACCCTATATGTTGAGTAAGAAAAAAGTAAAAAGAAATCCTTCGGCAGCAATTTACATTCCATCAACATTTTAATACTTCCTTATCTTTGCAATGTGAAACTGTCGGGAGTTTTTGTATGTTATTAGTTCGAAAGCATTTCCAGAGATATATTTTCATATCCAACTTGAATTCTTCCACCATCTATTCCATCTTACTTACATTGTATATAGTGTAACAAGCATTTTATTTCCCTCCCTCTTTTTCTCTCTCTCTATTTGATGGACAAAGGATATCGAAGTACGCTGGTTAATTACCATGTATCCAATTAATATGTCAATAGTTTATGTCTTACCATTAACAAATACGTTAATTGGACATCAGTGACACGGGGTCATATATGAAGCGACGTTCTATAATTGATAAACCTGTCCCTTCTAGGTAGCAGTACGCTCGCTCTCGTATACAGTCCGATAATCAGTGTTACGCAAGACCGACACATTCGATATAACATTAATCCCGTTGCACTGTATGTCAAGGTCACAGCCAGGAAACGAGGTTCAATGGTGCTGTGCTAGACAAAATTCTATGTGTATTTGCAATGCCGCATTTTTATTTGTATACAACGTTTGCGTATATGTAAGATGACACAATTTAACTTTGTCAAGTGATTGCGTAATATTTACAGCCCCGACGGCTTATTGGCTCCTTAACTTTGCACGTACCATTCAGTCGGCTTAATATATCAATATAGAGTATATACAGGGACATAGCATCTCTCTTTTTGTATTCAAACATTTGTATGACATGCATGTAGTTTAAAATGGAGACAGCAGTAACAGAATATTATACAGAACATTGATCAACTCTAAAGTTTCTTCGTTTCTGAATTTCAACTTAGAGAAGAGAATTCAATTCGGTTGAAAAAAAGTCAGAGCGAAAAGGCAGTAAGTAAGTGCATTCCAACGCTTTTAAAGAAGGTGCATTTCTTTGGATGACATCAGTTGAAATAAATTAAACCTTCAGAAAATAACTTTTATATCGATTGGGAAATACATTTTGTATTACTTATAGGTATCCCTTTGCGACTGCTCTTGGATTGATTCGGGACTTGCGATTGGGGCGGTCTTTTGGGGAAAATTTTCGGGGATCGAGCGGCGCCCACTCCTCGTAGTCAAGGAACAAAACCACTGGACGACGGCGTTAGTTTAGAAAGGCATGATATTAGATATATGTATAATCATCGATATAGCATTGTGTTTGTCATGTTTCCATCTGTTTAGAATTTTAGATTACGACTTAATCTTTGCTCATCTTTGTTATACATTCTTATAGTCACCCGAAATATATGTTTCAGCCAAATTTACGTTTGTCAGTTTAAAAGCTTTTTTAATGAAACAGTGGAATATAAAATTCGTGAGTTCTTGCCTGTGTTGTTACTATTTTGATATTCTAATTTGCTGTTTTGCAATACAAAAAAAAAGAAAGAAAGTCATCGATCGTCAAATAAAACAAAAAACAAGTAAAATCCATTAACGTTATTAAGAGTTCACCTACATGTTTATTATGGAGAAAGAAATTCTATATGAATTCAAGAAACAAAACTATTCAAAAGTTGAGAAATCTAAAAAGTAACGACCCAAGAATATTGGAAAAAAATAAAATACAAAAATTAATAATAAACTGAAACTAATATACAAGATCTATACGATTTCTTTAAAATAATACAGATGAAGGTACGAATGATGATAATAATGATAATGATAATCATGACAATGATGTAGATGATAACGAAATTAATAACAATACATCTAACTCAACAAACACCTCTAATATTAACCCATTCAATAATATAAACGGAAAAATAAGTATACATGAAATAGAAAAAGCAGTACGGTCATTAAAAAACAACAAAGCAAGTGGGATAGATAAAATAATGAATGAACATATCAAAACTTCATTTCATATGTTTAAAGATGTTTATGAAAAACTTCTTAACTTAGTATTTGACAACGGTGTTATACCCGATTTTTGGACCATTGGCATGATTAATCCCATTTATAAAAATAAAGGAGATCCGGCAAGACCCGAGAATTACCGGCCGATAACACTTCTTAGTTGCCTGGGTAAACTTTTCACTTGTGTAATAAATAATCGCCTTTCTTTGTTTGTTGAATCAAACAATTATATAACTGAATTCCAGTCAGGTTTTAGAAAAGGATTTTCAACAGTAGATAACATATTCATTTTAAATCATATAATTCAATATTTAAATAATAGCAAAAAGAAACTATTTTGCGCATTTATTGATTTAAAACAAGCTTTTGATACTGTATGGAGAAGTGGGCTGTGGATGAAATTATTGAATACACATATAAATGGTAAATGTCTAATGTTAATAAAGAATATGTACAATAATATTAAGTCATGTATAATTCATAACTCAGAAGTATCTAATTTTTTCCCTTGTAATATTGGTGTTAGACAAGGAGAAAATCTTTCTCCTTTATTATTTTCCGTATTTTTAAATGATTTACACGATTATTTTTTACGAAATAATGTTGCAAATGGTGTGAATCATCCACATATAGAGCCTGACCACGAAATGAACATTCAAAATTACTTAAAAATATTTATCCTCTTATACGCAGACGATACTGTTATCATGTCTGAATCTGCATCCGGATTACAAAATGCTCTAGATACTTATGCAAATTATGTGATTTTGGAAGTTAACTGTAAATATTTCAAAGTCTAAAGTTGTTGTTTTTGGAAAGGGTAGACAAGCTGAAAACAATTTTGTTTATAAAGGGAATACACTTGAAATTGAAGAAGAATACAAATATCTAGGAATATATTTCTGTCGTTCAGGTTCTTTCCAGAAATGTAAAAAAACATTTAGCAAATCAAGCAACTAGGGCAATGTACTCCTTATTAAGAAATATAAACCGATTATCTTTACCTATTGATTTACAAATAGAACTTTTCAATAAAACTATTAAACCGATTTTACTTTATGGGGCCGAAGTCTAATAGGTAATCATACAGTTTTAGAAAGAGTACAATTAAAGTTTTTAAAACATATTTTAAATGTAAAAAAATCTACTCCAAATTACATTATTTATGGAGAAACAGGAACACTTCCCCATTCAGTCGATGTTGAAACTAGGGTAATAGCTTATTGGTCAAAGTTACATTTATCACCTGAAAACACCCCTTTAAAACTATCAGCCAAAATTTATAACAGTATCGTACATGAATCAAAACACCTACAAGGCCAATCTCTTAAGAAAAAATATCCATGGATTTACTCAGTTAAATCAATTTTAATTAAATGTGGGTTGAATAATATTTGGAGTAATCAATCGACTATTAACCCGAAATGGCTGAAACTAACTGTAAGGCAAAAATTAAAAGATTTATTTGTTAACGAATGGTATAGTCTTGTAAACAGCTCAAGCAATAATACATTTTATAAAATATTCAAGACAAAATTTGGTTTTGAAGATTATTTAATAAAAACTCCTTCAAGATATTTAAAATGTTTAATCAGATTTGGAACTCGTAATCATAGAATGCAGGTAGAAATAGGTAAATGGAATCGAATCGCACTAAATGAAAGATTTTGTCCACATTGCGTCAATAAATTAGGGGACGAATTCCATTATCTCTTTGAATGCAATAATTTAACAGATGACAGAAAGAAATATCTAAAGCCCTATTTTTATAGAAACCCAAATATTTTTAAATTAGAGAAACTAATGAACTCAAAAAACAAAAGACAAAACATAAATTTATTTAAGTTTGTACAATCAATTTTGACTAAGATAAGGTAATATTATACTGTAATGATTAATTGGAAGATATTCTGACAACATGTTTAAATTGATGTTTTGTTGATGTTGTTTTCTTTAAATGGCAATTGTGAAACATTGACTCTCCACCTGTTCAACTGAATTATTTATATTTTAGAATATATATTTACAAAATGTATTAGTGAAATCATCTCAATTATTGTGTTACTACTTCTATTTTTTCTAGAGTCTCTTTATATGTTGTACTTATTATAACCTCTCTTATCCATTACTGTAAAATGGAATGAGTGAAATAAAGGAATTGAGAATACCAGTAGGCTAAATATGTCTTAATAATAATTGTTATAACCTAATTATTTGGTAAAAATCAGATGTTTTGACTTGGTTCATGTTCGTTTTACTCTATACATTTTATCAGATTATTGCAAAATGTTGGATACTTTTAGTTAAGTTACTTTATATAGTGACAAGTTTCTGATCTTTAAACCTTTGTTAATGGCTTAACAAATGTTATGTAATCTTACAACACGATGGTTTGCTACTACCGGCTTTAGATTACCCCTCGGTCCTAACAAAGTTAAATAAAGCGGCAAATCATTAACCCCGATTTTATCTATATGAATTACGTCATCAATCAGTAAATCGTCTTTACAGGTCACGTGGTAGGACACATCTGGCATGAAACTTCCTTAGCCCGAGTATGGCTTCAGCAATATAAGTTATCTGCATTTAATACAATATTAGTTAACTGCATTTCATACAATATTAGTTAACTGCATTTCATACAATATTAGTTAACTGCATTTAATACAATATTAGTTAACTGCATTTCCAATATTAGTTAACTGCATTTCATACAATATTAGTTAACTGCATTTCATACAATATTAGTTAACTGCATTTCATACAATATTAGTTAACTGCATTTCATACAATATTAGTTAACTGCATTTCATACAATATTAGTTAACTGCATTTCATGCAATATGGTTATGTATTATGCAATATGGTTATGTGTATTTCATGTTATGTGTATTTCATGTATATGGTTATTTATTTCATGGTATTGTATTTCATGCATAATGTATGGTATTTAATGGGATTATGGTTATGTGTATTTCATGCAATAATGGTTATGTGTATTTCATGCAATAATGGTTATGTGTATTTCATGGTTATGTGTATTTCATGCAATAATGGTTATGTGTATTTTGCAATAATGGTATGTGTATTTCATGCAATATTTGTAATATACATTTCATGTAATTTAAATTTTTAAAAATTTTTTAAAATTGGAAAACTCATTTCATTAAATATTGGTAAATTTAATGCAATTGGTAATATTCATTTCATTAAATATTGGTAACTTTAATGCAATATTGGTAATATTCATTTCATTAAATATTGGTAACTTTAATCCAAAATTGGTAATATTCATTTCATAATTCATTTCATGCATTAATGGGTATGTCCATTTCATATTTAATACAGTCGGTCTTATGTTATAGCTATTAAAGTGATCCAATGAACAAAGAAAATCATTTCCAGTTAAGATACATATTACACAACTTTTTATTCCGACAAATTAACTTGGCCCTGACCTCTAATATCGTCTTCTTACCGATATAAACAGTTTTATCTGCAGCACTCATCCTACGTCCAATACACGTTATTCGAAAATGACAATATAATTTACATGTAATAAAAATGCACTATTTCTTCTGTCTATCTAATGCTCCTGGTTTCAAAGTCGCCACATAAATATCTATGCAATATAAGATATATATTTCTGTTAAAAAAATAAGTTAGCATGAAATAATAAAATATCTTATAGTTTCGGTGGTTACAATATGCTTTGAACATATGAACAACCGATAACACATAATGCGTTTTTTTTTGTTTTTTTTTAATCTTATGTGTAAACTTATATTCATTTAAAATTACTAAAAGGTATGCTTTACTTTGTTGCTGCACTTGAGAAAAAAATGAAACGAATTTAGAGACAGAGCCTGAGGGTATAAATGAAATAAATAAAACTCTTACTGTTGGCTGCTTTAACAAGTGGGGTGCCAGTCATGATCGACATTTGTGGAACAAACTCGCCACCACTGCTGCATTTGAATGAATGTAGATTTTGTAAACACTGTGTCTGGTTTGAATACTTACACAGGAACACGACATTCCCACGTGTTATATACTAAATCATCCGAGTATCACGCAAAAGGTTCCATTCTTTCGCGCATTTCCGTAAATTATTTCCGATATATTATCAAGCAATCGGAAATCTTCGGATTACATTGTCCAATCGGAAGAACTCGGGTAATTCCGCCAACATACATCATCCTTGATACAGGCATCAAAGATTCTCGGAGACGAACCGACTGTAATCGGAGGGACCCGAATAGTACTTCCGAAAATATCCGAATGTTAAGCAAAGTTAGAAGCGTGAACAAAATTACTACATGCAAGCGAGCACGACATAGGACAGGGATCAGTCGAGGTGCCCGTGTCCCACACTCAGGTGAGATAAGAAATTGGACACTTGCCCGGACGCACGGGCGCTGAGACACGAAAACCAGTGAATGAGTTCAGTTAGATTCTATATCAAATAATAAAAATGTATTGTGATTTGTTATCTACATTTCCGTTCATTTGTTGATTTTTATAAGACAAGTTCTCATGTTTGGCTGTTTTTCGTCCCACCGACAATATCATAATCATTTTCATTTTTGAGACATATCTAATTGAAGGGCGCGGCAGGTATCATTTTGGGGTCCGAACCCGCTATTCATCTCCTAATGTTTTACACAATACCTCTTTAAATTGCCATATGTTTTCGATCAAAATACAACTCTATATGCTAGCAAATGTATAAGCAACCACGGAAACCATTCCTCTCGCAAAAATACAACTGTTAATTTATGAATAAAGTTTTATTCTGAATAAAGCCATATTATACTCGTATATCATATTTAGCTTCTGATATGGCATATGAAATTGCTAGATATATGTTGTGCAAAAGGAAGTCGTTGTGTGTGGTGTGTGTGTGTGTGTGTGTGTGTGTGTGTGTTAACTAAAATCTCTCTCTCTCTCTCTTTCTCTCTCTCTCTCACACACACACATATCGAAATGTCGAAATACATGTAAATCGTAATGCATTGAAACTATGGACAAGAGAAAAGTACATATTTGTTTAAAAACTATGTATACTATTTTCCTGAGTGAGGGAGGGGTTTTTGTTTCATGTTTTAAGTGCGATGCGAAAGTAAATCATCAATTTACAATATATCATTTACAGATAATTTTTCAATAAAAAAAAAACTATATGAAAACAGCATAAACAAGATGTTTCGTCATATAACAACATGCCTGCCATTATATCAACGACATATACTGTGATTGTTGGTGATATAATTACGCTTATGAGACAATTTACGTAACATTTCATCACTAAGTACTGTTTTATTATTAATCAACATCCAAAACACCCCCTGACCTCTCGTAACTACATGTCTGTCTAGCCCCAACATTAAATAGGTCAAGGGCATAGGCCTACCAAGGCTCTTAAGTTTACGTGCTACTTTTTCCCTGGACTTTAAAAGGCTAGATTAAATGCGAAGGTCACCAGGGACGAGGATGTTTATGAGTGATACCGTCATGGTACAAAGTGTTATCCCCACTGCTGCATGATCACTGCTGACCAATATTATCAATATACTTGTGGTCAAAGTCCGTCTGTCTGGCACATTGAACAGTCAGCAATGATTCATTTGTCACCTCATGATTTTGTTATCATAAATAAACATAAATAATCATGACTTGTTCCTGTTGTTGTTTTTGTTGCTGATAGTACTGGTGATGATGAAGACGATGGTTGTTACTATTGTGGTGTGACAGTTCAGAATGATGTTGCTGGAGCTGTTAATTGTTGCTGTTATTGATGGTAACTCTTGTCTTCTTAGTTTAACGTCCCATCGACAGTATTTCAGTATTTTACAGGATTTGTCTACATAAGATAGTCATTGTGTTCCCACATTGCGGTATGGCGCCGGGCTGAGTAGTCATGAAACGACCCCACCACCCCAGGGAGGTATACTGATACCATTTAACGATGTGCTGCTGCCGTGACTCGAACCCACGGCCTCCCGTTCTGCGAAACCTGGCCACCAAAAGGTGATGATGATGATGATGAGAGAGAGAGAGAGAGAGAGAACCGTAACTCTTTGTCTTAATCCTTAACTATTTGTTGTTTCCTGAGCGCAAAGCGATGGATATTTGAAGAACTTGAGTCTTCCTGGTAACTGGGCGGAGACCAGACCACTCGGTCACTGGGAAAAGTTAAAATAAATATATACTGTACGTACAGTGATATGAAAACAATAAACGAAGCATAATACCGGTAGTATATAATAAGGCATACTTAAGGTACATCAAGATCAGTATATATTTTCAATTGTATTATAACCCGGCAGAGTTGGCCAAAATACAGGGCATGTTTTTAAAAGAATGGCCGTGTTCAATGCACGACACAGCACGACATATTTGATATCTGATTATCTTGCCTGAGTGTGGAAAGGGCGGAGGGGGGAGGGGGATGTTAAGTACAGAGTTGTACCTTTTTACACTAAGGATGCGCGGGTTGAAAGAGTTGTTGTTGTTGTTGTTGTTGTTGTAACAGTAACTAGAAAAGTATTTCAGTTTTATATAGCGAGCTCGGTTAGAACCACCGACCAACCGCAAGCCAGCTGGAAGGCTACTCGAGTGATTATGTCAAGATTCGGACCCACTGCGGTCATGAGCTCAGACTAACCCGTCAGACTACGGAGCTCCCCATAGAGTCTGTGATATAGAAGATTACACAACTATATAAAAAATGAAAAATACCAAATTTCACACACACAAAAAATCAATATGACAAACACCCGATCTATACTCGTTAAGTTCAACAAGACCATTCGCAACCAGTCGCCGGATTATATATATATTATCCTGTTTTTTGAGACCTCATTATATCTTTGACCTGAGTTTCACATTACATCTTAACTTGAGAAAAGTGAAACAAGTTGAGCATATGATTTTTGAGTGAGCCGACATGATGCAAGGTATATACATGTTTATATATATGTGTGTGTCTTTTTTTCCGAACGGTTGGAAACTATGTGCCTTGATCCTCCTGAACAGGATATAATACCCTAGCAAGAACTGTCTGATATATAAAACACTTTTCCAATCAGTAGGTATATATATTATCTTTTCCGACAAACTTGGGGGGGGGGGGGGGGGGGGGGGGGGGCAGCCGCCGTTATTAAAGACCACACCTCCCAACCTTTATAACCTTGGGGCCTGTAGCCCACCACCAGTACATAACCATTCCTCGTCCCCCCCCCCCCCACCATTGCTTTAGGTAATACAACATGCCGTCAATAAGAGGCAATTCAACAGCTATCCCACGAATTACTCCTGCGTACTTTTGAATTTTGTACCCAGATTTTGGGCCCCAATCAACCTTGGGGAGAAGGCCAAGGCCAAGCAATGACCACATACGGCCTGATAGCGTGTCCAAATATAGCTAACTTCAAACAGTGACCGATTATGACCCGTACACAACTCTAATTATAGTTTGTCTTGCTGTGTCTTCAGGCAAGGTAGATACTTATCATTATTTTGAAGTTTAAAGTTGAATTATTTTACATCGGTTACAAAACATGTTCTCTCAGCTTATATAAATATACTTAACGAAACTTGTAAATACTCCGATTTCCAACTTGTAGAGAAGATATATCTTCCAAAACATAATCCCAGTAAATATTAAAATGTGCATTGGCTCAATCTGTTGTCTGTTTAAATAATTTTGTCGCATAATTAACTCTGTGAAACCAATTTTCATGGAAATTTATAGAAAACCAAAATCTGTTATTTTGAATACAACAAATGCTATTGACAAACTTTAGTCGAAGTATATATCACCCTCGATGTCTCTTGTGGCTGTGTATGTGGTCATTATTATGTCTGGACGGCCGACTACTGTACCCTCTCATGTACGTGACAAGGAATCGAACCCAGGACACATTGGCGAGAAAGCGAAATACATTACCACTACGCTGTCGTTGACAATGAATTTTGTTGTATCCATAATAAAAGGAACACTGTGGTTACCAAGATGTATATTTTTATTCATGTCCAGGAAAACACGAGGTCCACTGAAAGAAGTAATTTCTTGGATAAATCAATGAACATTAATGATGATATACGTGGCCAAGAGGGTAAAGTCAGCGACTTTATTACTCAATCAGCCCCTCACCGCGAAGGTTCGAATCCCGGTAAGGTCATTCAGATTTTCATTTGAGAAAGCCCTCCTGCTGGCTTGCGGTAGGTCGGTGGTTCTACCCGGATGCCTTCGTGCATTCGGGGTCTTTCTCCACCTGTAATTAGCTGGACGTCGCTATATGACTGAAATACTGTCGAAGCGACGGTAAACTCATATAGTCAAGTCAAGTCATTTTGTTGTTGTTGTTTTACGATCCAATCTTTAAATATACCCTATCTGTAGTATCTGATTATTTCATTTTGTGTTGCAAAATCTGAACCATGAATAATTTTTATCTTTGATATTAAAAAATTAACTTTTATACTCAAGAATAATTGTGCGTTAAAGTAATCATAGAAAAACCATATTAAATCACACCAAAAACAGGTTTGTAGATACCGGGTACATTATTATGTGCTCCATAGAATGTGTGTATCTTAAGACATCGTATTGAAGTCAATACCCGGTATTTATCTACCTGTCCCGGTGACCGAGTGGTTAGGGCGTCAGTCCCGAAACCGGGAGGTTGTGAGGTTGCATATTGAATCGTAAAAAAGGTAAAAAAAATTATTTTACTTGGAGCTGAGTTCCAGAAACAGGCGTTCTGGAACTCAGCGCTTGTCAAGCGTTTACGGCCATTAGAAGGTGCACTATTAATGAAGAGGAATGTGGCCAACAAGGCTTTGTCAGTATAGCAAGCAATACTACCAGGAGTCCCTGACATGGAAGTTACAGAGAGGACATGAATATGAAGCCTATGAATACCACAGACACTTTCTAACCTTTCCTGTGACCTTGACCTTTCTAGTACACACATGGTTGTTGCACCAACAAATCTTCATGTAATGACAAACACTTTTGCAAAGTTAAATGAAAATCCATCCATTGATATGGAAGATACAGAGCGGATGCGTAGATGTAACCTATAAATACCAAAGATATTTTCTCACAAAACTGGCGACTTTGACCATTTAAGCGTGCATATGGTTGATGCGCGCGACACACCTTTGTGTTATGAGGAATACTTCTATTCCGTTTTATTGAAATCCAACCATAAATATCCAAGTTATGGAGCGGACATGAAAGCGAGACGGATGGACAGACAGAAGGACCTGCGCAAACCTATAGTCCCCAACTGGTTTCACCGGTGCACGGGGACTCGCGTGCGTTACTGAAAGCACTTTAGGTGTGGTATCATGCCACTAGACTAGTCCATGGCTGTAAGGCAGCACTATATAGCGGGCTCGAGTAGACAAAGGTCACAAAATGATTGAAATACTGTCGGTGAGATGTTTAATTCAAACATTCAAGTACTGATCTGCATATATGATGCTGGTATTGGGCTTATCGCGGGTATGCCAATTATAGTCTGAGCAATGTTGTACTGAATGAAGGCTAACATGAGAAAAAAACAAAAATCCATTCATTCGTTTTTCGAATATTAACGACAAGGATTGACAATGATTCCATCATGCCTCTCTGTCAGATACATGATACATTCCAATCTGTCTGAGTTATATTGGTATATAGGTACAGCATATTGCGTAGCAAATCTGCAGCACCAAATAAGCACGGCGACATTTTGGCAATGAATGATGTCAAGCCGATACAGATACGGAGAACAGTACAGCTGGCCTTTGTTTTATACAATAACGTAATTGTTTGCTATTTTTTAATCGTGATCATCTTGACTTGCAATGAATGTCAGACTGACACAGATACATTGAAATTCTATTTTAACATTTAAGCCAGACCTAAAGCTTGTTATTTCAGTAACAAGCGTTCTAATTCTGATTACATCCGCCGATGCATTTGTAGCTTTTGTTTTGAAATTAACCGTCACTGTGATAGGTCTCATAACAATAACATATGATAGGAACTTGCACCAGTTTAAAGTCATGTGAAACACATTGCTATTTAAAACACATGGCCATCAAGTAGGCCATTGTCAAGGTTACAATATGCAACCGATTACAAAAAAGTAATGTCATGTGACATCGTCCTAGACTGCATTTACAGGCAATGGCCGTCATTGTATGCTACACATCTTGAAAGTGGAATGCAACCAAGATACATTTTCCCCACGACTGTGTTGATGCATTGGATATTAACAGTAGACTATTAACATAATAAATACCACAATATTATGGTGTATTCTTTCTTTTTTAGACTTAAAAAACAATCATACTGTGTACTGGTGTTGCATAATTCCCACATTACCAACTATTTACATACCCATTTTCATTAACATCGAACATCTCTATTCATCTGTTAAAACCATATTTTGATTTTGTCCATTACCGTAGCAACCAAAGTTTTAATTGAGTTAAAAACAAAAAAAAAAAAGTGACGTGCGTTGTCTCTATTTTGCGATCTATCCATATACCACGTTTAATTAAAGTATACGACTTTATCCAGATTTCCAGGAAACAACGGGACGGACGTACAGAAGACACAAGCCAGAGAGGGACATACTTATTATATTTGTCCCCTGAAATAAAATTAAACGGCCGGAATGACTTACGTCCCTTTTTGTATGCCTATTAAACTAGATCGTGGGTGATTCCTCGGAACACATTATGTTGTTCGCCTTGCATAGTATAAGACAGTTTTGTTTGATCGAAAGAATTGAGCTAGAAATAACGATCTTTTGGACAAATTGATATTGATAAATGCATAATCTATTTTGTGTGTACTGTTAAGATGCTTAAATATGGTAACCGCCACAAGATCAGGAACTTACCCTTACATGCAAATAACTTTTAGATGTACTATAACTGTTTAAGTTTCATATTCTTTATCTAGAATTTTTTTTTTGGTGCACTATAATTTCAATGCATTGTAAGTACAAGTCTTAGCACTTGACTTACCCTAAAGATGTAGATTGACTATGATATTACCCAATATTTTATATAATAAATGATTTAGAGTTATAATATTGACTAGAAAACATTTTAATATTGATATATTATTTTGTATATCACAATTTATTTTTTTGGGGGGGGAATAAATATTCAAACAGTGCAATATGTAATAATTTTCCCGAGCACTTTCGACTATACAGTCTTCATCAGAGGAGTGTCAGAATGACTATGAATTCAAAACATTAACTGTAAGAAAAATTATGACGTCATTAAGCACTTATGACGTTAATTATATATATGTTGCAAGTTTGTAGTCATCATTATCATTATTGAGTTATCATTCTTGTGTACTGCACTCAGACCAATGAGATCTATCTACTATAAATGTTTAAGGCAACACTTCAAATACTTTACAAGTTATGCACCACACAAGAATTAAATCCAAAAAAATAAACAAAGGGAAATAACTCCAAAAATACAACAGTTATCATTCTTGCACAATGCACTCCATGAGATCTTTCCATCTATGAAGTTTCAAAGCAATATCTCAAATACTTTTTATGTTATGCTCCTGACAAAAATAAAGACTGAGAATCAACAAAGGACAATAACTCAGGAGAAAAGAAAGTGAGAGTTATCATTTATGTGAACTGCACTCCTCTTCAATGAGATCTATCTATCTATAAAGTTTTAAGTCAGCACCTCAAATACTTTTTGAGTTATGCCCTGGACAAAAATTAAGACTGAAAATTTACAAAGGGCAATAACTCAGAAAATATTAAAGTCAGAGTTATCATTCTTGTGCACTGCACTCCACCTCAATGTGATCTATCCATGTTTTAAGTTTCAAGGTGATACCTCAAATACTTTTTGAGTTATGGTCCGGACAAAAATAAAATCTCAGAATCAACAAAGGGTAATAACTCAGAAAATATTAAAGTCAGAGTTATCATTCTTGTGCACTGCACTCCACCTCAATGTGATCTATCCATGTTTTAAGTTTCAAGGTGATACCTCAAATACTTTTCGAGTTATGCTCCGGACAAGAAAGTGTGACGCCGACGACACCGACGACGACGCCGACGACGGACAAAGTGATCCCTATGTGTCTGCCATGCTATGCAGGCGACACAAAAAAGCTTAGTCCACTGAGCGCACGCGCGCGCCGCCGCGAGAAAGACTCAAATTTACCGGTGCAATACTAAAATTGCTTTATATGAATGGAAAAAAATCAGTATTTCTTATGGTGGCATATTTCTGCGAGTCACTTATCCACTTAGCTATGTCGAAACTTTTCTGAAAAATTGTCACATAGTCAGTTAGTATCTGGCAAGTAGAAAACTTTCGTGTTATCCTCTTAGGTATCTTAACAGAACAAAACTGCCTGTTAGTGTCCACTACTGCCAGCCATATATTCACTTAAGTTAACTGGATATCTCGCCTTTTTTTCAAGTTAGTCAGTTAAATTATGTGGATAACAAGCATTTTTTCACATAATTATCTGGAAAAGGGCATGGTATCCAGTTAAAATAAGTAAATATGTGATTGGCAGTAGTGGGCACTAACAGACAGTTTAGTCCTGTTATGACACCTAAGTAGATAACTTGAAAGTTTGCTACTTGCCAGATACTAACTGAATATGTGACAATTTTTCAGAAAAGTTTCAACATAACTTAGTGGATAAGTGGCTGGCAGAAATATGCCACCATAATTTCTTTATTAATTAGCTGTGATACTTGTTCAGCTTGCATGTTAGTTAATAGTGGGTTTAACTGACACAAGTATCATTCAGGCACCTTTGACCTTTTGTATCATTGTCAAAATAACTTTGCTAGATGTACTATAAACTGTTCAAGCGGTTTCAATATGTCCCTTTGGAGTGGTTAGAATGTCTTTTTTGGTTGCACTTGAGTGAAGGAGCTTCGTCTCGTCGAATGCACTTGTAAAAGTACAATGAGTCTTAATAATGCAATATCTTGACTTGACCCTAAAGTATGTATTGATTTGACCCTAAAGTATGTATTGATTTGACCCTAAAGTATGTATATTCGAAAATAACAAACGTGGCTTGATTTGGAATCAGTTTGGTGAATTCCACATGCATAGTGGCACAGAATGGTTGACAGACGAGTACTGTAAAATTCAATCCTTTTTATCTGGAAAAAAAATCGCCTTTATAACTGATACCGGTACCTCCAAACAGGAAGCTGGAACCCCACCCGCTACCCTCAATAATTATTATCATTTTTGATAAGGAATGGTGCCAGACTGATACATATATACAGCAATTCTAGTTTGTAAATTGCGGCAAAAATATATGTAGATACATAGCCCTGCCATATATAGAATACAACAAAGACTCGAGGGGATGTCAACATTTTATTATAACAAATTCACCTGAACAGAGGCTGGTAATAAAATGTTACCAAACCAGGACCAATATATGATCATCATTTTTTCAAAAAAATTATAATAAAAAAAAACACACACACACACACTTGCGTAGATTTAATCTTAAATCAATAAAACAATACTGGTTGTTAAAGAATTTGCACCAGTTTAAAGTCAACTGCTAGACTTTTCTATCTAAAATAGCTCGAGATAAATTATGTCAAGGCTAAATTATGCAATCAAACAAAGGTGGATAGAAGTTTACAGGAATAAATAAGTCAAAGTTACGTCATGGGACAAAGTCTAACAAACCGATAGAGAATATCTAAATTTAAGGTCTACAAGTCAAGCCTAAACCTGGATTAACCCTTGAGAGCAGTTGGGTCACATTAAATAATCTTGTTTATATCACTGGATATACTTTATATATAGATACTTATATTTGCATGGAAATCACAATAATGAAGGACAAAGGCATTCAGCTCCTGACCAGCTGACTGATTATATGAGATAACTTAATTAATTTATAATGAAGGACAAAGGCATAATCTCAAGAATAGATTTGGCAATAACTGTCATAAAATAATTTGTGACAAAACTGTAATCATAAGATCTGTGACCAAAAGTCCCCAAGTAACTCTTCAGTATATTTAGTGGAACAAAGATACAAAGTTACAATACAAATTTAATATAAAGATACTGTCTTTGAAACAACAGAAAATGACAAAATGACACCTGTACTCATTAGAAACCCTGTTTAAGGAAAGCAATGCAGTCAAAGACAAGAAAAATAACTGACCCTTTCTTCCATGATAAAACCAATTCCAAGAGGAACATAGGTTAACTACTACTTATATATGTAAGTTGTGCTAACAATCAGTTTGCATTATATGTACATGTACATACAGGACTATCAATTTATCTAGAATCAAAATCAATCTAGGCAATTATGAGACATTTTCTCTCTATTACAGCTTCCATGTTATTGGTGTTGTATTGGGGTTTACAGTCGCTGCGATAGTATTTCAATCATATAGCGACGTCCAGCTAATTACAGGTGGAGGAAGACCCAGAGTACACAGAGGTACCCGGGTAGAACCACCGACCTACCGCAAGCCAACTGGAAGGCTTCCTCACATGAAAAATCCGAAGTCCCTACCGGGATTCGAACCAACAGAGGTGACGGGCTGAGAGATTTGTAGTCCACGACTGTAACTGCTCGGCCACGGCGGCCCTGCAGCTCCCATGTTAATTGCAATGTCCCCACGTTACACTAAGGTTGTAAATCCCCCACCCCTACCCACATGCTTGTCCAAATGTTCAGCTAATTTGAGTATTAATATAAATATCGTTTCATTCAAATATAATGTATCTTTTTTGTAAGAAAAAGGATAGATGCTGATGGTGCATGTAAAGTTGGAGATTAAAGATATAGACCTGAATCATTGGTCTAAAGTGATTGGAAAGTTAAACCTTACCATTTATACAATTAGTTTGTATACAATTTTTTTTATAGAATAAGAAGTCACTAGGCAATCTGAAATCCTGAAATTAGGAAAATTCCTGAAAACTTTTACCCATGATGTTGGGTGGGGAGGGTCCTTAGTGAAGTTAGACAGGTGACTTTTGAACAGGGTTATACAGTATATGCAAGTTATCATGGTTACACCATTGAAGACTCAAGTGTGTGATAAAACTGACACCACCATCCTGTCTTACTTATAAGGACTTCCTTATCCAAAAGGTTATTGTAAACGGTATAGACTTAGCCTGCACTGGTTAAAGCCGTCATTTTTTGTTAATTCTCATAAGCAAAAGGAAATTCAATCAAACAGCCTTTCCCTACCACTAAACAGTGTCAGACCCTAGTTATACCATCGTCTAATACCCACGACCAATCAATAGATCATCTAGAAGCTGTGGGATATTACGGCTTAATTTGGTCATTTTATGGCTTGTCAACTTACGTCATTTCATGATGGCCGTTTATACAGCTGCCGGACGCAGTCATTTCCTTTTTACTGTTTACATGACTTTCAAGCCTCTATACCGAAAGTGTTGCATTTTTATTACTTGATAATTAAATCAATAACTACTGTATTACAACAGTTTGCTTGCCTTTTCCCCACGGTATGATTCATGTACTGAACAGAATAAGTCAGCCAGGTATTTGATGAAGTAGTTGCATACTCAGCGCAGTTACTTCCCTTTAAAAAAAAACCACTTATCACTGCTACCTCACAAATTATATGATGACATTCAAGTAAGGTAATGTAAGAAAATACTGATGAATAACTCTTTTACATTGTTTTTATTCAAACAGTTTGCATCTTAACAATACATGTAATAATGTATCATAAAAGAGAGAAAAAAAAGATTTTATGAAAAAATTGGTAATTGTAAGGGAGATCACTGTGAATGAGAATGACAGGAATAGACCTGAGTGATGTCCCCTGCTCACCTTTATATTCTATAAATCTAAGGCTAAAAAAAAAAGTTCCGTTTCTGGTTTGCCTGACCAACCCTCTTAAAGTATTTTTTTACCTTTCTGCCTATATATATATTTTTTTTTTTACCTTTCGTTTTGTGTACAAAAAAATAACAAAAATAAATAAATAAAATCCCAACCTACCAACCCTCTTTTTTTTTGCTGGAGACCAGAAACGTAACTTTTTTTTTTTGGCCTAATAAAGGTCCTGTTATTATACAGTGCAGAAAAATTCATAAAAAAACTGGCCAATTTTGTACACATATCACTAACATAGATCGTAAAACACCAGACAGTGGTTTTATCAAGGATCCACTGGTGTAGATAAACTCTCTAATTCAGGACACTATTGTCTGACCAATCATGCTGAAAATTAACAAAAAGAAGATTTAATTTTAACATAATAAGCCATCTAAATTGTAAAACATTGATTGAAATACAGACATTCTTAAGTATTAAGTATCAAATGCAGTCCCTTTTGAAGTCTTTTTTTTTCAATTTACAAGTCTATTTAATTAATCTCACCTGCAATCATGTAATCTCACTTGTATTTTTTTGCATGATTAGCATTATAACATGCTCTTGTAAATGACATACAACACTTAAAATTCATAAGTTGTAATTCATCACACTTTTTTAAAGTTTGAAAACAAAGAACACATACCAACACCATGCAAGTTTCTTTGGCACTTACCGGTAATAACTATGTCCAACTGACAATTTGCATCATTACGACAAGGGAGATAATCTCTCTGATTGTTAGCAATGTGATGTCACTTTAACAGTATTTCTGTCATATTGCGATGTACAGCTCTGGTCAAGGAAGTTGCAGGGGGCCCTGTTTGTACATTATTTCAAGTACGGACATCACCCTGGTAGAACTTAAACAACCTAACTACTACAGGCCATTTTTGGTAGCCATGGGTCTTACTCAGTCTTATAAAAGGCTCTGGGGAGATACACAGTACAATCTTTGTAACACATTGATAATACTGGTTTCCTATTCGCCAATGAAAGTGCTGGTTACTGGATTGCCTGATCTGATCAAAAATATGCTGGGGCCAATTAGACACACTTAGGCGGTTAATGACACACCTCTATAAAGATTTTAATGTGTATTTGCCTAGGGTATTTAATCAAGATACAAAGTGGAAATGAGAAAAAAAGCCATATGGCCCTAGGTCACTCACAAGAGTACACCAGCTTATTCAAAACTATTCAAGTCACTTGATTTTACCAGGTTTCTTCTAGCAGCAACCAGATTTAAGTTTCAGATAAAACAGAATTCTCAAGTAAAGCAATCATCTGGAGGCCTTAATTTTTAAGGGATCAAAAATGCTTATGCAATAATGGTATGAAACCTTGAGGTTATCATTAGTGCTAAACAAGAATTAATTCTAAACATAAGTTCCAAAAGAGATGAATTTTCAATTTTTCTATATAGAGTATATAAGGAAAATAGCTGACCCTTATGTGCCTCAATTTTCATGGGATCAACTTTATTTTAACAATTATGGTAGACGGACATGAGGTGACCATATATGCAAAAATATATATAAAAATTTAAGTATTTTTATATATAATTCTAACCAATTGTTTCATAGAAGAAGATTTTTGAAATATTCTATATAGAGTATAAACGGAAACTCTCCAACCCCCTTAAAGGGATCAACTTTATTTTAGCAATTCTGGTAAACAGCCATGAGGTGGCTATTTGTGCAATTAGAAATTAAATTATAACCATTGGTTTCATGGAAGAAGAACTTTGAAATTTTCTATACAGAGTATATAAGGAAAGTAGCTGACCCCCTAGGAACCTCATTTTCAAGGGATCAACTTTATTTAGCAATTATGGTGGACAGTCATGAGGTGCATTTGTCAAATGAAATCAAATTCTGACCATGGTTTCAGTGAAACAGATCATTAAAGTTCCTTAAAAAAAATTCTACATGGATCAAATATATATTTGTAGCTTTTTTGAAGGGCCACCTAAGGATCATTCATGCAAAGTTTCGTTAGTATCAGAGGAGATGTCTTCTAAAGAAAATTGTTGACGCCACAAGACGGACAAACAGACCAAGGGTGATCCCAATAGCTCACCCTGAGCATGATGTGCTCTGGTGAGCAAAAAACCTAACACAGATTTCAAACATATGCCACATATTTTATGAATTCAGTAGGCTTACTACAGGGTAAAAAACAACGTGTTTTTCAAGTCTAACTTGAACAATTTGAATGAATACTTGACAAGCATAATTGAATAGATCTATCTAGTGTTTACAGAATGATGTATTCAAATTTACTTCCAGGCTATCATATAGTTACTCTGGGATGATAGGTAGTCAATGGCTGACCTGGTTTACACAAATGAACACATGATTTTGTTGATTATACTGTTTGTGAGCAGTTGACCTAGCAATGTATGGGAAAGGAGGGGCTAAAAACATTAAAGGTGCATAGTATGACTTTCAACAGTTTAACAATGATACCTTGTTTATGTCTGAAACATGAGGAAAATTGATCTATAACCATTCCAGGTATCATGTTATACTTGCACAATCAGTAAAATGTACAACACTCTGGAATCACTTTATCTATTGCGAGAACTGTCAAAGTTCTCTGGATCCCATGCAAGTCAATTGAAGATTTAAAACCTCTAATACATGCCTATGGATGACAAAATAATATGTAAATCCTAGAAGTTGATCTTCATCATCTAACACACAAGAAGCCTCTAACATTGATGAGGAAGGTGTTAAAGTTCTCCATGAAGATAAGTTTATTGTGTCTATTGATGGTCATGGAGAGTGTGGGTGGGGTGAGGTTGTTGAACGCTTCCAGCAGTCGCACCTGGTACGCCTGGTCTGAGTAGGACTTGAGAATGTCAGTAACGAGGTGACGATAATGTTCCTGATGGCAGCAGATCAGACAGAACAGCGTGGAACTGGCCGAGTCCAGCAGGTCCATGTTGAACGACTCCAGCAGTAACATGCGCAACACAATCTGTCAACATACACACAGCATATAGCAGATAAACCATGTTAACCCTTCACCTCACTTTTCTTTTGTTTATATAAATACATAAATGAATCATCCTAACTCCTAGACTACCCTGGTAACTCCTAGACTACCCTGGTATCTCCTAGACTACCCTGGTAACTCCTAGACTACCCTGGTAACTCCTAGACTACCCTGGTAACTCCTATACTACCCTGGTATCTATGCAGATTACTTAGCAAGGGAGCTTCACTAGGATCATTTTTTAACCCTTTACTTCATATAAACTCATTTTGATGCATTGGCAAACAGAGCAGAGACAGAGTCTCCTCTGTTTGCTCATACAATACTGTAGCTTTAGATTTTACCCTATCTCTGTGGTAAAGAAAAATCCATTTTTTCAAAAATTATTTTAAGTTCAGTACATAAATATTCATTAAGTCATAAATTTGTACATGAATATTCATGAGGTAAAGGGTTAAATGACATCCCAGTTCTCAGGCTGATGTTCTAACCATTCACTCCCCACACCATCAAAAAACAAGAGGCCCATGATGGCCCTAAATCGCTCACCTGAGATAAATAGGTTGACCCAAGGAACATCTGTACCAATTTATTTTAAAATCTGGCCAGCAGTTTTGAAGAAGATGATTTTTAAAGTTTTCATATTTTTTTTCTTTTTGTTGCCATGGCAACCAGAGTTCTACATGGATCAAGTTTATTTTAGCAGCTTTTGTGAAGGTTGACCCAAGGATCATCCCTGCCAAGTTTAATCTAAATCTGTCCAGTGGTTTCAGAGGAGATGTTGTTTAAAGGTTTCTCTATGTACATATAAGGCAAATAAGCCCCGCCCCTGGCGGCCATGATTTTTTACGGATCAGAATAATTTTAGCAACTTTGGTAGAGGTTGGCCCAAGGAATATCTGTACCAATTTATTTTAAAATCTGGCCAGTAGTTTTGAAGAAGATGACTTTTAAAGTTTTCTTTTTTTCTTGTTTTTTTGTTGCCATGGCAACCAGAGTTCTACATGGATCAAGTTTATTTTAGCAACTTTTGTGAAGGTTGACCCAAGGATCATCCCTGCCAATTTGAATCAAATTCTGTCCAGTGGTTTCAGAGGAGATGTTGTTTAAAGGTTTCTCTATATACATATAAGGCAAATAAGCCCCGCCCCTGGCGGCCATGTTTTTTTACAGATCGGAATAATTTTAGCAACTTTGGTAGAGGTTGACCCAAGGAACATCTGTACCAATTTATTTTAAAATCTGGCCAGTAGTTTTGAAGAAGATGATTTTTAAAGTTTTCATATTTTTTTTCTTTTTGTTGCCATGGCAACCAGAGTTCTACATGGATCAAGTTTATTTTAGCAGCTTTTGTGAAGGTTGACCCAAGGATCATCCCTGCCAAGTTTAATCTAAATCTGTCCAGTGGTTTCAGAGGAGATGTTGTTTAAAGGTTTCTCTATGTACATATAAGGCAAATAAGCCCCGCCCCTGGCGGCCATGATTTTTTACGGATCAGAATAATTTTAGCAACTTTGGTAGAGGTTGGCCCAAGGAATATCTGTACCAATTTATTTTAAAATCTGGCCAGTAGTTTTGAAGAAGATGACTTTTAAAGTTTTCTTTTTTTCTTGTTTTTTTGTTGCCATGGCAACCAGAGTTCTACATGGATCAAGTTTATTTTAGCAACTTTTGTGAAGGTTGACCCAAGGATCATCCCTGCCAATTTGAATCAAATTCTGTCCAGTGGTTTCAGAGGAGATGTTGTTTAAAGGTTTCTCTATATACATGTAAGGCAAATAAGCCCCGCCCCTGGCGGCCATGTTTTTTTACGGATCCAAATAATTTGAACAATCTTGGTAGACACTTACCAAAGGAACAACTGTGCCAAAACATTTTGAAATTCAGTTGGTTGTTTTGGAGAAGAAGACATTTTAAGTTTTTTCTTTCCGTTGCCATGGCAACCAGAATTCCAAATGGAATTCAATTCTTTGAACAACTTTGAAAGGGGACCACCCAAGGAACATCCCTGTAAAGTTTTATCAAAATTGACCAAGCGGTTAAGGAGGAGATGTCGTTTGAAGCAAAATGTTGACGGACGACGGACGGACGGACGACGGACGGACGGCGGACGGACGGACGACGGACGAAGACCGGTCACAATAGCTCACCTTGAGCCTCTGGCTCAGGTGAGCTAAAAAGAGAGCAAGATGACCCTGAAATTCGGTCACCTAAAAAATATTGCCTTCATTGCTTAATAAAGCAAAGTCATTCTACTGAAGTACAGCAAGATAAAAACTACATGTAGTCTAAATTTTAATGGTCATAGTCCTATGTAAGTCTATATAAAATTAAGTGAGCATTGGGGTAGGATCAATTTTGACCACAGGGTCATGATTTGAACAAACTTGGTTGAGGTTACACACCAAATATTGGATCAGGTCCACTAGGCCAATAAATCTTTACATATATCTAATATCTAAAGGCCTTGTGGTTTTTAAAATGCAGACTTTATTTTTTCCCTATGCAAGTCTACATCAAACCAAGTGACCCCTGGAGTGGGGCCAATTTTGACCCTAGAGCCATGATTTGAACAAACTTGGTAGAGGTTTACTGGGTCATGTTAAACATTAAACATCAAAACTCCAGGTCTTCTGGTTTCTGGCAAGAATGTTTTTTTAAGAATTCTCCAATATGAGTCCATGTAAATCAAGTGACTCCTGGAGCAGAAACAATTTTGACCCATGGGCCAGGGTTTTAAACTTGGTAGATTTCGGCTAGGCCAAGTTAAATACCAAATATCTAAACTCAAGGTTTTGTGGGTTTCTGAAAAGATTTTTTAGTTATTCCTATATAAGACCAATTTTGACCCCAGGCCTTGTGGTTTCTGATAAGAATACTTTTCTAGTTTTTCTTAGTCTATGTAAAATCAAGTGACCCTGGGGCAAGGACAATGTTGACCCCAGAAGTCATGATTTGAATAAAATTGGTAGAGGTCCACTAAAAAATGCTCACACTAAATATCTAAGCTTAAGGCCTTGTGGTTTCTGACATGAAGATTTTCATAGTTTTTCCTTCATAAGTCTAAATAAAATCTGCAGTTTTGCACAAGAATTTCAAAGTTTGCTTTTTTAAAATATATTTTTAGCTCCTGTGACCTACATTTTCAACCAATCAAAACAATTGAAACAATTTTGAAAGAGGGCCTCATAAGGATCAATCCTGTTAAGTTTGGTAAATATCCTATCAGCAGTTTAGGAGAGGATATTGCTTAAAGGAAATTGTTGACAACGGACCGATAGATGGCCGACACAGAGCCACCCTGATAGCTCACCATGAACACATTCTCTTGTAAAAAGTATATATCACATAAGAGACCAATGCTGGTTCCAGTCTTACCTTCAGGAAGTGTTGTAGTGTTGTGTGCATCAGGCTACCAGCCAGGTTGTTTTGGAAGACATGGGTACCAAGTGAGTAGATAGATTCCAGACAAAGTTTGGTAATATCAGCACCATAGCTGCAGTACAGTTAAGGCAAGTAATAAAAACAATCATTTCAGAGCAAAATAAGAAATCTATGAAAGATTTTTTTTTAATAAAAAAATAATAGCAGGTATGGAAAACAAGAGTGTTCTTTGGAACACGTGTCACCTGCTTAGGCGTGATGGAAAAAGTGTAATGGACAGACAGATGTCAGAAAAGTGATCCCTATGTGTCACCTCTGATTACAGCAGGTAACACAATAACTATCCTTGTGAAATTATAACCTTTAGATTATTTTTTTTTATTTTTTGAGACTTTGCCTTGACTTTCTTAAAAACAAACATAATTTAAGGATTCTGATATCAAAATAGTAAAACAAGAAAACTACATATGAAGTACTGTATCACAGATCCATGTAACGTTACGGTAACCAATATATACAATGTATACAATACTCATAACCAGTAGCTTAGACAACTTTTAATACTGGTAATATATATATGTGGTAAAAAGTCTCGAGTTTTATAAACTTCAGTAAAACGAAAAAAACCCACAAAAAACAAAGTGTATCCACAATGGAATACATTAGTTTTGAAGGATACGCAACTAGGCCCATCTCTATGGATAGCATTAGAGACTTAAATAGCTCTTCAGGCAGGGAGGTAAACTTGTTGGGATGGATCTCCGCCAGGAATGTCACTAGCTTGAAATACTGTGAACACAGGCTGGGGAACTGAAATTAACAAGCAAATTCTATTAATCTGATATCCCATGTCAAAGAAGTCAATTTGTCATATAATAGTGTAACCAAGTAAAATCCTACTGCCCCGAATTGGATTCGAACTCGGGACCCTCAGTATGCAAATCGGACATCCTACCATGTCGCCACAAAAGCTAGCTCAGTGACAAGATAGTACAAGTGCCATTTTTTTTAATACCTCTACTACATACACCCCCTCCTTTCAAGAATCTGTCCTCAGATTCCTGTGGTATGAACGTCTGTGGGACTTTCTAAGGGTGCCACCCCTTCTACAACTGTGAGTTATTTACGTTGGGCGCCAAATGTAACCAAGTAAAATCCTACTGCCCCAAGCTGGATTTGAACTCGGGACCCTCGGTATGCAAATTGGACACTCTACCACGTCGCCACAAAAGCTAGCTCTATGGCAAGATAGTACAAGTGCCATTTTTATTATACCGCTACTACAATAGCAAATCATAAGTTTTATGTTGTTTAGAAATGTCAAGGTCACATGCAGGTGAAATGCACAGTTCATATTTTGAGGGCCAACAGTATAAGTTGCCAAATAAGCTCTACCAGGATTTTACTTGTCTTGTATACAACAAAGAAGGTGATGAAATACCCAGCTACACTACCATGAATTATTAAAAAAACAACTTTAGTTAAGTGAGATGAAACAGAATGTTATATGACGAGAAAGGACAGAACAATGTACAGGTATGAGATTCCTTTGTGAAGCAGGGTAAAAAATATCAGTAATATATTTATAAATTTTTCCCAAACACAGATTTAATCATCTTTTATGCTATGTCTTAATATTCTACAATAATGTTGTTGTTGTTTTTTATTTTATGAACAGTAATTTTCAGTTAACCTAGAGCCCTGACATTACATAAGTGTTCTAGCAATGTGGATGTGGCTTCTGACAATGTGGGTGTGGCCTCTGAAAATATAAGTGTGGCTTCTGACAATATGTAGTGGCCTCTGACAATATGAGTGTGGCCTTGGACACTGTTGAAATTATCTTTTGATAATGTGAATGTGGCCTCTTATAATGTGGGTGTGACCTCTGACAATGTGAATGTGGCCTCTGACAATGTGGGTGTGGCCTCTGACAATGCAAATGTGGCCTCTGACAATGTGGGTGTGGCCTCTGACACCCTCTGACAATGTTGGTGTGGCCTCTGACAATGTGGGTGTGGCCTCTGACAATGTGAATGTGGCCTCTGACAATGTGGGTGTGGCCTTGTGGGGCCTCTGACAATGGGTGTGCCTCTGACAATGTGGGTGTGCTCTGACAATGAATGTGGCCTCTGACAATGTGGGTGTGGCCTCTGACACCCTCTGACAATGTGGGTGTGGCCTCTGACAATGCGAATGTGGCCTCTGACACCGTCTAACAATGTGGGTGTGACCTCTGACAATGTGGATGTGGCATCTACAATGTGTGTGTGGCATCTTACAATGTGTGTGTGGCATCTTACAATGTGTGTGTGGCCTCTGGTAATGTGCGTTTGGCCTCTGACAATGTAGGTTTGGCCTCTGACAATGTGAGTTTTGCTTCTGATAATGTGGGTGTGGCCTCTGACAATGCGAGTTTTGCTTCTGATAATGCGGGTGTGACCTCTTACAATGTGAGTTTTGCTTCTGATAATGTGGATGTAGTCTCTGACTTTGTGAGTTTTGTTTCTGATAATGTAGGTGTGACCTCTGACAATGTGAGTTTTGCTTCTGATAATGTGGGTGTGACCTCTGACAATGTGAGTTTTGCTTCGATAATGTAGGTGTGACCTCTGACAATGTTGGAGTGACCTGAAATGCCCTACCCTGAGAAGGTCCTCTGTCATGAGGGGAATGATGGTGTTGAGACCAAACAGGACGACGTCCGAGGCGGACACATGCTCTCCTGATACACCATTGGTCCCATTACTCTCGTCTGCAAAACAATGATCATCTCGTATTTTCTTCATACAAGTCAAGATATTGGTCAGAGGATATCAGGAAAATACTTCAATCAAAGTTATAAAACATTAACATATAAACTGTTGATTGACACTACAACAATTGTTTTCGCTTATTTGTATATAAAACTGTAATGTTTGGTATTCAAATGAAAGAAAATACAATTTTAATTAATTGAAATTATTGAGAACCTTCTTTGAATTTCTTTAAATACAATATTTTCTTAAATATTTCTCTCTCAAACTACGGTTAATAAACCAGATATAGGGAACGATATCAACCATTATAGATTTTTCTATCAAAATCCAGGAATAATAAATCAGAATTACTCCCTTCTTGACCATTCAACTTAAGTTGCTTTCTGAATATGTCAAAGATCTCACCATTATCGCCGAAGTCTACAAAGTCCTTGGAGAGAAGGTTGGTCAGCAGTTCCATGACTATCAGAATGTCGTTATATCTGTCCTCCTCCTCCTCGCTGGCATTCTTTATACGCTTCCCTACAAACAAAGAAGTCATCAAGTATAACACTAATCTAATGGATCTTACAAAGATAAGCATCACCTATAGTTGTACAACTGTTGACTGACCTATCATTACATCTCTACCTTCACATGCATCTATAAAAAACAACTGACAACTAAATCATCTGCTTAAAAAAATTATTCCTACCTTATTTACGGTTTGAAGTATCAACAAGCACCAAGTAATGTTGATGGAGTTAGCAAGGGTTGAAATCCACCAACAATACTCAGTGCTAAGGAATACATAATTACTTAGAGGCAAATTTCATCATTCTTGTTTCTCTATCAAAAACACTTAAATATTTCATTTTTTAACAAATAATCTTAGTTAATTTATGTCTACTTGGTCATGTGCTTGAGTATTTCATTAAACAGGGAAGATGAAATGCGTTTCTGCCCAATATCAGAATTTAAGCATTACATGTACTTAACACCAAGTATTAATGATGGTACTGGAGCCTGGTTACATAAGTTTCCAGAAAGCCTTCACATGGTTCAGGGTCTGAAGTCCAAGTTAGTTTCACCCACCAGCAAGAGTCTGGCTTACCTGTGTTGTGTTTGGAGTAGGTCTGTATAGCCGACAGGCACACCTGGTACAGCAACTTGGATCGCGCCTGGGGAAACAGATCAGTTGTCAGACAAGAGGACAGACAAGAGGACAACAAGAGGTCAGACAAGAGGTCAGACAGGCAAGCTTTCAGCCAGTCAAGCAGAAACAGTAAAGAAAACTAAGAGACTCAACACAAACCCCCTGACAGACAAATATACAGACACAGAAAACAAGAACTATCATTGAAGATGATGAATACCCCCAGATATCACTTTGTCACACATACTATTACCATGTCAGACAGTCTTGAGAAATAAAATACAACAAAACCAAGTAGAGCTCTGATACACTTATACATGTATCACAGACAAAAAAATTCAATAAATATAAAAAAGGGCTATAACTCATTTAAAATCCAGCAGATGAAGACATGCCAATGATGTGCACAGCTTGACTTGGTACGTATTTATACTGTGAAGTTAAATAAAAATCAAACCAAATGCACAATTAGGTTTGGTACTTATCAGTCTTGTAAAGTTCAATCAAATTTTTACCAAAGGTAGCCTAGAAACAGGGCAGACAAATCTCTTTGACAGACGGACCATCCAACAGACTGATGGACGTGACTCCAAACAGCCCCCATATACTTCATATCTGGGGGTATAATAATATGGACATTAACCCTTTCCCTCATATAGACTCATTATGACGCCCTCAATAGGTACCACATAAAGCCTGATCTGCAGAAAACCACAGTTAAACCTTACCAAATTTAATTATAAAGTCCTCATTTCCAGACCACTGAGGAGCAGTGAACAGCAAAAAACCTGATCAGCCTGCGAGTTACTCGCAGGCTGATCTGGTTTTATGTTGTTCGCATAGGTCTTTTCATGGTTTCCTCTAAGAGGGAAAGGGTTAAGACAAATATGCAGACAGAAAAAAAAACATATATGCAGGACAGATGCATAAACGCCTGTAGACAGAGAGCACAGTTACTCATTGTCCCCAAGATTGAATTTATAGTAATAAAAAGTTCAAAATTAAAAAAAAAAATTGACCTTAGGGGTAAGGTGTATATTTATTGTGAACAACTACAGCAAATGTGTTCTTGAGACCTTTGCAGCACGCAAAAACAGAAAATTCATCCTTGTGGTTGAGTAGCTTTTATGACAGAAGTAAAGACAAGAGCACTGCATATGGAGGCTAACGCTCGTCTGTTTTTGCCAACGTTACATATTTTTGTTTAACTTATTGACCTTGAAAATCACAACTAAAACTGTAAGCCTTTAAATGCAAAGTTGAAGTACCATACCCTTTAAATTTGACCTTTGACCTTAAAGGATGACCTTGACCTATGCATGGAACGTATACAACACAAAGACATAAAATATGTAAATAAAAAATCACAATTGCTAATTCATTGAGTTTTTCATAATCAATACAAAACTGTAAAATTTAAAGACATTTAAAAAAAAAAATGCTCTTTTTTATCTGCCTAAAGATCATTACCAAAATCACACCTGCACAGGTTCATATGATGACAAACCAGTATACAAAGTTTTTTTTTTTTAAAAATATTGAAAAATGACAAAGAAATATCTATTTTAAAACTTGTCCAGAGTTATGGAAAATAATTCCCCAAAAATAAAAAATAAAAATTGTTGTCAAATAGTAAAGAAATAACGGCCAATGTTAAGATTTTTTGTTACCCATTTCAGAAACAGGTCAAAGTTCAAAGGTCAAGGCCAAAAGTCCAAAAGTGTAACATTGATGGAAAGGTCTTGCTACAGGAATTCACATGTGAAATATCAGTGCCCTGTTGACAATGGTTTTGAAATGACAGGCATTTTAAAGTTTTCAAAAGTTTCAGAAAGATATGGTCAACGGTCAAGGTCAAGGTCAATAGATAAAATATTTGCATATATTTGGATAGGTCTTGTCAAGATGAATATGCATACCAAAAATGAAAGTCGTATATTGAATAGTAGAGAAGTTATGGCCAACATTAAGATTCCAGATGACGACGACACCTGACGACAACAACGCCGAGGCCAGAGTTACGACAATAGCTCGTATTTTTTTCTTTGAAAATCAGACAAGCTAAAAAGTGTAATGGCTGAATAAAAGTTCTTTTTAAGAACATACACAAATCTAGAAATGTCATGATGCCCCACCCTCCCAACATGCATATCATGCCTAGCTACACCCTGCAACAAAGCTGTGATACCATTTGTGTTGCAAGTATAAATACATTGTTTGCTACTTTGTGAATTAAGAATCATTTCGTGTACTAATAAAACAGTGTAAAAATTCCATGCATGAGACTGGAGATAGTAATCAGCTGTGGTGTGTCCATCAACAAATGCTTTTACTTCAACAATTATTAGACATAACAAAATCTTTTACCATACATTATTATATGGAACCAGTCCAACCAATAGAATTACAAGAGCCAAACTGACTGTTAAATATCACTCCTACACAGCCTTGACTAAACAAGTAGGAAAATATATTGAATTCTTTATAAAGCAAGATGCAATGGGACGAGAAGGGACAATGTATGTGATATCTATGATCCCCCCCCCCCACTTTAGTTAGTGAAGCAGGCAAACTTCAATGGATTTGTAATTGGAACACATATTGACAAGAGAGCACATGTATAAATCTACAGTAAGTTAAAGGTGACTGACCTCATTCAAGAAGCAGAGCTGTTTCTGGGCCACTTCTGCCATCATCTCCAATATAAGAGGCACGACATCCTCGGAACTGTGGTACACGTCTGTAACACCATTTGTACACATGTCTATACTGTATACACATTATAAACACTTGATTGTCCAAGTAGGGTTCAAGTGATGGTCCACAGAAAACATGTAGTCCCACAGGATAGCAGATACTGTAGTCTTTTAAGAATTAAAGAATATATCTTTAGTTAAATAGAATTTGCTATATAAACGAAGCACTTACAAGTGTGTATGCAGGCCTTTTTTGGTGTTGTTTTGGGAAAGGTGGCGGGTCCTTTCAGGAGGGGAAAACATGTTGATCTGGCAGGGGAAAATTTACTTATGAAGAAAACATTTAAAAAAAACCCACTAATTATGCTGTAACTGAAACACACGTTTATTTTTATTTCATTTTATAATTAAATTAACAATAATGTCTCTATTGCTTTCCTTGAGTGTCATTTTTTTTTCCAAATGAAACATTTTTGACAGGGGAATTTTTAGATTGAATATGGGAAAAAAGTATACTTTTTTATGAGGGGAATGGGGTCGAATATTAGCCCCAAAATAGGCATATGAAAAGGCCTGGTATGTTTATTTGTGATGAATCACAACATAATATGTGTAACCTATACACGTATGTACAAACTATCATAGCATTTAACATTTAAAGTGTTGCTTTCTGTAAAACAAATATAAAACTAAAACTACTATCATGTAAAACAAATATAAAACTAAAACTATTATCATGTAAATTTAACTTCTGATATATATGTACATGTACTACACATAATAACAATTTTTGTTAAAGTCCCAGTATCTTAAAGATGTTAGACCTATATCCAAATGCACTTACAGCATATATAATTCAGTTTTAATTTCATCACTGAAAGACCTTGAAAAATGCCTAATTTACAGGAAAGATTCTATTAGAAAAATGCAAATTGTGGCTCTCTCGTTCTATATTTAGCTCAGAACAATGACAGCATAAAATTAACATACAAGGGATTTTTCAGAAGTTCATGAATTTTCTTCCTATCTCCTCTACTGCCGTGTATCAGTTTTAACTCAGTCTATAGAAAAAGTCCATGAACTTCTGAAACACCCCATGTACACCGAGACATCCGTGGTTTTACTGAACAGTGTGTTTCAGAACAAGCTCCGCCCATCTTTCTCACTATTTTGCCCTGTCTGAACAACTAAGACTTCAGGGCGAATATTTCATTATGTGGGCTTAATTTAACATTAAGAGGTTAATCAAACATCATTTGAGGCTTTGCTGATTATAAATTTTGAAAAATATATTTTTCCCTGCTAAAACGCACAGGGGCTTTAAGTTAGCATTAAAATTACTCCATCAAAACATGCAAAAAGATCTATCTATTTCTGAAATCAGTGAAAATTTAAAATCCACTCACTCAATATTGTAATTGCCGTATCACTGAAAGTAACATATTGCAAAAGCGGCATCTTAGATGTGTTGGAAAAAGCAGTGTATTTAACCCTTTCCCTCATAGAGGAAACCATGAAAAGACCTATGCGAACAGCATAAAACCAGATCAGCCTGCGAGTTACTCGCAGGCTGATCAGGTTTTATGCTGTTCGCTGCTCCTCAGTGGTCTGGAAATGAGGATTTTGTAATTAAATTTGGTATGGTTTAACTGTGGTTTTCTGTGGTACCTACTGAGTGCGTCAAAATGAGTCTATATGAGGGAAAGGGTTAAAGTGCATTTAACACTGATGGGACCTAAATGACATGTCGGATAACAGATAAGACAGGTGTTGCTACAGTCAGTAATTTAAACAGGCACAGACTAGAAACAAGAGCATCACATGCCATGCCAACATTTGTCTTTTTGGATTTTTTTTAAAGGGAGAGATAAATTAGGTGAAAATGGACCTAAGAGTTATGGCCCTTGATGAGAATGTAAGTTAACCCTTGTGATAGTGAGCAAGTATATGAAGTTTGATGACAGCCAGTTTAATAGTTTAGAAATTATGTTATATATTATAGTTTAAGTTTTTCACAGTATTTCCTTTAAAAAAAAAAAAAAAAAAATAAAAAAAAATCTTTGGAACAGATGTGTCACCTGCTGAAGCGTGACAGAAAAATGTGATGGACAGACTGATGGACAGACAGACGACAGAAAAGTGGTCCCTATGTGTCACCTCTGCTTACAACAGGTAACACAAAAAGGGATATATATTTCATCAAAATGGACAAAAGATTTATGGCACTTGATGTAATGAGGAATGTAGCTCTTATGATATTGAATAAGTATGTGAAGTTTGATAACAGAAGCTTTAATAATTTACCAATCAATCAAATCAATCAAAGTTTATTTGCATAATCAGGCCTCCGGCCTATACACAGATATATTACACCATATATAACATATTCAAAAGCAATTGAGTTTGTAGAGTACAAATCATATGTAAATTCTTACATTACTTGTATGATATATTGTCAGGTAATACATACAATCTGTTTCGATATATATTAGGAATAACAATATAACATGCTGACGATATCCTTTTTTATCCAAACAAATACTAATATTTTCACCAATGTATGTAATGTAAATTACATACACAACCACAAATATATATATACATTCATATACATACACATACCAACAAATACATACTTACACAAATGCATACACACATACACATATATACCCATACATACACATATGCATATGTATATACACATATCAACATCTACATATATGCAAACAATTACATTCACATATAGATACATGTACATATACATATGCACATTAATATGACACACACAACATATGCAATGTGCATCAAATTCAAATTTCTATTTTTGTACACACATGTATAATTGTAC
Organism: Solen grandis; assembly: GCA_021229015.1. Taxonomy (NCBI): domain Eukaryota; kingdom Metazoa; phylum Mollusca; class Bivalvia; order Adapedonta; family Solenidae; genus Solen; species Solen grandis. The sequence continues at coordinate 51,777,295 of CM037779.1, read as the reverse complement.
ACATACATAAGCCCTCCTGCATACACAATATATACATACATATGCGCACAATTTATTGACTACCATACAAGAATTCTAATCTTATCTTATACCAACGACACCAAAATGATGACAATACCTCAACTTTTTTTCTTTGAAAAACAGACAAACTTAAAAAGAAGGGTCCTACAAAAAGCCTTGGATAATACAGCTAATGTCATTATGGACAATTTGCAGTGTATAACAATTCTATCTAATGAGATTCATGTGTAGTTTTAATCTCTCAGCCCCTCACCACTGTGGGTTCGAATCCCGGTAGGGACTTCGGATTTTTCATGTGAGGAAGCCTTCCAGCTGGCTTGCGGTAGGTTGATGGTTCTACCCGGGTACCTCTGTGTACTCGGGGTCTTCCTCCACCTGTAATTAGCTTGACGTCGCTATATGATTGAAATACTATCGCAGTGACGGTAAACCCCAATACAACAACAACATATGTAGTTTTGCAGAACTTTGTAAAAGTCTACACTCTTGGTCAATATCACTTTTACGCAGGTCTACAAAACTAAATGCTGACCGTAAATATATTACTGTAAAATGTGTAAATAAACGCATCCCCAAACTTTTGTTTCTGAAAGAAATGTGATGATACATGTACACTGACATTTCGCATAAATTTTTCTTAAGATAATTAGACATTGTAGTACAAAAGAATTGAAAACATTGACATGAACAAGGAAACACAATTTGTGACATACTGTAAAAACATTGTTTTTGTTGACATTAAGTTTTGCTGAATTTGCCTGATTAAAGGATTTTTTATGGTTACATATATTTGTGAATTTATGTTTTAGAAAACTGAGGGTTAAATTAAAGTGTACGATTTTTGCGCAGCTAATACTTAAAATTAATCTTCCAAAGAAGTTTAACCCTTTCCCTCATAGAGGAAACCATGAAAAGACCTATGCGAACAACATAAAACCAGATCAGCCTGCGAGTAACTCGCAGGCTGATCAGGTTTTATGCTGTTCGCTGCTCCTCAGTGGTCTGGAAATGAGGATTTTTTAATAAAATTTGGTAAGGTTTAACTGTGGTTTTCTGCAGATCAGGCTTTATGTGATACTTACTGAGTGCGTCAAAATGAGTCTATATGAGGGAGAGGGTTAAGAAAACAATGACTGACACTTTTTTCTTGTGACAAAGTATCGACACCTACCAAGCAGTGTGACAAAGTATCGACACCTACCGAGCAGTGTGACACAGTCCTGCATGAGTGGGTGGAGAAAATCAAACAGCTTGTCGATGCTGTCGACCCTTGACCCCTTGGCGACCCCACACAGACTCTCCAGATGCTTGATGACCTCCTCCTTGACCTCGCCCGTGTGACACGCCTTCTGGAATGTCCCAGCTCTAACTGTGTGGTAGAACCGCTCCTGTAGGCTCAGCAGTACCTACAGATGGTTTCAACTCTATTTTAAATTTTGGAAACAAATTTTAATACCTAAAAGCTTTCTACTCTTCAGTAGGTTCATTTTTATTTAAGTTTATTTTTACGTATATTGGGAAAAAAGTTCTTATAATTTATAAAAATCTCTTTCAACTGTTCCTGGGATGGACCAGTGCCGAACACCTGTAAAGGCCATGAATGTTGCCTCCATCATGAGTTCAAACCCACAACTTTTGGATCAGCAGTCCTGTATGTTACCACAGGCACTGGACCACTGCACCATATTTCTACTCATTACCATCCTTAAAAAGTATTTAAGTATATATCTAAAAGAAATAAAAGTGTCAGGGTCATTCATTCAAGGCACATAATACAGGCAATTATGTTATTAAGAAGCCCACAGTACTGGGCCACCTACTTTATTAGTATCATTAGTTGAAGACCAAAACAAGAACTCACCAGTTTCCAGTACTCCACCTTGATATTTTCTTCTGTGACGCCGGCCCCTGCCAGGACGAAGGCCTTGTACAGCAGCCTCAGGGCCTTGGCTGGCAGGTGGTCAAACGGGGCCTCGTTGTGGGCCACATGCCGGACCATGGCCCAGAATCCTTCAGACTTGGTGATGAACATTGCCCTACAATACATACACTTGTTATAAAGACCTGGGATTGTCTGTGTTTAATTGAATGTCATTACATTGTACGGTTAAAGAAAGTCAGACAAGGCTAATATCTTGACTCTTTGAAACTGAAAGATATAAATATTTTTATTTTTATGAAAAACCAATACATGAAATAATGAAATAATCATGTTCGGACCAACACTATTACTTCAGCTGCAAAATGTGTTCACAAATGAAAAATGCATGCAATCTAGTAAAAACTTAGAAGTTCTATTGCATTTATCACATTTTTTTACAAAAAAAATTCTGTGATCATTTTGTACTGGATAAAAGTAGTCCTAATATAAAAATTTTCCCTGGTTGATCATTAATACACTGCAAAACATATGAAAAGGCAAAAATTAGAGATATGACTGTAGGTGAATCGTACCTCAACCAAAGTTTGACGTGAGACAAAAAAGTACAAGTATATGAAGTACAAATATCTGGTAAACAGAAGCCTGCCCACCTAGTCTTGTTGTCCACAAGAGTGACCAACAGCTGCAGAATGTCCCCCATGGTTTTCTCCTCAAAACTCCAGGCTGTGAGCGACCCCACCATTTTGTCAAGGAGGAAGGCTACAGTCCACTGTGCACCCTCCGTGTCACGGCCAAATGCTGCCCATAATGCCTTGCTCACCTATCCAGGAAATTGGAAGAATGAAGTGAGTGCAACCATTGCTACTTAAAACAGCAACAACATCTAAGAAAACAATTTGCTTTTAAAGACCATCATTGAAGCAGAAGGAAAAACAGTACCAGATTTGACGTCAAGGCCAGATTATTATTTTTTTTTTTTATCTTTTACAAAATATAATATTAAACAAGTGACAGAAATTGTTACAAAACCAGGTTTTCTTTTCACAATGTTTCGTCCCAGTACAGATTATTTGTATCAGTCAAATAATTTTGTGCTCAATGTCTATTAAATCTAATGCAATTCTGTATAAAGCAAACATCAACTAGAACTATCACTGAAGGTGATTCATACCCCAACCCCCATCTTTGACACAGGATGTATTCACATGACACATAAAACGAATGTTCACACATAGGATTTGGGCTTATAAGCATACCAAAAAAAAATATTATCACTAAAGGTGATCAATACCCACACCGGAAGTCTGTCATGTGTAGGAATACAGTTTTAAAAGTTTGCGTGAGTGAAAGACTACATGTATGTAAGGTTTAAAGTTAGTGTGAGCAATGGTTCAAAAGTTTTGGACAATGCTAAAAAGTTTTAACAGACAGACAGATAGACAGAGAGACACACATACAGACACACAGAAGAAAACAATTTGCCCCCAAGATCTGTAGCTGAGGAGAATAAAAATGCAGTCTAATTATGGTTCACATCCATATTTATTGTTTGCAAAAACCTGTCTTTAAGAATTTACATTGTGGTTTTCTTATGCACTGCACTTCCTCTCATCAAGATCAATCTACATATGAAGTTTCATCAACCTAGCTACTTTAGTATTGGAGTTATGCTCCGGACAAAATCAAAAGATTAAAAATGACAAAGGGCAATAACTCCTTTCAAAATACATGCAGAGTTATGGTTCTTGTGCACTGCACTTCCTCTCATCAAGATCAATCTACATATGAAGTTTCATCAACCTAGCTACTTTAGTATTGGAGTTATGGTCCGGACAAAATCAAAAGATTAAAAATGACAAAGGGCAATAACTCCTTTCAAAATACATGCGAGTTATGGTTCTGGCACTGCACTTCCTCTCATGAAGGTCTATCTACATATGAGGTCTATCTACATATGAAGTTTGATCAACATAAGTACAGTAGTTTTGGAGAAATGCTCCGGACAAAATCAAAAGACAAAAATTAACAAAGGGGAATAACTCCTTTAAAAAACATGTAGTTATGGTTCTTATGCACTGCACTTCCTCTCATCAAGATCAATCTACATATGAAGTTTCATCAACCTAGCTACTTTAGTATTGGAGTTATGCTCCGGACAAAATCAAAAGATTAAAATTAACAAAGGGATAACTCCTTTCAAAAACATGCGAGTTATTGTTCTTGTGCACTGCACTTCCTCTCATCAAGATCAATCTACATATGAAGTTTCATCAACCTAGCTACTTTAGTATTGGAGTTATGGTCCGGACAAAATCAAAAGATTAAAAATGACAAAGGGCAATAACTCCTTTCAAAATACATGCAGAGTTATGGTTCTTATGCACTGCACTTCCTCTCATCAAGGTCTATCTACCTATGAAGTTTCATCAACATAGGTACAGTAGTTTTGGAGAAATGTTCCGGACAAATATTTGTAGACCAACCGCCGGACCGCCGGACCAACAGGGTGACTCCTATATACCCCCCCAAATTTCATTTGTGGGGGTATAAAAATGGTCAAACTGCAAAACCAATCATTACTATATATTTTAAAATTAAGGAGTTATGCTCCATATCAGGAATTTTTACGAAGGGGCAAACATGTAACTCCAAAATTATGAATCACAGAGTGACAGGTTCCTATGCACTGCATTCCACCTCAATGAGATGTATGCACCTATAAAGTTTCAAGTCAATACCCCTTATAATGTAGGAGTTATGCTCCGGACAAGGAATTTTATCAAAGGGGCATAACTCCATCAAAAATGGTCAAACTGCAAAACACAGGTAATATTCTCCAGGGTGACTTAGTGAAGGTACTTCTGTTAAAGTATGGACAAAATTTATTAAGAAATGTAGAAGTTGTGCATGAAAGAATATTTCCCTTTATATTACATCTGTTAAGGGGCAAAGGGCCATAACTGCATCAAAAATAGTCGAACCACAAAACCCTGACAATATGCGCCAGGTCACTATGTAATAATGCTTCTGTAAAAGTTTGGGCCAAATCCGTTGAAAAATGTAGGAGGAGTTGCACACAGAAGAATATTTCCCTATATATTACATATGTGAAAAAATAACAAAGGGCCATAACTGCATTAAAAATAGTCGAACCACAAAACCCTGACAATATGCGCCAGGCCACTATGTAATAATGCTTCTGTAAAAGTTTGGGCCAAATCCGTTGAAAAATGTAGGAGGAGTTGCGCACAGAAGAAATTGTTTATGCCCGCCTGCCAGACATACTCCAATCTAATAACCTGAGTTTTCCTTCAGAAAACCTGGTTCAAAATCTTTCAATCTTGCACTCCTATTATTTATTTATGGTAGCGGTACATCTTTTTTTATACATTTAGCTATTCTATTGAAAATAACAATATTCCCCACCTCCCCGAATCTGCTTAAGATTATTTACTTTGTTTTAGAATACACAAAATGAAAGTAAGATGTGTAAGTTTCTCCTTACCTCACTGTAAAAGTTCTCGTCAGGCAGGAGGTATGACCTTGACCACCGCCTCAGGAACCACATGACGCTGCTGGTCACCTGGGGACTGAGTGTGTCCACCATCTTGACCGTCACTGCCTGCTTTTCCACCTCACACAGCCGGAACACACTGGATATCAACCTGCCTCGGAATGTACACGCGACTCACATAATGTATCAGTTGTTACACAATCATATATCACTCTACCACTGTACATTTAAACAATGATATACCATGAATGAGATTGAAATCAAATCATTTGAACAAGTTTTACAGTGTCACTCATTATATCAATAATCAAGGCGTAGAAACAAGTAAAACCTGATCAACCTGTGAATTACTTGAAAGTTGATCTGGTAGTATAGTGGTCACACATGAAATTTCTTTGGTAGCTATAATTTAGTAAAGGATTTTTGTTTTGTTTCCAAACAAACAAATGTCAAACTTTATTGCTGCCATTCAAAGCAATTAACTCAATGATTTACAACTTGCACAAAATAAACAACTCCATCAACCCTTTTCAGATAAAGAACAAAAAAAGCCATTTTAATAATAAATACTTAATTTTTAATCTCATGTTGCCAGGACTGATGTTTACATGGATTAGATATCTAACACAGGGGACAATGGAGCAAATCAGGAAGACATACAACATGATCATGTTATATAAGGCAGTAAATCTTACTGGTCTATTATAAACTAATTACTCTGAATTATGTCCACCAATCAGCAAGGCCCCAATCTTCACCCCCACCCTGTTACATCCCACCTGACCACACCCTATGTAAGTGATGTTACCCACCTGATGACATGGTCCGAGTGTGTGGAGGCCCCGGGGATGGTGTCCACTGACTCTGTAGGCGAGGCCAGCACCTTGAGGGTGGTGTTGAGGTCTATGTTGGTGGACTGCTTGATTGAGAAATGCATCAACTCTGACGGAATCATCGGTGTCTCCCCCTCCGCCTCTTCCGTCAACACGTGAGCTAAAATAGAGAAGGGGCAATGTTTCAAAATAAAATGCTAATTGATAAAAAATTACAGGAAAACATCTGCTAACTGCTTCACTGTAATAAAGATTCATTCATTTTAGCAGAACCAAGGTAACACCAAAATTGTGATAACCCAAGGAATGACAAGGAAAAAACTAAATAAAAATCTCATTAATCACATGCCTCAAAAAATCTAAAGTATTTTCCTTTATACGTTTATCATTTTAATGCACAGACTGGGACTATAACTCTAATAATGCAAGATGTTAAGATAGTATCATAATTTTACTGCATAATGATTCAATAGAGGGATTCTTTATAATCATTATTATGTTTATTTCACTACTGTTCAAATACGTTTTACTCAGTCTGGTGTTTAATTACGCTCAATATTTTTTCATAATGTTGTGACTTTTTTTCATTAATAACATGCCAATGTCTTGAAAGAATTTCTGTATTTCTGACTGCAAAAGGTGCAGCCTCCATTAAGAATGACATGAAATTTACTATTCAAAAACTATAACATACTTTGCATTTTTTTTTTCTGAAATACTCTTCTGTATTTAGCACTGATATATTATTGTGAAAACAACACCCAGACAATGAAATGTTAATATTTATTTCTAAACCAGAACTAAAGGTAAGAAACTTTTATAGCTGCAGAAATTCCGACCATCGGTAAAACGCAAACATCTGAGTGTGCTAACTTAACCCTTTCCCTCATAGAGGACACCATGAAAAGACTTATGTGAACAGCATAAAACCAGATCAGCCTGCGAGTAACTCGCAGGCTGATCAGGTTTTATGCTGTTTGCTGCTCCTCAGTGGTCTGGAAATGAGGATTTTGTAATTAAATTTGGTAAGGTTAACTGTGGTTTTCTGAAGATCAGGCTTTATGTGATACCTACTGAGTGCGTCAAAATGAGTATATATGAGGGAAAGGGTTAAATAGTGGATCCTACTTATACAGTTCTGATGCTGACCTTGACCAAGGTCCACCTACCAGAGATCAGAACCAGCCAGTGAAGGTCCTCATGGAGGACATTTATAAGGGTATTGTCGAAGCTCTCGTTCATATTTCCGGAAGCCATCCGACTGTGGTGTATCCGGTTAAGTTGACCGTGCAGTCGTGTTATCCTATCCTCCATTGCTCTGAAATACACGGGAAATTTGACAGGATAATTGGATTATACAATTTGATTAAATCATACTTCTGTCAATATCATTAACCCTTTCCCTCATAGAGGACTCCATGAAAAGACCTATGCGAACAGCATAAAACCAGATCAGCCTGTAGTAACTCACAGGCTGATCAGGTTTTATGCTGTTCACTGCTCCTCAATGGTCTGGAAATGAGGATTTTGGTACGGTTTAACTGCGGTTTTCTGCAGATCAGGCTTTATGTGGTACCTATTGAGGGCGTCAAAATGAGTCTATATGAGGGAAAGGGTTAAGGCTTAAATAGATTATCTATATAGGTGAAAATTTGAGTACTCCACAAATATCATATACATGTATTCCTTATCCCTTCCTTTTCATAACAAGATTATCTCTAAATCTGATTAATACCCCCTGCATCACAACTTTTCAGGTACTGTGAATATAGGATGGGACATATCAGGGCATGACAGGACATGACGATGAGACAGTCAAGATATAATAAAGCCTTGCTTCATGAATTCTTCATCGATTTGTTTGAATTATTCTACAAGAATATTAACTATGGAAAATGCAATTAAGTTGTTCTCTCAGTTTTCTTCTTTATTTTCTTTGACTTTCATTAATAATAAAAGAATGAGACGGTTCTTCCTCCAAAATCCTGGCAGTTGTCCTGAACCCTTTCCCTCATAGAGGACACCATGAAAAGACCTATGTGAACAGCATAAAACCAGATCAGTCTGCGAGTAACTCGCAGGCTGATCAGGTTTTATGCTGTTCGCTGCTCCTCAGTGGTCTGGAAATGAGAACTTTATAATTAAATTTGGTAAGGTTTAACTGTGGTTTTCTGCAGATCAGGCTTTATGTGGTACCTATTGAGGGCGTCAAAATGAGTCTATATGACGGAAAGGGTTAAATATCAAACATCATCAATGAGTCAATGACCCTATACACATATAACCATCCCTGCTATCAACATTGGAGTGTGATACTATCACAAAAATCATACTGATTTTCAACACTTCCGTTATCAGGCCTTTCTAAGATGATGGGGAAGGAATCTTAGTACCATATTTTGGTGAGGAAAATGTCATTTTTTTATAACTGGGGAAAGTGAAAGCCTGGAGTATACTGCAAGTAAGGGGAAAACTGCACAAATCTAAAGAACACAAACCTGGTTAAAGCAGGGATGCTGGTCTCCAGCGCAAGTCTGCCCAGGGCACCAACACTGCACAGCTGGTCGGAGAACTTGTCCCGATCATCCTCCTCTATCTCATCGATGTCCTCGCTGTCAGGTGCTGAGTCCAGGGTGTTCTGATCATCATATAACAAAAATATCGACAAGTTATGGCTATGTACCTGTAGTGTCTTGTCATCCTACTGAAAAATCTGTATGACTACAACTGAGATCCACAGTTTGTAAAACATGTTAAAATTTACACATTTTTTCAATTCCTTTGGATTATAAATGAAGGAGTTCTAGACCTTCCAAATTTTAAATTGAGAAATTTCTCAATTTGAGATGACAGACAGGCCAGATCTTAGGACATGTTATATGCCCGGGGTTACAGGAGGAATCTCTCACCTGGACCCTGCAGCCGTCTGGTGGACTGATGTGGCACTGCAGGTAGGAACCAAACACCTCTGCTGCATGACCCTTGATGGTTTCCATGGGAACGTTATCCTTCTTGGTCGTGAGCAGCTCCATCCATGTCTCCAGCAGCTTCTCATAAGCCTCCATATGTAGTGTATCCTCTTTGTGTAGCTATGACAACAAAGGTAAAACATGTGGCTTCATTATTTATTTCTTATGCAGTTGTTTGAAGACATATGAACATACAAATGTTTGTAAAGCATGAAACAACACAAGAGTGTTCTCTGGAACATGTGTGTCACCTGCTGCAGTGTGATGGAAAAAGTGTGACGGACAGATGGACGATGGAAAAGTGATCCTTATGCATCACCTTTGCTTACAGCAGGTGACACAAAAAGCACTGGTTATTGCCAATATACACCCATCCAGCACTTTATCAATTCAAGGGCCATTACTCTGGAGAGTCTGGGACTTTCAGACTGGTTATCAAACTTGGCTTAGATATTGTACTAATACACTCTGTTGCTAAGTTTGGTAAAGATCTGTTCATGTTTGTTGGTTTAATAAAGCGGAAAACCTATTGGATGCTTGCTGCAGGTGAATCCATATTACATCCTATCATTTGACAGGTATACAAAAGGTCATTATGTCTTAATAACGCTTTCATCAAAATGAACTGAAAATAATTCAACTTAAACTATTATATCATAGACTCAAAGTTGAAATTGCTTTTAATAACACTATATTATCACTTCTTTGAAATATTTAGTAAAACTGAAATTAACTAGAACTGCCATTGTCATGGCGCAAATACCTCCCGCATTCCGCTTTGTCACAGGCATTTTTAAATGACGCAAATGAGAGTTTCAGTTCTTGGGCACTGCACTTTCCTTAAATGACATCTATCCTCATATGAAGTTTCATCTTGATATTTTTTATACTTTTTAAGTTACAGCCCGGACAAAAATTAAGTATGAAAATTTACAAAGGACAATAACTCCAAAATTACGCGACAGAGAGTTATTGTTCTTGGTCACTGCACGCCCCCTCAATGAGATCTATCCTTATATGAAGTTTCATCTTGATATTTTTTATACTTTTTGAGTTACAGCCCAGACAAAAATTAGGTATGAAAATTTACAAAGGACAATAACTCCAAAATTACGTGACAGAGAGTTATGGTTCTTGGTCACTGCACTCCCCCTCAATGAGATCTATCCACATATGAAGTTTCATCTTGATGCCTTTTATACTTTTTGAGTTATGGCCCGGACAAAGAAACCGACAGACGGACGGACAGACGGCCGGATGGACGGCCAGACAGACAAGCTGAATCCAGTATACCCCCCTTATAACTTTGTTGTGCGGGGGGTATAAAAAGAGAGAAAAATATCTTGTATATTTGTATCAAATCACTTGGATGACATGACCTACCTCCTCCTCTAGAGCTGCCTCCCTTCCAAAGGCACAGGTGAGGGTCTTGAGACGGTCTACAAACCTGGAGTACAGCTGCGGGGGAAGGGCGCTGAGACACAGGGCAGGGAACATCATCACCAGGTTCTTAAAGATACTGGCCACGCCCAGATACTCATGGTCCTGCAAGTCCACCCTGGGGTGAGGAAAACAGTTTGATTATGGAGGGTTTTCTACATTATTCTTCAATATATGATAGCAGGCTTTCTCTGCTTATATAACTGAAGACCTTATAAAAAATCTTTCCCAAAATCATTTATTTTTTTCTCAAATTTAGGTTAATATTCATTGAAATGTTGTTTTTTAACATAAGACATTCAGGAAAAAAAATAAACCCAACTAAAATTTCCACTACTGGTAATGCAAAGATTAAGGCTTCAAACAAAATTAGGCTGAAATTGCTGACAAGTCCATCATGATATCTCTGTTCCAGGGTGAACTAGTACTATAAACAAGAGGGCCATGATGGCCCTGAATCGCTCACCTGATTATACATAAGCAACATATGTTGGATTTTTCATATTGACCTACTTTTTGACCCAACAAGACCAAAATTTGAACTTGTCCAAGATATTATGGAAACAGACATTCCAACCAAGTTTCATGAAGATTGGGCCAAAAATGTGGCCTCTAGAGTGTTAACAAGGTTTTTATACGATTGGGCCAAAAATGATTTGACCTCAGACCTACTTTTTGACCCCACATGACCCAAATTCAACTGTCCAAGATTTATGAGACAATCATTCTGACCAAGTTTCATGAAGATTGAAAAAGGCCTTAACAAGGTTTTTATAAGATTTGACCTTGTGACCTTCTTTTTGACCCAACATGACCCAATTTCAAACCTGTCCAAGATTTCATGAAGAAAAACATTCTGACAAAGTTTCATGAAGATTGGGCCAAAAATATGGCCTCTAGAGTGTTAACAAGGTTTTTATAAGATTTGACCTTGTGACCTTCTTTTTGACCCCAAATGACCCAATTTCGAACTTGTCCAAGATTTTATGGAGACAAACAATCTGACCAAGTTTCATGAAGATTGGCCTAAAAATATGGCCTCTAGAGTGTTAACAAGCCTAATTGTTGACGACGCACGACGGACGACGGAAGCCGACGAAGGGCCATCACAAAAGCTCACCTTGAGTACGTTGTGCTCAGGTGAGCTAACAAAACGTCTGTCACCTGCTGAAGTGTGACGGAAACAGTGTGACAGACATACAGGCCAGGGATCCCTATGTGTCACCTCTGCTTACAGCAGGTGACATGAAAAACCATCTGCAAAACACTGACAACTTTCTTATTTATATTAGAGGTGAGAGACTGAGGCATTTCTACAGGTAAGGTTACAAACCTGTAGCTTATGGAATGAGCTACTGAGGCTGATGGGTAAATATATACACACATGAGCCTTAATAGTGTCTGATCTGAATTCCTTTGAACTAATAAACTTTTATAGTATTTATACCATACAATAACCATAAGGTAATAGTGCATTAGTTGAAATTCTGAGTATATACAGACTATTTTTAAATAAAAACTACTGGAATTGTTATCCCTCATCTGTTAAAAGTGTTTGAGTAATGGGCTGCATTAAAGGTTTTGCACGACGATAACATTGACAACTACCCAGTATCATAATAGCTTGACTTTATCTTTGAAACAGACGAGCTAAAAAAAATGATATTTTCATCTAATCAAGACACAAACTGTGTACTCACCCTGCCAGAAACTCCAGCAGGATCTCTGTGAACATGGAGAGGTACTGGGTGCGAGATTTATCGTCAGGGAAGACAATACCATTGATGGAGGCCAGCTGTGCCAGACACTGCATGGAATGATGGGCCATCTCGGAGTTGTGCCGAGACTTCTTGTGGATCTGTGGCACAAGGACATTATAACAATTATTATAGCAATTTATTGTTCATGGTACAGAGTTAAAAAATATGCAGCCTGACCAGAACTCGAACATGAGACCTTTCATTTATGGGGTACATGCTCTACAGACTGAGCTACCCTGCCGCTTACACACAGTTCTATCCTATGGTGAACTACAGGTACCAAGACATACTTCCCAAACAAAATGGAATTTGTCCTCCAATTTAAAAACAGGAACAGAGAACATAGGATGAAAATAATTTTTGACATTCACTTTTGATAATTCAAATGATTTTTTTTATTTCATATATTTTGTTTCGAAAGATTACCAGTATGATTTTGACAATAGTCACAACCAGGCCAGTTTTCTGATATCCGGGGTAATTCATAGGTGATTTCCTCTCTGAAAACTTATAAAAAATCTTCCCAAAAATTGTTTTTTACTCCAGGATTTCTCTTCCCCGAAGTATTAAAGCAAATAGTGCTTTACCCCAATAAAGGTATTAAGGTCCTTTCTCCATTATCTGGTAAACAGACGAAAATAAAAACAACAGGTTTAATTCATGAGTTCAGATATTACAGTGCAGGAAATATTGAGAGTGCTTAAACCCTTTACTTTATGGATATTCGTGAAAATGTTGATGGCATTATGAATATTAATTTACAGACATGTAAATGGTATATGAAATAAACAGATTTTTCTTTGCTATGCATACTGTGTAGAATCTGAGCTACAATATTTTATGAGCAAACAAAGGAGACCCTAATCAGACAGATCCTGAAAGAAGCAGCCTGATCTGGATCTCCTGTGTTTGCCAAGGGGTTAAAATGTATGTATATGAGGTAAAGGGTTAATTTCTTCTGAGCACATGAGAGCTATATAGTTAACTCACCCTGAACATGAGGTTGGTGAGGGAGGGATCAAGAAGTGTGTCTCTCCACTTGTCCGGGGGCTTCAGGGTGTTGTGCTGGCTGAACTCAAACGTTCCGATATGTCGTCGCACTGAGGTAGCCGGGTTAAGGAACTCCATCTCCCGTCATTCATGATACAATATACATCTTGACAATTCATGCATACAGGAGAACAACCCCTAAATTTTGACTTATTTTCGATAATTTTACAGCCATATACATCACACAGGTAAAAGTTTCATTTTTTCAGGGTTTTTTTTGTGTATGTGTATGCATACTAGTTCCAGTTATAGAAATATATTAACCCTTTCCCTCATAGAGGAAACCATGAAAAGACCTATGCGAACAACATAAAACCAGATCAGCCTGTGAGTAACTCGCAGGCTGATCAGGTTTTATGCTGTTCGCTGCTCCTCAGTGGTCTGGAAATGAGGACTTTATAATTAAATTTGGTAAGGTTTAACTGTGGTTTTCTGCAGATCAGGCTTTATGTGGTACCTACTGAATGCGTCAAAATGAGTCTATATGAGGGAAAGGGTTAATTTAATTTTCTATTATATCACACATTAATAGAAGCATAAACAGACAAATAACATTAATCAAACTATCCCTAAAGATGATAAATACCCCCTGAAACATCAGACATCAGGCCATCATGAGACATCAGGCCATCATGAGACAGAAGGCCATCATGAGACAGAAGGATACTCATGTTGGACTTGGGTGCAAACTCCCAGCACAGAACCTGCTCTGTGATGCCTAGGAAGCGGTTCAAGACAGCTGTAGTCTCCCGGGGGAGGGGTGAGGGCTGCTTCTCGATCTCATTCAACACTTGCAGTGAGAACAGGAACACCTTCTTCAGGTCCTGTACCTGTCAATCAATAAAAATTCCTGAAGTTATCAGTTTTACCTACTTTAAATAAAATTCCTTGTGACTATAAATATTGCCATTAGAATTAAAATTTGGTTAAATTAAATTTTTTTTAATATCATGGCTGTTATTTTAAATTATAACAGATATTCCAATGCTCAGAATGAAAATAAAAGCTAAAATGTAAATTTCTTCAATGTAATTTGAAGACAAGTCTGTCAGTCAATAACAGCTGAGATTTATTTTTGCCAGATGAATAAGTTGGGAGTCACATCTGTAGATCATATCATTTGTCAGAATTACAAGTATTTATAAACCATATTCATGGCAGATTTTTGCCCCACTTACCTCAAAGGCACGTTTACACTTGGTGTGGAACTCCCAGGTGAAGCCGACACTGCTGGTGCGACTGGAACTGGAGAACTCGTTCAGGAGGGCTGTCAGCATGGAGCACGCCACCAGTTGCTGGAACACATACATATACTGCAGATGAACCTATCAAATCAATCAGCACCTACTGTATACTATACATGCACCATTTCATGTCCCTTCAACAGGATTTTAGTCATCTGGGGACTCCCTCCATATGAGACAGACATAGAACTGCCACACTGCAGTACCACACTGTAGTCATGTGGCTTGATACCACACCCAGACACATTATCCTGACACTGAGCCAACCAGTCCTGAACATGGGAGATATATCAGATCTATTTTGAATGACTTTGGCATATCCTGGTCAGGGATCAAACCTACAATCTCTAGTCATCAATCAGGACCATTTGCTACACCAGTGGATAGCAGGGTCAGACTGAACACAACTCTCACTCTCTATAGATTTTGCAATACTATATCTGATAATGCATATGATGATTTTATTTACATATACTGTACAGTTAATTCTGAATTTATATACAACATGGTTGTTTTAGAATTTGTAATGGTATTTATCCTAAAGTATTAACAAAATCATTATGGTAGATTCATTGGTAACACTTAGGAGGCCTTCTTACATAGAATTCATAGAGCTCAGCTGTTTTAATATCAAATCAATCTCTGTGACATTCAACCCAATCACATTACCATGGTAACATTCCCACTGCTGATGAGCTGGGTCACATCCCCAAAGAGACCTTCTAGGTTTGTGCCATCCTTACAGTCTACGATGCCTCTCTTTAATATGACAGCCACAGTCTGTAGAATCTGCTCTCTGACATAACTCTGGAGGCTGAGGAGAAAGAACACAGGCTGTATAATTCAAAGGATTAGATACAATCTGTAAAACAGAAGATCTCCCACAGATCTCTGCCACAGTGACTTGAATAGCTCAATTTCAGATACCAGGTATATTAGGATT
>CM037779.1:51711539-51761539 GCA_021229015.1 Solen grandis | reverse complement strand
GTCGTTACGCGAGAACGTTATTTTTTTTGTTTATCTGCCCCATTTTCAAATGTCACTGCGAGATAGGAGAAAGTATGTATTCTCTTGTGTTTGCTTTTTAAAGCTGCAAAATATGATAATAATGGTCCACACACACAATGTTATTATTTCTCCTTAGTATCCTTACTTAATTTTCCATTATTTGACGGTAAATCGGTCAAAATAAAATAAAATAATTATGCTGCTTTATAATAAAAAGATTGAAAAATATAGTGGTTTAAAGACATACGCTCCCATTACAGTTTTTTATTATACAGACAAAGAAGAAAAATTAAAACTAGCCATGACAATTTTCTTTAACTTTACATGGTTATAGAGAATTACACTAGAAACTAATTTATGGGAAAAAGAATTATCGATCTGCCCTTGAAAGTGAGTTTTTTTGCTCGTTTCTGTCATTTTCAGGGGCAGATAACTCAAAATCAAGCCCGTCGATACTTTTTTTTATTTCACATTATTGTTTGGTGTTTCATTTACAGTCATTATGCAAAGTTTTAAATAATTTCATCCAATAGATTTTTCACTATGTTTCAGCAAATAAACATAATGCGTTTTTCTTGGGAAAAAAAAGAGGGAATATATCTATATATTCGCATATGCGACTAAAGCATAAAATCTGTTGCATAGAATTTCTAAAACTTTTACACAGTAACAGGGAATATAGTACTAAACATCGAGTTAAAATTAAATGAGGTGTTTAAGAAAATTCTCATGGCTAGTTTTAATTTTCTTTCATAGTAAAAACTATAATGGATGCCTTTAAGTGTTTTACATTTTTGTCCGAAAGTTTGAACGATTTTTTTTATCCAAAATTTAGAAAAGAAAAACAACAACAAAAAAAAATTAATAAAATTGGAATAACGTATATGCATTCGGATTAAGTTTCACAATCGATGTGTCAGCACCGGTCTGAATGACTAGTGCAAGCTAGTGACGTCACAGTCTCTATTTATAGATTTATAGACTGGTTTCACATTTGCTTGAATAGTCTTTTGAACCCTGAAGAAGATAAAATGTCAAAAAAAAAAAAAAAAAAAAACTTTTGGAAGTATATCAAGCAAGACAACAAAGGAACTTTGATAGCTAGTGGTACAATTGCGGACACAGTCTTCTGAACAGACGATTTACATTAGTATTCACAAATGAAAGTATGATAAACTTTCTGAATAAAGTATCATCGCCTTGCAGAAAAAAAGAAATTTGGATAGCTGAAGATGGAGTGAGAATATGTATTCATATGCTAAATGAAAAGAAAGCTAGTGTCCCAGACAAGATTCCGATAAATTTTGAATTTGCTGATAAGATAACGCCTATTTTGACTTTGATTTTCCAACAGTCCCTAGCAACAATCCAACAGTCCCTAGCAACAAGTAAAATCTGGCTAGATTGGAAGAAAAGCTAACGTTGTTCCAATTTTCTGACAGCGTGCACTAACACATCACAGTCGCTCAAGTTATGGATCATTTAGACTCTCAAAATGGATTCCAGCAAAACGTTCCTGTGAAACAGAATCATTTATGATTACATATGATACCATCAATGAATTCTGGATAGCAAATTGACATCGACATATTAGATTTTGCCATAGCATTTGACAAATTTTCCCCATAATCGCTTATCTCATAAAATGGAATACTATGGCATCTCTGGGAATACCCGTACGTGGATCGATTTATTCTTGACAGGAAGCAGGGGCGTGCCTGGGGCTAAATTCGGGATACGCACACTTGCTAGGGGGGTATCTGGGGGGTAAATTCTGGTTCAAATATGCTCAATAATTTTACTATTTTCTCCTCGGCATCGATTTTTATTGCAGTTTTGGCACTTTTAGATTTTAGATTTTCTGGACGATGAATACGCAACTGCGTATTTGCTAAGCCTAGGCACGCGCCCGGGAAGTGAATGACAATGAAAAATCTGAAACTGTGTACCCGTAACATCGTAAGTGCAACATATTTTAGCTCTATTTTTCGTTGCTTAAGGTTTCGTTCAGGTCCATTTCTCCATAACCATCAAACATACTTAATTCAAACTTGGGCGTTTTTCGTTTTTAGAATTTCTTTGGTTATTTTTTTTTTTTTTTTTTTTATTTATTTATTTAAGTCAATTTCCCAAGAACTGTCAGCTATATTCACTTCAAATTCGTATTACTTGATCACTATCAAAATAGGAACCCACTTCAAAAGAGCAAGTAAACCCTAAAAATCATGTTGGCACAGTCTTTGGCCTTTTTTTCGATTAAGATTTTCTTGGCTGTTTTTTATTAAGATCAATATTTCAAAAACTGTCAAACGTATTCACTTCAAGGTCGGATTACTTGATCACTCTTGAATTCATTTTGCACAGTTATGCCGCTTCTCAACTTAGACTTGTCTTTACTGTTCATTTTTGAAAAAGAAAAACGGTTGATTCTCTTGAAAGATAGGATATTTTAGGTTATTGCTTTTCATGAAAGTTCTTATCTCAGTAAATACTAAATCCAGGGGATTGGAACTTCCCACACATGTATTGCTACACATTCCCCAATCTGTCCTCAGATTCCTGGGGTACGAATGTCCACGGGACTTTTAATGGGTGCCAAGTCCTCTACAACATTTATGTTGGGAACCAGATGTCACAGGGTGAAAAAAATATGGGGCCTGGCCGGGACTCAAACTCGGGGCCTTTCGCTTACAGGACAAATGCTCTACCGATTGAGCTACCCGGCTTTAGTAATCGGTACCGAAGAAGAATATTCTTGTTTTTTTTTGTTGTTGTTTTTTTAGCTCACCTGAGCACAACGTGCTCATGGTGAGCTTTTGTGATCGCCTTTTGTCCGTCGTCCGTCGTCCGTCGCCCGTGCGTGCGTGCGTGCGTCCGTCGTCAACAATGCTTTAAACAACATCTCCTCATGAACCGCTGAAGGGATTTTGACCAAACTTCACAGGAATCATCCTTATGATGCCCTCTATCAAAGTTGTACAAATTATTCAGATTGGTTAAAAAAAGAAGGTCACAGGAGCTAAAAATAGATTTTAAAAAATGCAAACTTTGAAAATCTTCTTCTGCAAAACTGCAAGGCCTAGAGCTTAGATATTTGGTATGTAGCATCATCTTATGGGCCATTACCAAGATTGTACAAATCATAGCCCTACGGTGATAAATGCCCCCGCACCAGGGGTCACTTGTTTTACATAGAGTTATATAGGAAAATCTTTAAAAATCTTCTACTATGAATCCATTAGGCCTAGAGCTTAGATATTTGGTATGTAGCATCATCTTATGGGCCATTACCAAGATTGTACAAATCATAGCCCTACGGTGATAAATGCCCCCGCACCATGGGTCACTTGTTTAACATAGAGTTATATAGGAAAATCTTTAAAAATCTTCTTCTATGAATCCATTAGGCCTAGAGCTTAGATATTTGGTATGTAGCATCATCTTATAGTTCATTACCAAGATTGTTCAAATCGTAGCCCTATGGTGATAAATGCCCCCTCACCAGGGGTCACTTGTTTTACATAGATTTATATAGGAAAAACTTTAAAAATCTTCTTCTATGAATCCATAAGGCCTAGAGCTTAGATATTTCATATGTAGCATCATCTAATGGTTCATTACCAAGATTGTTCAAATCATAGCCAAACGGTGATAAATGCCCCCGCAATAGGGGTCACTTGTTTTACATAGAGTTATATAGGAAAATCTTTAAAAATCTTCTTCTATGAATCCATAAGGCCTAGAGATTAGATATTTGGTATGAAGCATCATCTAATGGTTCATTACCAAGATTGTTCAAATCATGACCCTATGGTGATAAATGCCCCCGCACCAGGGGTCACTTGTTTAACATAGAGTTATATAGGAAAATCTTTAAAAATCTTCTTCTATGAATCCATAAGGCCTAGAGATTAGATATTTGGTATGTAGCATCATCTTATGGTTCATTACCAAGATTGAACAAATCATGACCTTATGGTGATAAATGCCCCCGCACCAGGGGTCACTTATTTTACATAGAGTTATATAGGAAAATCTTTAAAAAAAATCTTCTACTATGAATCCATAAGGCCTATAGCTTAGATATTTCATATGTAGCATCATCTAATGGTTCATTATCAAGATTTTCAAAATGGTGGCTTTTTGGAGATAAATGACCCCGCAATAAGTCTTCTCCTCTGAAACCATAAGGCCCAGTGCTTATATATTTGGTGTGTAGTATTGTCAGGGCTAAAATGTTTAAGATTGAGTTATATCAGAATTCTTGTCTGTTTAAAAACCTTGTAATCAGTTGTAGCAATGGTACTCAGGTGAGCGTTTCAGTGCCATCATGGCCCTCTTGTTTTACTAAACAGTTGCATGCAGTCGTTTTAGTTTAGTTTAGCTAAATGGAGATTGCGTCTTGGGAACCCAATTATTTAATGGCTTTGGTTGTAAATTTTGTGTCACCTGCTGTAAGCAGAGGCGGCACATAGAGATCACTTTTCCGTCGTCTGTCTGTCTGTCGTCCGTCACCCCTTTTCCGTCACACTTCAGCAGGTGACACACATGTTCCAAGGAACACTCTTGTATTTGTATGTGCTGACCAGGAGAGATTTGATGTTATTTCTGTCCCTGAATATGTGGTTTGATCAACAGTATAAATTGTTGATTGTGAGGGGTATAATCAATATTGAAAACGTGATAGGGCACGTGTCGATGTTAAAAGACATCTTCCATTTCTGCTCCTATTCAGCCTGTCTGTTCAAATCTTCATGCAGCATTGCAGCCACGGTTGTGGGTGTAGATAATACAATCGTCTGCGATGTAATCAAGGGATTTTATAGCCTAGAAAAATGTATGACCAGGGCAGCTTGGGGAGGGGGGGGGGGGGGGCAAGTCCACCTCGCCCCCCCCCCCCCCCCCCCCCCCGCTGGATCCTCAGCTTGATTTTACAGCACCAGGAAGGTCACTTAAAGAAGGTTTCTGTTTTACAAGTACGCATTAACTGTTGTTTCTATTAATAGAGACAGTAACCATGACACTGGATGTTAAATTAATAGCGGGACCATTGTTCGTTATTTCTCCATTCGTTAAACTAATTCGATGATAAAAAAATACCATTATAAGCAACATGAAAATGTATTATTTATAAACACATGACGTCAATGTCCAGTTATCAACTCGTGAAAAAATAGGACATTTACATGAGTCCTTGAATATTGCGATTCATCGAGTTTTTTTTCCCGATCTTTTCCGACCTCAAGTAATCGCGAGACCACTGACATTTTGTCACATTAACTTGAAGTGATTAAAATGAATTTTCTACCTTAAACAATTGTAAAAAAGTATTTATATACTGTATAGAATTAAAAGATTTATATTTAAAGATGATCTCAACTTGTAGTGGTGTCTGAAACGCAGACCATGGAAACATAGTTGAGTATCACTGACCACAACATTAAACTGATCTGTGTTTCACGAAATATCTCAAATTTAAATTTTCCTAAACTCAAAGATTTGTAAATCAGTATCGCCAAAACATAAGAAATCTTGAAGAAATGAATAACCTTTTCTGTAAAAACATGCTTATAACAGAATTTACATTGAATTCATTAATTTTCGTGGGACACTAATTTTCGTCGATTTTGCGGAGGGTTTTTATCCACGAACATTTATCCACATAAACCTTTTCTAGACCATAGATCCTATTATTACTATACATATGTTCTTTTTTAGTACCATCCCGGTCCCTACACCAAACCATCTGATCAGCTAAATAGGTGGGAGGGAGGGCATACAGAAATACTAACCAGCAATTTAGATACAGTGGTTACGCTGTTTCGAGGTCGGACGGGACGGGGAAAAATCGAAACATCGCTATGTTCGAGGAATCACCCAAATTCCCCGTTTTGACCCCATGTGTTTATATTTTATTTATTATCTTAACCTATGTTTGAACCTTTTACATCAGATATACCTATCATTTGTACGTTTATATCCAATGCACTATTTTTTGTTTACTGAAAATGCTACATGGGGACCAAGCACAGAGCACGACCAGTACAAAATAGCATATTTGAAGTATTGCCAAGACATTGATATACGAGTATTATTTCAGAAGGGCTTAATCAGGTTGAAGTTCAAGCTACTTCCAAGTTTCAAAAAATCGCATGACCACTGTACCGGTATTTGATGCTGATAGAAGTTGACACTCATTTTTTTCGGCGGAAGTTGTATGCTTTTGCTACTGACCGAGATATTTCTCCGGATTTCGACCAACCAGAAGTTATCAGAATTTCGTTTCTAAGCGCACCTGCTTAAATGCAATAATCTCATTGGCTAATGGTCCAAGCTGGTTTATTTACTTTTCATAAACGTAACTGGATACGAAACCTGTGCAAAATCAAATTGACCAGATTGTTAAGTAACGGCCGGTACCGGAACTTCTACAAAAAACAAACTAACAACAACAACAACAACAACAACAACAAACACATCTGTATTCATTTTACAATGGCGCTTTCACACTAGGACTTCCATAACTTATAAATCAATATGCATTTACAACCTATGTTTACTTATTTTTTATGTCCCAGCTTTTAGACTACTGTCCATTGGTAGATTAATGCGGTGATCTGTATCAGATTATCAATCTATAAATAGAGACTGTGACGTCACTAGCTTGCACTAGTCTCTATACTAGACCGTAGGATTCACCCAAAAACTGCGAATTGTGCTTCCGCGCAAATAGACCCAAGTTCTATATAAATATGACCAAACATTATTAACATGAACATGTCTAAATACTACTAAATGTGCCTTTATAATTGTCGACACATTATATTGTAATTTAAACACCTCTAATTCAGTTTGAGCAATATATATAAATAAGAATTACGATCTACTT
Organism: Solen grandis; assembly: GCA_021229015.1. Lineage (NCBI taxonomy): Eukaryota > Metazoa > Mollusca > Bivalvia > Adapedonta > Solenidae > Solen > Solen grandis. The sequence continues at coordinate 51,754,629 of CM037779.1, read as the reverse complement.
TCACTTTCACATTAATTTTTGGAAAACGTTGTCGTGTGAGTGTAATTTGCAGATAATATTTTTTCTCTCAAAATGTCATATACAATGCAAAAAATACTGTACACTGGCATAATAAATAGACAATAACTTGATACCGTGTTAAAATATTGTATTTCAATGCTACCTCCAACGCAGGAGATCTAGGTGACGCAACCATGACTTTCCCATGATTATTTGAGCGCTTCCACTCAGGTTACTCAGACCGGTGTTGACACATTGTCAGATTATTGATAATATATTTTCAATAAAACTTACTTTTTCCAATGTATTTGCTTTTTCATTTCAACCCATGATATTACAATCTTTGTATAATCTCAATTTCATCAAATTGTCCAAACCTATCTACACTATTAGTTCAACTCAACATGCAGTAGCATATTTTATATATAGCATATTTCTTGCTATTTTGGATCGGAACTTTATGGAAACAGTGGCACTAACTCCGAATCATTAGGCCGTGCCCGTGTGTAGCCGAATCTCATTGAAGTATACCTATTAAACATACATGTATCTAAAGAAATGTGCGCCCCTCATGGTCTCCTATAAAAATGTACATATATAGAAAGGTACAGATTCCTTTGAATATCTTTAATGACTTTGTGACTAAAAACATATCGTTTGTTCGACATAGTTCACCCCATTATAAATGACTGATGTTACTTATGATATAGTCTTACTGACGCGAGTGTTTTGATGTTATTTTTTGCTGTTCCTTCACTGTGCTTTATCACTTCGATTGCCTGCCCTTCCGTAAACGTCAGCCTCTTCCTCCCTCCAAGTGTCTCAAGTGTCATAATAGTGACACTGAAACAAAACCACGCACAAGTTGCTTTATAATAGCCCTAATAGAGTGACCATGGATAAAAATATCACCCTCCGTGCGAGATGATAAGTTTCGAAACGACCCCGCAACCTTTGAGCATGCTTAGAATTCAAAGGTGCGGCAAAGGTTTGGGACCAGTTCATAAAAACAAAATGTGACAACAGATTGGATTATAGTTTTACTGATATATACGGGATAGTGTCACCTACATAAACAAGAAACGGAATAATATAACAGAATAATATCAGTAATTTATAATTGTGTTTTGACGTTTATTTTAGACGCTGGTGATCGTCGAATACTGGAGAAAAAATATATATCTTTGTTAGACTTGCGCACATTTAATACGTGAATATCGTGTGCTTCTAAGCAGAATTTGAAAGGATGTCTCAAGAAGATGGCAGGAATTTGACATTTGGTGTGGACCCTAACGAGACTCGGAGTGACCTGGTTGTCAGCCGGTCACCATGGCAAATCATTGTCACGTGCGTGTTTCTGTCCCCTATCATCCTAATAGGAATCATTGGAAACCTGCTGTCACTAATGGTCTGGATCAAAGGTGCGTAAACTTCTAGAAGTTTTTTTTTTAATTCCAAAAAGCATTTATAATATTCTCAAATATTCCACACATTAAAGTTAACGGCATGTTTTCCCATGACTCTTTAAAGCTATGAAAGAAAAGGCATATAATTACTTCATTTTTTAATCTGGGCATACATACATCATACAAAATGCTAAAAATGTTGTAAAAGCTGAACGTCCCAACAACAGTACTACCGAAACTTTTTTATCTACAGATGATATGACGCAGTAGATAGTGCTATAATACCACACATAGCCAGTGCTATAATATAACACATAGCCAGTGATATAATATAACACATAGATAGTGATATAATACAACACATAGCCAGTGATATAACACCACACATAGCCAGTGATATAATATAACACATAGCTAGTGATATAATACAACACATAGCAAGTGATATAACACCACACACAGCCAGTGATATAATACCACACACAGTCAGTGATATAATACCACACACAGCCAGTGATATAATACCACACACAGCCAGTGATATAATACCACACACAGCCAGTGATATAATACCACACACAACCAGTGATATAATACCACACACAGCTAGTGATATAATACAACACATAGCCAGTGATATAATACCACACACAGCCAGTGATATAATACCACACACAACCAGTGATATAATACCACACACAGCTAGTGATATAATACAACACATAGCCAGTGATATAAACACCACACATAGCCGGTGATATAATACCATACATAGCCAAATTATCCTGATACAGTCAGTCCTGGAACTGTCTCTGTTTGCTGAACGTCAAGCAAACGAGAAATATACCAGTACCATTTTAACGATTTTGGTATGTTGCGGTCGGGGATCGAACCCACAACCTCCCGCTTAAAATGCAAATACTCTTACAAAAATCTGAATAAAAGAAATGAAATTACAAAATATATTTAAAAAAAACTTGTTACAGTTTTGTTTAAGGTGCTTTTCTGTCAGGAATCAAGTATGAAATTACGATTCAGTAGTTAATTTACCTCTGAACAATGCAATTTAAATCTGAAAAAAAAGTTCATACTTTGTGCTCGAAAACATGAAGAAATGAAAAGTTATTGATAAAATATGCATGTGTAATGTGAAATACGTGTTCTATTTATTTTCGCACCTACAGAAGTTTTTAAATCATATACATGTGCCTTTAAGAACCACTGTATGAGGGTATCTTCAAAACTGAACTTGATTGTACTGAAAGTTATTTAGAATTGATGGCTTAACCTCAAAGAAAACAGGATGGCCCCAAAACATAAACTTGACAGAAATGTGAGTGGATAATGTGCTCGCATTCAAATGTGATGAAAAAGTCAGATATAGGGATATACAAGTATACGACGTTTGACAATATCTGCATGATGTCAGGTGCTTGAAATCCTGGTTGGGAATCACATAATACAGCCGAGCGTGATATACCGGAAACATTTTCTAAGTATCGGCTTAAATAAGATATGCGATGAAAGTTTCCATGCTAATTTTGAAAATAATGGACTGAATTATAATACATTTACATTTATAATACACGTAGTAATATTTCATGAAATTTCTTATTCAGGTCGCCGACGGAAGACGTCAACAGCCCGATTCCTGTCGGCCCTTGCTATAGCGGACATTTTTGTTTTGTCCATAACCGCTCTGGAATTCTGGGTCAGCACAGTGTTTCAGCTGGATCCCCGCACTACAAGCAGCATTGCTTGCAAGCTTCTGTACTTTTCGAGTTATGTTGGACCAGCCATTTCCGCCTGGATCCTAGTTACGGTCACCATGGAGAGGGCGCTCAGTGTCTGGATACCCCACAGAATCAACCTGGCCTGTAACTCCAGCACAGCTATTGTTGCTACAAGTAATCCATTTTCTTTTGCATTGTCATTTCACGTCATTCGATGAATCCCCGAACAAACGGTCCACTTTATTTACCGGTTTTGTGTCTTTCAGTTGATATGTTTGCCGCTTAAAGTTGTTCATAAGAATCTACAATTTCATTGGTTGCTTTATTATTGTTAAGGAATTTTTAAACCAATAGGATTGCTCCAAATAAGATTCTATAAATGAAACGAACTCAGCAAAATGAATGTTGTGACACGTGATATGTTAAACGTGTGGATATTGTGGCCAATATCACAATCGTGGCAAAGCATTGACCCTGCCCTTAAAAGTTCAATTAGTACTGGGAAGAATGGGTCGCCCTTCCGATTTTCTGTTTGCCCATGCCCTCCAAGTGTAAGTCTTGACCTTTACCAATTCATGAACAAATATAACTAAAGGATGTACATATGTATGAAAGGCAATACATAATCTTAAATGAAATAATATCAAATTCCCATGGTATTTATTACATGTATATGAACTGAAAAACACTCAGGCAAAAAATCGATGTTGGTGACAATGTGTAAATCTGAAAAAGAAAAGAAGAATCTTTTAAATATCATTCTTATTTCTCTTGAGTAGTGGATGTTTTTTTTTTTCTGTTGATGTTTTTGTTTTATATAGCCAGACACTGTCAGGGCCATTTTTTTTCTGATTCAAATCGTAAAGTTAGTTACTACAGGTTCTATAATTTCATATGCGAATGCCCGCATTCAGTAAAATGTTTGCTACAATTGACATGCTTATTTTACCAATACCCGCATATTTCTGGGGAAAAAAAGTGAATAGAACATTGTCCTCACACAACCTTGCACTGGCTAGAAGCAGTAGTAATGAAGTAAAAATGTATCTTCCTTCTGAGCGCAAACATTCAACACTTGACTAATTTCCTCGATTTTATTTTAAGGTTATTCATCAAACATTATAGTTCGAACTTCAGCGGTATTAATTATATATACAAATATATATCAACCTATGTCTACTTTTGAAAACCGCTCCTAGTAATCTCCAGCGGAGTCCAATACGAAAAAATGATAACCGGAGCGGATCCGGTCCGCTGGCGGCCAGTACGAAAAAATATAACCGGAGCAGATCTCAGTAGAGATAACCCTCCTGGTAATATTTTCGGAACACTTTGAACTCTTGTCAAGTTTATGACTTGACTTGACTATTTGAGTTTACCGTCGCGTCGACAGTATTTCAGTCATACAGCGACGACCAGCTAATTACAGGTGGAGGAACATCCCGAATGCACGGAGGCATCCAGGTAGAACCACCGACCTACCGCAAGCCAGCTGCAAGACTTCCTCACATGAAAATCCGAATGACCCTGCCGGGATTCGAACCCACGCGGTGAGGGGGTGAGTGAGTGTTAAAGTCAGCGACTTTACCCTCTCGGCCACGGAGGCCCCGTCAAGTTTATGAATGAACTTTACAATTTACTAATTTAAGTGGGTGAGGTCAATGCAATCATACTAAAGAATGAAAGATATGTACCAGGTGTGATCAATATGGGTAGACAATACTAGATATTGAGTTTTCGAGCTTATATTTCAGTCAGCCTGACCCTCGTGTTGTGCTTGATCTACTCTGTTCTGCTCGTGACCGTCGATGTCTTCGTTACCATGACCACGACGACGCCTGTGATGCAATGGAAGGAGTGTGGACTTCTGTCCAAGTACACGTCGTACCTCACAGCCCTGCAGTATTTGGACTTAGGTTTGTTTTTCGCCGTTCCCTTCGTTTCCATGACAATCTGCAATATTCTTATCCTGGTCAAGGTCATGGGACTGGCGGGCAGGCGCCAACATAATCTGCAGGCTCGTGGAGGCCAGGGCAAGGGGGACAAGAACAAAATGTTGAAGACTGTGACCAAGAGAATAGTCATCCTCAGTACAGTGTTTTGTGTGTGTAACGCGCCTCTGGCCGTGTTCAACATCCTTTTAATGACGAAAAGCGTGGCGTCCTATATTGACGAGAAAGACATCCAGGCCTATCGCATTCCATTCCACATCATGATGTATTTGAATAACGGGATCAATTTCTTCCTGTACTGTATGATAGGTTCCGGGTTCAGACGGGACCTGACAGGTCTATTCAGGACCAGCAGTCGTACATCAACCACCAGATAACAGGATTTTTATGACCTATGCATACATTTAAATATGTGTATGTATCCATTAAGTTGAATTAAATATTTAAATATCTATATCTCCTGTATTTTCTACAAAACAAAAATGAATATGAAAAGCAATTTAAAGGGGGTATTTTATCATATAACTTTACTCGTATTTAGTATGTTATGTATGTACATGTATATATGTAGGACTAGGGTATTGCAACCCAATTTCAGAAGAAAAAAAAGAACTTTATTATTTTTGCACAATATCACGACGACGAAGACGGAATTGTTTTAATCAAAATTCAAGAAAATTATTTCAATCCCTTTCCCCTAGACATGCACCATCCTCTCAACCACAAATGCATATTTTTCACACCATAAGTATTGTTACCGCATATGATAACATACACTGCACTGTTTACCCTAGGCGGAGCGGTGGCTCAGTGGTAACGCAATGGACTGCTAATCTAGGGGTCTGGGGTTCAAGTCCCAGTTGAACTTTGGAAATCTTTTGGGACACTGTGGCAGCAGGGGCAAGTTGTATACACAAGTAGTTTCGATGTACTGCTTACTGAATTTGTTTGCAACCGGATGTTGCCAAAATAAGTTTCATGACAGAGGAAAGTACTCTCCAAAGATGCCTCGCGAAGTAACATGGCTAACAAATATGGCCGACATGCTTGTCATTTCTGTTTAGACTTATAAAATCAGTGTTCATATGCCATTTATATGCATTATTTGCTAAATACAGAGATGTAAATACCTAGAATTCGTGGCTAAATCTAACAAATTATATTAGTTTAAATTGAAAAATATTGTCCAATTAACATCTTGAAAACACTTTCTTCGCAATAAATGAGTAAAATCGTTACATAGAGCACAAAGAAAACGGGAATATGTGACATTGCAACATCCAGACAATGGTTAAGGGCCTTAGCGTTGGTCACGCTATCCGAAACAAGCTAGGGTAATGCAGCCTGTGTGTTGGTGCACCTGTCTAGAGGTGCTAAAAGAGGGCAGCCTAAAGTACAAGAGAACCGAAGTCAGAGGTGCTGGACCTTGAAGGCATTCTCAGCACCATGCACAATACATCTGAGCGCGAACACAAACAACAAAAACTGTGTACCTGTTTAGAACAGAATGACAAACACCAAGGATCTGATGTCACACAGTCTACAGGTCATATCATTAAAACATTATACAGTGTTCTCAGAGCTGCTTTAATATCTTAACACCGAGAGGAAAATAAGGAATAACAAACAGTGTTTTTTTTCTATTCTAATTTAATAACTTTGACACAGTCTAGATAAACAATTTGTTCAAGTAAACAAAATATCATTATAGTTAATGACTTCAAAAGGTATTTTAAGAATTACCCATCATGATCATCATAATATCTATTGAAAAAAAGTTCTTAAAAGACAGAGAATTTATTATTCCCAACATGGTTATTTGTTATTCAAATTGTATTTTATGATTAAAGAAGACGACTACTGTTGTTTTACACGTACATGTAAATATGATGTAACACTGAGCTAGAGTCAGACCGGTCCCACACATTTAAATATTCCATTAAACTTGGAATTTCCTCATCAAGGTATGATCCTTTCTAACTTATCAACCCTTTACTTTCGACACACAGCCAAACAGAGCTGACCCCAATCAGACTATTCCTTCTAGTAGCTGTCTGATCACGGTCTCCTCTGTTTGCTTATAAAATAATGAAGCTCGGATTCTATGGTCTGTGCAGGAAAGAAAAATAATACTAGTTTTAAGTTCAATAATTTGTTAATCATTAAGTCATAAATTTGATTTATTTTTAATAAATTAGGCAAACCATTCATTAATGATTTACCTTCAATTGATTGATAAAGAAAATAACAGATATACATGTATACTCCATTTTGAAAAATATCAAAGATATCCCTAGTTGTACTATGTACTGTTAGTCTTCTCCAATGAGCAACACCTTAATCACAAGTATAGCACCAACATAACACACGCAACGCTTTCCTATAAAATTTAAATTTTAACCAGCTTAGAAAAAATACCTTCTACTTCCAAAAAGCACTGGAACAGACAGGTATAATCAAATATTATAGTAACAAAAGTCCAGGATCAATTATTTTTTATTTTGATTAATATATTAAATCTATGTTTTTCTTGTGTTTTACCTTGACATATCAATCTTCAAGCTTGCCACATTTAAATTTCAATTCAGTTTATACATGTAAAATAGTAATTTATTGAAATGAAGAAAATGTGAATAAATTCACTGATCATCAGATTTAATTCAAAATACACAATATCATTTACCAGGACGCTGTATAATGCCCCATATGACGTCATACCAGTTTATATAACAATATACTACATCTGATGCAGAAAACTTGTCAGGTGGGCATCATCAGCCAATCAGAACAACCCTGGATAAAATACATCTGTGCTGTTATGATTGACAACCTTTATCATTTAAACTGTAACTGCATTTTACTAGCACATGCATGGATTTCAAAAGTATAGCTTATAATACAATAAAGAGTACCAGCACTTTATCTGAATAAAAAAATTAAAAAAATTGTCTCGGCTTAAGTGTCTAAAACACACATTAATGGTTCACAAAATAACTTCTACATACAAAACATAACCTGATCAACCAATGAGTAACTCGAAGACTCACCAGGGGCCCATTTCACTAAACTATGAACGAACAATTTTGACCTTAGTCTTACAATGGTGACCTATACTGTGTCTTCAAATTTCTTAATTGCTCTTTAAAATGTAAAGAAATGAAATCCATTTCCTTACATTACGTAAATTCAACGCTTTATGTGAAGACAAATCACAAGAACAATACTATCATTTACCTGAGAATTTATGTTTATGAAGATCTTTTATTCATACAAAGTTTAGAGAAATGGGCCCCTGGTTTATACTGTTTGCTACTTCTCAGGTACAAATCACCGGTGCAACCCTGAAACTTTTGAGAAAAGTAAATATTGATGTTGTTGAGCTGGAGTTCTCTGTCACTTAGACAGTATTTCTGTCATAAAGCGACATCCATCAAGGTTAAGGTGACTTGACTAAACTAATTGAGTTTTACCATCGCTTGGACAGTATTTCAGTCATATAGCGACGTCCAGCTAATTACAGGTGGAAGACGACCCAGAATGCAGGGAGGTATCTGGGTAGAACCACCGATCTACCACAAGCCAGCTGGAAGGCTTCCTCACATGAAAATCTGAATGACCCTGCCAGGATTTGAACCTATGTGGTGAGGGGCTGAGTGAGTGTTAAAGTCAGCGGCTTTACCCTCTTGGTCACGGAGGCCCCTAAGTAAAGGTGGAGAAACATGTCTGGAATTATGCTGATGTCGAAGTAAATAGTGTAAAAAATGTTTTCCCAATAGTTATCAAAGAATTAATAATCAGGAATAACAGTAAGACCGATGTCTGCCCCCAAATGAGATATGTGAAGGAAGACCAGAACATAAAAGATTGCTGAACAGTTTGTTTTAAAAAAATATTGTTAAAGTGAATAAAACACTCTATCTCTCAGTAAGTTGTGATATCAAGTAGGTAGGCCATCTCAATATCTAAAACAGATACATATTAATATCGACCTAGGGTTGTTATTATATGGCAATAGTAATCTTTCTTATGATTTTAATATTAAAATAGTAAACGCTGTACACAGATACATTGAATCCTCGAAACGATTTAATAGTCAACGATAGAAAGATTGAGAGAGAGAGAGTATGTATTTTGATTTTGTCTACCAATTTCCAATCGTGTCACCCATCATTAATATCAGTCCAATCCAGTCAGCGCTTCCTTTCCTTTTTCTCTGTACTGTCCAATTTGTTTTCTCGTTTATTTTCACTTATATGTGCTATATATATTTTCTCAGCCATGTTATTTTGTTTACAATTTCATGTATCGGAGAAGAACACGATAAGATTTATCTTTCGTTCTAATCCTACCTTGATTGTATGTATGTAACTATGTGCTATGTCTAATTGAATAAATATGTTTAAACTAATGCACTATTTTTTGTTTACTGAAAAAGCACGGAGCACGACCAGTACAAAATCGCATATTTGAAGTATTGCCAAGAAATTGATATACGAGTATAATTTCAGAAGGGCTAAATCAGGTTGAAGTTCAAGCCACTTCCAAGTTTCAAAAAATCGCATGACCACTGTACCGGTATTTGATGCTGATAGAAGTTGTCACTCATTTTTTTTCGGCGGAAGTTGTATGCTTTTGCTACTGACCGAGATATTTCGACCAACCTAAGTTATCAGAATTTCGTTTCTAAGCGCACCTGCTTAAATGCAATTATCTCATTGGCTAATGGTCCAAGCTGGTTTATTTACTTTTCATAAACGTAACTGGACACGAAACCTGTGCAAAATCAAATTGACCAGATTGTTTAGTAACGGCCGGTACTACTACTACTACTACTACTACTACAACAACTCATTTTTACAATGGCGCTTTCACATTAGGACTTCCATAAATCAATATGCATTTACAACCTATGTTTACTTGTTTTATATGTCCCGGCTTTTAGACTACTGTCCATTGGTAGATTAATGCGGCGATCTGTATCAGATTATCAATCTATAAATAGAGACTGTGACGTCACTAGCTTGCACTAGTTACTCAGACCGGTGTTGACACATTGTCAGATTATTGATAATATATTTTCAATAAAAGTTACTTTTTCCAATGTATTTGCTTTTTCATTTCAACCCATGATATTACAATCTTTGTATAATCTCAATTTCATCAAATTTTCCAAACCTATCTACACTATTAGTTCAACTCAGCATGCAGTAGCATATCTTATATATAGGATATTTCTTGTTATTGTGGCTCGGCACTTTATGGAAAAAGTGGCACTAACACTGAATCATTAGGCCGTGACCCGTGTGTAGCCGAATCTCATCGAAGTATACCTATTAAACATAAATGTATCTAAAGAAAAGTGCGCCCCCTCACGGTCTCCTATATAGATGTACATATATAGAAGGGTACGGATTCCTTTGAATATTTTTAATGACTTTGTGACTAAAAACATATCGTTTGTTCGACATAGTTCACCCCATTATAAATGACTGATGTTACTTATGATATAGTCTTATTGACACGAGTGTTTTGATGTTATTTTTTGCTGTTCCTTCACTGTGCTTTATCACTTCGATTGCCTGCCCTTCCGTAAACGTCAACCTCTTCCTCCGTCCAAGTGTCTCAAGTGTCATAATGGTGAAACTGAAACAAAACCACGCACAAGTTGCTTCATAATAGCCCTAATAGAGTGACCATGGATAAAAATATCACCCTCCGTGCGGGATGATAAGTTTCGAAACGACCCCGCAACCCTTGAGCATGCTTAGAATTCAAAGGTGCGGCAAAGGTTTGGGGCCAGTTCATAAAAACAAAATGTGACAACAGGTTGGATTATAGTTTTACTGATATCTAAGGGCTAGTGTCACTTACATAAACAAGAAACGGAATAATATAACAGAATAATATCAGTAATTTATAATCGTGTTTATTGAAGTTTATTTTAGACGTTGGTGATCGTCGAATACTGGAGAGAAAAAAAATATATTTGTTAGACTTGCACACATTTAGTTCATGAATATAGTGTGCTTCTAGGCAGAATTTAAAAGGATGTCTCAAGACGATGGCAGGAATTTGACATTTGGTGTGGACCCTAACGAGACCCGGAGTGACCTGGTGGGCAGCCGGTCACCATGGCAAATCATTGTCACGTGCGTGTTTCTGTCCCCTATCATCCTAATAGGAATCATTGGAAACCTGCTGTCACTAATGGTCTGGATCAAAGGTGCGTAAACTTCTAGAAGTTTTTTTTTTAATTCCAAAAATCATTTATTATATTCTCAAATATTCCTCACATTAAGATTAACGGCATGTTTTCCCATGAATCTTTAAAGCTATGAAAAAGAAATAGGCATATAATTACTTCATTTTTAATCTGGGCATACATACATCATGCAAAGTGCTAAAAATGTGTTTGCAAAAGCTGAACGTCCCAACAACAGTATTGACCTACAGATGATATGACGCAGTAGATAGTGATATAATACCACACATACACATAACCAGTGATATACAATATATTGCCAGTGATATAATACCACACACAGCCAGTGATATAATACCATACACAGCCAGTGATATAATACCAATAACCAGTGATATACAAATATTGCCAGTGATATAATACCACACACAGCCAGTGATATAATACAACACAGCCAGTGATATAATACCAAATAGCCGGTGATATAATACCATACATAGCCAGTGATATAAACACCACACATAGCCAGTGATATAAACACCACACATAGCCAGTGATATAATACCACACATAGCCAGTGATATAAACACCACACATAGCCAGTGATATAAACACCACACATAGCCAGTGATATAAACACCACACATAGCCAGTGATATAAACACCACACATAGCCAGTGATATAATACCACACACAGCCAGTGATATAAACACCACACATAGCCAGTGATATAAACACCACACATAGTCAGTGATATAATACCATACATAGCCAATTATCCTGATACAGGACCAGTCAGTCCTGGAACTGTGTCTGTTTGCTGAACGTCAAGCAAACGAGAAATATACCAGTACCATTTTAACGATTTTGGTATGTTGCGGTCGGGGATCGAACCCACAACCTCCCGCTTAAAATGCAAATACTCTTACAAAAATCTGAATATAAGAAATGAAATTACAAAATATATTTAAAAAAAAAATTGTTACAGTTTTGTTTAAGGTGCTTTTCTGTCAGGAATCAAGTATGAAATTACGATTCAGTAGTTACCTCTGAACAATGCAATTAAATCTGAAAAAAAAGTTCATACTTAGTGCTCGAAAACATGAAGAAATGAAAAATTGTTGATAAATTATGCATGTGTAATGTGCATGTGTAACTTTAAGAAACACTGTATGAGGGTATCTTGATGACTTAACCTCAAAGAAAACAGGATGGCCCCCCAAACATCATAAACTTAACAGAAATGTGAGTGGATAATGTGTTCCCATTCAAATGTGATGAAAAAGTCAGAAATAGGGATACAAGTTCTTGTACAAGTGTAAGACGTTTTACAATATATGCATGATGTCAGGTGCTCGAAATCACATGATACAGCCGAGCGTGATATACCGGAAAAATTTTCTAAGTATCGGCTCAAATTAGATATGCGATGAAAGTTTTCATGCTAATTTTGAAAATAATGGACTGAATTACTTGGACATTTATAATACATGTAATAATATTTCATGAAATTTCTTATTCAGGTCGCCGACGGAAGACGTCCACAGCCCGATTCCTGTCGGCCCTTGCTATAGCGGACATTTTTGTTTTGTCCATTACGGCTCTGGAATTCTGGGTCAGCATTGTATTTCAGCTGGATCCCCGCACTACAAGCAGCGTTGCTTGCAAGCTTCTGTACTTTTCGAGTTATGTGGGACCAGCCATTTCCGCCTGGATCCTAGTTACGGTCACCATGGAGAGGGCGCTCAGTGTCTGGATACCCCACAGAATCAACCTGGCCTGTAGCTCCAGCACAGCTATTGTTGCTACAAGTAACCCATTTTCATTTGCATTGTCATTTCACGTCATTCGAAGAATCCTCAAACAAACGGTCCACTTTATTTACCGGTTTTGTGTCTTTCAGTTGATATGTTTGCCGCTAAAAGTTGTTCATAAGAATCTACAATTTCACTGGTTGCTTTATTATTGTTAAGGAATTTAACCAATAGGATTGCTCCAAATAAGATTCTAAAAATATAATGAACTCAGCAAAATGAATGTTGTGACACGTGATTTGTTAAACGTGTGGATATTGTGGCCAATATCACAATCATGGTAAAGCACTGACCCTGCCCTTAAAAGTTCAATTAGTACTCGGAATAATGGGTCGCCCTTCCGATTTCCTGTTTGCCCATGCCCATCCAAGTGTAACTCTTGACCTTTACCAATTCATGAACAAATATAACTTAAGGATGTACATATGTATGAAAGGCAATACATAATCTTATATGAAAAAATATCAAATTCCCATAGTATTTATTATATGAACTGAAAAACACTCAGGCAAAAAATCGATGTTGGTGACAATGTGTAAATCTGAAAAAGAAAAGAAGAAACTTCTAAACATCATTCTTATTTCTCTAGACTAGTGGATGTTGTTCTTTCTTTTGATGTTTTTGTTTTATATAGCCAGACACTGTCAGGCCATTTTTTTCTGATTCAAATCGTAAAGTTAGTTACTAAATGTTCTATAATTTCATATGTGAAGTTTGTGATAGAGGCAATGCCCGCATTCAGTAAAATGTTTGCTACAATTGACATGCTTATTTTACCAATACCCGCATATTACTGGGAAAAAAATGTGAATAGAACATTATCCTCACACAATCCCGCACTGGCTAGAAGCAGTAGTAATGAAGTAACAAGAGCACCGCATGCGGGTGCCAACGCTCGTCTGTTTTTGCCAACGTTACACATTTTTGTGAAACACTTAAAAAAATTGACCTTGAAAATCACAACTAAAACTGTAAGCCTTTAAATGCAAAGTTGAAGTACCATACCCTTTAAATTTGACCTTTGACCTTGAAGGATGACCTTGACCTATGCATGGAATAGAATGTATGCAACACAAAGATGTAAAATATGTAAACAAAAAATACCAAATGCTAATCCATTTAGTTTTTGATAATCAACACAAAACTGTAAAATTTGATGACATTTAAAAAAAAGTTCATGACAAACCAGTAAACAAAGTTGTTTTTTTTAAGTTTTTTTGAAAAATGACAAAGAAATATCTATTATAAAACTTGTCCAAAGTTATGGCAAAATAAGGTCAAAGGTCAAGGTCGATAGATAAAATATTGAGGTATATCTGAAAACCATTGTCATGATGAATATGCATACCAAATATAAAAGATGTATGTCAAAAAGTAAAAAGTTATAGCCAACGTATAAGTTTTTTTGTGAGACAATTCAGAAATAGGTCAAAGTTCAAAGTCCAAAAGCGTAACATTGATGGAAAGGTCTTGCCACAAGGAATTCAGATGTGAAATATCAGTGCCCTGTTGGTAACGGTTCTGAAATGACAGGCATTTTAAAGTTTTCAGAAGTTACAGCAAAAATAGGTCAAAGGTCAAGGTCAAAAGATGAAATATTGAGGTATATCTGAATAGCCCTTGCAAAGATGAATATGCATATCAAAAATAAAAGTTGTATGTCAAATAGTAAAGAAGTTATGGCCAACTTTAACGGGTTTTTTTTTGTTGTTAAACATTTCAAAAATAGGTCAAAGATCAAAGGAAATCGTGCCCTTTGGTAATTAAAGACAGGCATTTTAAAGTTTTAAAATTACAGAAAAATATCAAAGGTCAAGGTCAAGTCGAAGATGAAATTTGAGGTATATCTGAATAACCCTTGCAAAGATGAATATGTATAACAAAAATAAAAGTTGTATGTCAAATTGTCAAGAAATTACGACCAAGGATAGTTGTCTGTTAAATATTTCAAAAATAGGTCAAAGATCAAAGGTCAAGGTCAAAAGTCTGAAAGTTTAACATTGCTGGAAAGGTCTTGCCACAAGGAATTCACATGTGAAATATCAGTGCCCTGTTGGTAACGGTTCTGAAATGACAGGCATTTTAAAGTTTTCAAAAAATACAGCAAAAATAGGTCAAAGGTCAAGGTCAATAGGTGAAAAATTTGCATATGTCTGGATAGGCCTTGTCCAGATAAATATGCAGACCAAAATGAAAGTTGTATATGGAATAGTAGAGAAGTTATGGCCAACGTTAAGATTCCGGAGACGACGACAACGCGGGTTACGACAATAGCTCTTTTTTTTCTTGAAAAACACTTGACTAGTTTTCTCGATTTTATTTTAAGGTTATTCATCAAACATTATAGTTCGTACTTCAGCGGTATTAATTATATATACAAGTATATATCAACCTATGTCAACTTTTGAAAACCGCTCCTAGTAATCTCCAGCGGAGGCCAATACGAAAAAAAATAAAAGAAATAATGATAACCGGAGCGGATCCGTTCCGCTGGCGGCCAGTACGAAAATATATAACCGGAGCGGATCTCAGTAGAGATAACCCTCTTTATATATTATAGGAACACTTTGAACTCTTGTTAAGTTTGTGAATGAACTTTACAATTTACTAATTTAAGTGGATGAGGTCAATGCAGTCATACTAAAGAATGAAAGATATGTACCAGGTGTGATCAAAATGGGTAGACAATACTAGATATTGAATTTTCGAGCTTTTATTTCAGTCAGCCTGACCCTCGTGTTGTGCTTGATCTACTCTGTTCTGCTCGTGACCGTCGATGTCTTCGTTACCATGACCACGACGACGCCTGTGATGCAATGGAAGGAGTGTGGACTTCTGTCCAAGTACACTTCGTACCTCACAGCCCTGCAGTATTTGGACTTAAGTTTGTTTTTCGCCGTTCCCTTCGTTTCCATGACAATCTGCAATATTCTTATCCTGGTCAAGGTCATGGGACTGGCGGGCAGGCGCCAACATAATCTGCAGGCTCGTGGGGGTCAGGGCAAGGGGGACAAGAACAAAATGTTGAAGACTGTAACCAAGAGAATAGTCATCCTCAGTACAGTGTTTTGTGTGTGTAACGCGCCTCTGGCCGTGTTCAACATCCTTTTAATGACGAAAAGCGTGGCGTCCTATATTGACGAGAAAGACATCCAGGCCTATCGCATTCCATTCCACATCATGATGTATTTGAATAACGGGATCAATTTCTTCCTGTACTGTATGATAGGTTCCGGGTTCAGACGGGACCTGACAGGTCTATTCAGGACCAGCAGTCGTACATCAACCACCAGATAACAGGATTTTTATGACCTATGCATACATTTAAATATGTGTATGTATCCATTAAGTTGAATTAAATATTTAAATATCTATATCTCCTGTATTTTCTACAAAACAAAAATGAATATGAAAAGCAATTTAAAGGGGGTATTTTATCATATAACTTTACTCGTATTTAGTATGTTATGTATGTATATATGTAGGACTAGGGTATTGCAACCCAATTTCAGAAAAAAAAAAGAACTTTATTATTTTTGCACAATATCACGACGACGAAGACGGAATTGTTTTAATCAAAATTCAAGAAAATTATTTCAATCCCTTTCCCCTAGACATGCACCATCCTCTCAACCACAAATGCATATTTTTCACACCATAAGTATTGTTACCGCATATGATAACATACACTGCACTGTTTACCCTAGGCGGAGCGGTGGCTCAGTGGTAACGCAATGGACTGCTAATCTAGGGGTCTGGGGTTCAAATCCCAGTTGAACTTTGGAAATCTTTTGGGACACTGTGGCAGCAGGGGCAAGTTGTATACACAAGTAGTTTCGATGTACTGCTTACTGAATTTGTTTGCAACCGGATGTTGCCAAAATAAGTTTCATGACAGAGGAAAGTACTCTCCAAAGATGCCTCGCGAAGTAACATGGCTAACAAATATGGCCGACATGCTTGTCATTTCTGTTTAGACTTATAAAATCAGTGTTCATATGCCATTTATATGCATTATTTGCTAAATACAGAGATGTAAATACCTAGAATGTAGCTTCGTGGCTAAATCTAACAAATTGATATTAGTTTCAAATTGAAGATAAATATTGTCCAAGTTCAAGATGACATCTTGAAAACACTTTCTTCGCAATAAATGAGTAAAATCGTTACATAGAGCACAAAGAAAACGGGAATATGTGACATTGCAACATCCAGACAATGGTTAAGGGCCTTAGCGTTGGTCACGCTATCCGAAACAAGCTAGGGTAATGCAGCCTGTGTGTTGGTGCACCTGTCTAGAGGTGCTAAAAGAGGGCAACCAAATGTACAAGAGAACCGAAGTCAGAGGTGCTGGACCTTAAAGGCATTCTCAGCACCATGCACAATACATCTGAGCGCGAACACAAACAACAAAAACTAGGTACCTGTTTAGAACAGAATGACAAACACCAAGGATCTGATGTCACACAGTCTACAGGTCATATCATTAAAACATTATACAGTGTTCTCAGAGCTGCTTTAATATCTTAACACCGAGAGGAAAATAAGGAATAACAAACAGTGTTTTTTTCTATTCTAATTTAATAACTTTGACACAGTCTAGATAAACAATTTGTTCAAATAAACAAAATATCATTATAGTTAATGACTTCAAAAGGTATTTTAAGAATTACCCATCATAATCATCATAATATCTATTGAAAAAAAGTTCTTAAAAGGCAGAGAATTTATTATTCCCAACATGGTTATTTGTTATTCAAATTGTATTTTATGATTAAAGAAGACGACTACTGTTGTTTTACACGTACATGTCAATATGATGTAACACTGAGCTAGAGTCAGACCGGTCCCACACATTTAAATATTCCATTAAACTTGGAATTTCCTCATCAAGGTATGATCCTTTCTAACTTATCAACCCTTTACTTTCGACACACAGCCAAACAGAGCTGACCCCAATCAGACTATTCCTTCTAGTAGCCGTCTGATCATGGTCTCCTGATTGCTTATAAAATAATATAGCTCGGATTCTATGGTCTGTGCAGGAAAGAAAAATAATACTAGTTTTAAGTTCAATAATTTGTTAATCATTAAGTCATAAATTTGATTTATTTTTAATAAATTAGGCAAACCATTCATTAATGATTTACCTTCAATTGATTAATAAAGAAAATAACAGATATACATGTATACTCCATTTTGAAAAATATCAAAGATATCCCTAGTTGTACTATGTACTGTTAGTCTTCTCCAATGAGCAACACCTTAATCACAAGTATAGCACCAACATAACACACGCAACGCTTTCCTATAAAATTTAATTTTAACCAGCTTAGAAAAAATACCTTCTACTTCCAAAAAGCACTGGAACAGACAGGTATAGTCAATTACTATAGTAACAAAAGTCCAGGATCAATTTTTTTTTTGATTAATATTTTAAATCTATGTTTTTCTTGTGTTTTACCTTGATGACATATCAATCTTCAAGCTTACCACATTTAAATTTCAATTCAATTTATACATGTAAAATAGTAATTTATTGAAATGAAGAAAATGTGAATAAATTCACTGATCATCAGATTTAATTCAAATTACACAAAATCATTTACCAGGACACCAAATGATGCCCCATATGACGTCATACCAGTTTGTATAACAAGGTACTACATAAGATGTAGAAAACTTGTCAGGTGGGCATCATCATCCTATCAGAACAACCCTGGATAAAATGCATCTCTACTGTGTTGTGATTGACAATCTATATCATTTAAACTGTAATTGCATTTTACTAGCACATGCATGGATTTCAAAAGTATAGCTTATAATATAATAAAGAGTACCAGCACTTCATCTGAATAAAAAAAAAAAAAAATCATCTCAGCTTAAGTGTCTAAAACACACATTAATGGTTCACAAAATAACTTCTACATACAAAACATAACCTGATCAACCAATGAAATGAGTAACTCGCAGACTCACCAGGGGCCCATTTCACTAAACTATGAACGAACAATTTTGACCTTAGTCTTACAATGGTGACCTATACTGTGTCTTCAAATTTCTTAATTGCTCTATAAAATGTAAAGAAATGAAATCCATTTCCTTACATTACGTAAATTCAACGCTTTATGTGAAGACAAATCACAAGAACAATACTATCATTTACCTGAGAATTTATGTTTATGAAGATCTTTTATTCATACAAAGTTTAGAGAAATGGGCCCCTGGTTTATACTGTTTGCTACTTCTCAGGTACAAATCACCGACGCAACCCTGAAACTTTTGAGAAAAGTAAATATTGATGTTGTTGAGCTGGAGTTCTCTGTCACTTAGACAGTATTTCTGTCATAAAGCGACATCCATCAAGGCTAAAGTGACTTGACTAAACTAATTGAGTTTTACCATCGCTTGGACAGTATTTCAGTCATATAGCGACGTCCAGCTAATTACAGGTGGAAGACGACCCAGAATGCAGGGAGGTATCTGGGTAGAACCACTGATCTACCACAAGCCAGCTGGAAGGCTTCTTCACATGAAAATCTGAATGACCCTGCAAGGATTTGAACCCATGTGGTGAGGGGCTGAGTGAGTGTTAAAGTCAGCGACTTTACCCTCTTGGTCACGGAGGCCCCTAAGTAAAGGTGGAGAAACATGTCTGGAATTATGCTGATGTCAAAGTAAATAGTGTAAAAAATGTTTTCTCAATAGTTATCAAATAATTAATAATCTGGAATAACAGTAAGACCGATGTCTGTCCCCAAATGAGATATGTGAAGGAAAACCAGAACATAAAAGATTGCTGAACAGTTTGTTTAAAAACATATTGTTAAAGTGAATAAAACACTCTATCTCTCAGTAAGTTGTGATATATGTTATCAAGTAGGTAGGCCATCTCAATATCTAAAACAGATACATATTAACCCTTTCCCTCATATAGACTCATTTTGACGCACTCAATAGGTACCACATAAAGCCTGATCTGCAGAAAGCCGAACTCAAACCTTACCAAATTTAATTACAAAATCCTCATTTCCAGACCACTGAGGAGCAGCGAACAACATAAAACCTGATCAGCCTGCGAGTTACTCGCAGGCTGATCTGGTTTTATGCTGTTCGCATAGGTCTTTTCATGGTTTCCTCTATGAGGGAAAGGGTTAACACAGTACTTACTACACATTTAGTTGTATTTCAATAGACAATCACAAAGAGCTGTTAAACCATTTAATATAGAACAGGACTTCTGACAACCAGATCAAATGACATATATAAACATGATTCTTACAAAAATTTGGACTGGCAATGTAAAAGTTTTTTTAATTTCTTTTTATTAAAAACTTCAAATGACAAATTTAAGACCCGAAATAACTGCACATGACAAGAACAACAACTCCTGTCTAATTGAATATAATGAGATTAACTAGTGAGGAAAGTTTAGAAAAACACCAATTTACTTCATTTATAGGGTTTTCTAAGTGCTTTTCTCAGTTTAAGGCTTTTAAGTAGAATTATGAGTTTTTAAAGACAGACACTTAATTCAAGGGTTTTTCAAGATCTGTGTGAACCATGACAGTTGATGACAAATGATGAGTCAAGAAACACCACCAAGATTTTATCCATTTCAGATCAAAACTTCCTGACAATGCAAAACTAACATGGATCTTATTGATTCAAATTTAGTAATTTTTATATTTTTTTTTTTCCTTGGATGCTATCAAAGTGAGAATGAGAATTTAAGTACAAATGAAAACCTGGAAATATTCCTGTGACAGCAATCCTTTACATAGGTTATTAACCTGTTGTCTGATCCACTTCTTATGAGAATACAATACATATTAAACTAACAGTGAAGCTCTCTCAGCAGGGACTGCTACCCAATACACAAACCCCATATTCTGATTTAGACCTCCAGGATCAGCCTTCTGCATTATAAATGCAACAATAACGATAGCACACATGAAAGACTGCTTATGTTGTCTAGATTGTTCATTACTGTCCACTCCCATCAAGTTGCTACGACCTCCGCCTGCTTTATATCCACATCTCCACCTCCGTTCTGGTTACACTTCTCTACCAGTTTGGTGTTACTGTCTTTGGTTTCATTCTGGTCTCCGTTAACCTCCATTTTTGTAGGCTGATTGTTGTCAGATTCATCCTCCACAGGTGGCACCACCTTGTGGGTGTTGACTGTTGCGTCCCAGCCGCATGTATACAGTCTGGAGTCGGTTGCCCAGGACAAGCCACGGACAAAGTCCCTATGAGAGGTATTTCTGTACCTGGAAAAAAAAATAAGGAGGTATTCTGTTATAGACATAAGGAACATTTTTGCTGTTTGCTTGGGTTTATATTTGCTGTTGTTGTATTGGGGTTTACCATCGCTGCGATGGTATTTCAATCATATAGCGTCCAGCAAATTACAGGTGGAGGAAGACCCTGAGTACAGGTTTATATTTGATCTTTGGCTCAAATAAACAAATCTATAATGGATTTACACTGTACAATGCTGCATCATAGCCATATCACACCATGGACAACTGGCATGATACTCTTCCCTGTCACATTATCTTACAATTGTCCATCAGGCTTATTTATTTCAGTGTAAAGCAAGGGAGCAATAAAATTCCTTCTTTAACAAGATTGGTATGTTGTAACCTGGGATTCCAAGACTTCTCCTTCCTGTACAGACATTCTAACCCACCGGCAACTGAGCCGGGTTCAAATTACCATGTCTAAAATGAAAAAGTGTGGCAGGATACCCATCTATACATTTTTCTTACACCTGTGGTGTAAATTATTTTGAATTTCACACATTTTTTTTTAAACAAAAATATACAGGCTATTTGTTTGGAGTGGTTATAGAATATATCTCTTTGAGATGTGATACCATTTCAATTTTTTCACAAGCATGAAGCGCTAGAGAAAATGCTACATTGTATCATTTTGAGAAAACAGGGTGGACCCAATTTGTTTTTGAGAGACAAATTAACCCTAACAAAACTGGGGTCACTTGTGACTTCCACTGCAACCAGTGCAGGCACAGATCAGCCTGCACACCTGTGTAGTTTGATCAAGGTCTGCACTGCAGAGGAAGTCAATAACTTTTAAGCGAGCACCCCTATAAAGAACTAATGCTACAGTCCAAAATGAAACAAGAGCTGTCAGAGGACAGCACGCTCGACTATTCAAAATGCTTTTTGGTAAATCAAATGAAATCTATTTCAATTCTTGCCCTTCATATACCCTGTAATAATAGTCAAAAATATCTTGATAGTCTAATACCCCTAAATAGGTTTATGAAGTCTTAAATCAATCCAATACCTAGTTACTGAGACAGAAGACTAATAACACTTTAACCAAGCAAAACTTTAACCAAGTATCCAAGTTAGAAAAGGGACATAATTTGTATAAAATTCAGTCCAATAGTTATCCTCCTTGGTTTTCTGATGCCCCTGAACACACTCCTAAACTTTCTAGTTAATACTATAAACAATTTTTGAGATATAAGCTGGATATTAGCTTGCAAAACTTTAACCAAAAGCTGCAACGCCAATGCCTACGCAAGGGCGACTACAATAGCTCTCATATTCTTCGAATAGTCGAGCTAAAAAGGACAAGTCCATTTAAGAAATTGAGCATGGTAAGGGTTAAATCCCTTCTCCTTATTGTCTATACGTACACTTGGCGAGGTTTATCATCCGTGATGTCAACCACCGTCACTGTACAGTCATCAGAGACAGATGCTAGCAGGGTATTCCTGTAATATTAAAGGTTCACATTCACTTTCAGGATATATTAAAGGTGAAAAACCATTATCATGTATCATCATTGATATATTGATGGTCATTGTCCTAAATTCTACAATTCTCTTTAACATATATTTTGTGAATAAATTTTTGTAAAACATTTACTAGCAGAAAAATGAGTCCCTTTTCATTATCAAAAGGAAAAGCTTTCTTCAAAATATTTTTTTTTGAACTGCTGAATACAAATAAGATTTTGAGAAAGACTGTACATAACCTAAATAATTCAAATATAAATGTCTGAAATATAAGGGAGACAATCAGTACAGGTAAATACTAATCTGGACAAGAGTTATATTTCATCAAGACTTTCAAAGTTTTAAGACATACTGATAATTCTACTACCGGTAACCTTGTTTCCCCAACCATTCATGAAAAAACAATCCTTGTTTAATCAGTTAATATCATGTCTTTATTCATAAACCATTGCAGAAGTTAAATTTTGACATTTTGAACAGAAAAAAAAAGCCTGCATTAGATTTCAATAATACCTGTTATAGAAATAATAAGATATTTAAACATGTTTACATCAATTGGGAAACAAGTTCTAACATCTTATACTAATCCCTCTTGGCAGTTCCTGGGTTGGACCAGTACTTTTTGCCTCGGAAAGTTCATGAATATGTTTTGCAGCCAACAGGGTTCAAACCTTCCCCTGGACTACGGTGTGCTTACAATATTAAAAGATACAATACACAATCACACACAGATAAATGTGGGAAATTAAAAAAAACCTGAAAATCATGATTTTAGCAATTTTTTAAATACTTGTATAAAGAATAAGAAGTCATTTGGCAATCTGTAAATTCTGGAAAATTCAGGAAAACATTTACCGATAATCACATGACTTTATTTATACAGCATGGGCACTATTTAACAAGGAGAAAGTGCGGTATCCGACTTAGATTGATGGATTTTTACCCAGTTATACTAATTTCATCCTATCCTATCACACTAACAAAATAATCCATACCAGTTTCTAGACTTTAAAGCAAAGCTCACACACCCTTTGATTATTGAAAAGTTAATGGGTAAATCTTTTCAACATTTTTTTTTCCACTCACTTGGAGCTGGAGAATTGAATCCTAGAGACACCCCTGTGGTGGGGTACAGTGGAAATGGCTTCTGTGACAGCTGCCCTGGTATCCCTGACGACCAGCTGCCCCGCCTCACTCCCCATCCCGTAGACATGCTCTGCCCCTGGCTGCCAGGCCACACAGAGGGGAATACCCTCCAATGGGGATGTACCTGAGAATTGTACATAAATAAAAACATTAACATGAAAAGTATGTTATCTGGTCTGCATTAAGCAACAAATTCTGTATCACCAAATTCAGTTTGAAAAGATTTTAAGCATTTACTTACTGACAGTTTTTCTTTAAAAATGCATCTGCTTTTTTTTTTTTTTTTTTTTTTTTAGTGATTTTAGACTTTTCTCCTAATGGAAAAAATGTAGATGCTGATTAAATAATTCAAACATATCCATAAATACAATCTTAATTTTCGAGAACATAGGGCTTGTGACCTCATACCCAACATACCATTTTATATGATTTTTAGTGTGCAGTAAATTCAGTAAACATTACAATTACTCACTTAACCGTGAGACAGGCTTCTGTTTTCTCAAGTCCCACATACAGACATAGCCATCCTGAGAACATGAGAGGAACACCTCGGGCTGGCTTGGGTGATTGTGAACACAGTGGACTGGACCTCCGTGGGCTGTAAATATACCATCCCACATCGTAAGTTACTGAACTGAACCTCAAGGTCAGTTACTGAATCTCAAGGTCAGTTACTGAATCTCAAGGTCAGTTACTGAATCTCAAGGCCAATATTTCGAGTTAATTTACAGAAACTATGTCAATCTATGACAAACTGCTGTTTTCTTTACCTTTATTTTATATCAAACAATTTTCACATTAAACCAGATTACTGGTAATAAATGTCTATGATAAAACAACAATGATATTCTCTGCACATGCTTATGAAACATATATTGGTTCTACACACTATCTGTGACAAGAAATCACCAGACTGAATGATTTATGTTTTCCTATCAACATTAGTTGATCAGTGTTTTATCAAAAATTATGACACACAGAGTTATTTACCACATATTCTCAGAATTTTGTGAGTCATTCAATAAAAAAAAAAAAGCATTTATATTATCAATTTCAGCTAATGAAATTCAAATTTCATGAGTGAATAACGCATGATTAAGAGATAAACAAAATCACATGTTTATCATCCACCAACCTTGTTTTATTTTAAGTTTAATAATACTCCCTGAACTAGGTAACTAGGTCCCAACTCACCTGTGTAGGTATGTAATGAGGTCAGCTTCTCAAGGTCCCATACCTTTACACTGAAAGACAGCAAAACAGCTGATTATAGAGGCCCAAGATTCAATAAACCAGCAATATATGTAATAAGCTTTTGTCACACGATAAAAATAAAACATCCATACTATTAGAATGAGTATACAGTAAAACGCTCACAAAAACAGCATATCTGAGCAAGGGTTACTGCTTAGCAGCAGCCGTTTTATTTCCCCCAGTAGTTTTACCTGGGCACCAGTTGATACCTCTTTACAGCAACACCTCTCAGCAGCAGCATTTTGTGTGACTCTGGCAGATGTGATTGGCTACTGACAGGTTCCACTGAATTTGTTACCAGTCACTTTAATATTCCTAATTTTGGAAGAATAACCATATCAAATGATTGACCAAACTTTGACAGACAAGAAACACAACAGGCAAATTACAATAAAGAATAATACAATCATGACTTGAGGCCGAGCGGGTAAAGTCACAATGACTTAATGATTTAACATCATTCAGTTGAGTCCCTGCTGCGTCACTCGGACATTTCATGTGAGAAAGCTTTCTAGCTGGCTTGGTAGATTGGTGGTACCAGGGTCCCTCTTGTGGTCCCAGGATCATATCATTAGTAGACATTGTAATTTAACTGAAATATTGTTGCAGTGACAGTGAATGCCAATTTGGTGGCAAATCTCGATTAAAACTGCATATCACTTGCAAGCAGAAATACATCTATACTGACTGGAATAAAAATTGTATTTTCAAATGACAAAGAAGGATAATTAAGCAGGAAGTTTGCCAGTTACCTTCCGTCATGGCTGGCTGAGACAGCCCTCTGTTGACCCTGACATACACATACTGATGAGACAATATTGTCATGTTCAGATGCTGAATTCTGCTGGATAAACGTGTGAAAATTGTCTGTCAACTCCCATAAGGCCACTCCCCCTGGAAAATTTTTTTCAAATAGTGTTTTATCACCCAGCAGCAGTGTAAGAATTACCTTAACTTTAAGGAGATTTACTCTGTCCCAATCTGATATTAAACTACAGATAGGGTAAGAATAAACTATAAAACCTGTACAGCAAGTATGCTGTTAATTTATGGTCTCAAATGTGTAACTGCAGTCTGCAAAATCATTTGATATTAAAATGATATCATTTTTCATATTTCTCACATGTAGGTCAAGTTTAATATAGTTCCTCTTCTAAAAAATGGCCCCTTTATTATTAAACTAAGTCAAATCAATATGAGGCAAGATATGTAAATGCTTGATACTTCATAATTTAAGAGGATATGAAAAAAAAACTAAGTACTAACCTGTATCCATGCCAACAAGGACCTTAGTGTTGTCTACCCAGCATGCATCATTAAGCCCAGCCTCCAGCTGGACCCCTGCAGTGCATTTCTCGACATCTGGAGCCACATCCGGAGCCAGGTAATACCACAGGGAACCATACCAGTACCTTCCTGTCAGACTGGAGGCTCCCAGCAATATGCCACCATCTGTAGAGAAAAAAAGTAGGGCTTATTGAGATTTTTGGATTTATTTGGTGTAACATCCTACCTAAAGGTACTGCAGTCATTTGGAGACAATGTCTACTTCAGACAGATATAATGCTGCTACACTGCAGTATCATACAATAGACATGTGACACGATGCCATACACCATGGACAAGTGACATGATACCACACCCAGTCAAATTATCCTGACAACGGGCCAACCAGCACAAAGCAAGGGAACTATACCAGTACAATTTTTTACGTTTTTTGTATATCGTATCCTGGGATTTAACCTACGACCTCCTGCTCTAACCACTTGGCCAACGGGACTGATTTATTGAGGGGTAAGACATCTTTAAAATCTGGAGGTAAGATAAGACATGTCATGTAAGAATACTTCTGGCCAAAGTTATTAATGTAAAAACATTTATATACATGTATTCAATTCAGCTCCAACAGCTTATCTATTGTAAGTGGGGGAGGGGAGGTTTGTGATATTTGTACAATAATCTAGTAAGAACAATTCCACCTATATGTTTAGATGGATTTCAAGGAAGCCTTACATCAAGTAATTTCCTATCAAACACTTCCAGGGGAGATAAATGATTTGACCTTACATTATCAGAATTTCCAGTGACAATTAGCCTGGAATGAGTTGCTCAGACAAATATTTCAATATGTTTTGTAGTCTGGTTCCTGGCTGGGATACCTTCCCCTTACAATACATTATCTTTTATCTTGAGGACGACCGGGAACCAGGAAACACATTCCAACTTTTTGTCTGAGCAACTCGCCTCTGGTCTATACTGTTTGAATATGGAATGAAAGGGTGCCTCACATGTAGCAATGTTGCATCTCACATGTAGCACACCTCATGCATAGCACACCTCACATGTAGCACCTCATGTGTAGCATACCTCACATGTAGCACACCTCACATGTAGCACCTCACACATAGCACACCTCACATGTAGCACCTCATGTGTAGCACACCTCACATGTAGCACCTCATGTGTAGCATACCTCATATGTAGCACCTCACACATAGCACACCTCATGCATAGCACACCTCACATGTAGCACCTCATGTGTAGCACACCTCACATGTAGCACACCTCACATGTAGCACCTCACATGTAGCATACCTCACATGTAGCATACCTCACATGTAGCACACCTCACATATAGCACACCTCACATGTAGCACACCTCACATGTAGCACAAGATGATTAATATCATACTAACAAGCAACCATTTGAATTATCAGAACTTGAGAGATAAATCTAAACAAGGCGATTTTCCTTTTATCAAAACTGACATTACCCATTTACCTCATGAATATTTATGTACAAACTAATTTATGATTTTGGGAATATTAATACATGGACTAAGACCACAATTACCTGCCCTTGGTTACCCTGTATCCGGATGTGCCTACACAGAAAATAGTGACCCTATTTAATGCTGAATTAAGGTGAGTTTTTGACTGAAAGACATGCAATAAAGGATTAAATTCTATAGAACACAGTTAAAATAGTCATAAAATGCCCAATTTGGAGGCCTTATTGCACAACAACCTTAAAAGTTGAGCATTACTGAGAGGGGAATTTTTGAGAAAATTGGTGTGAAATGGCCGACCGGTGCACTAAATTCATACGTATGTTATTTGGCCTTAAATAGGTCAAAAAGTAGTCGGGTGACCCCATGTTTAAAATGTACAGAATTATTTCTCTTGAATAGATCTATCTAATGAGGGTAAGTTTGGGTGTCAATTTCCCTTACAGAAATTGTCATTTGCATATATGCTTATATAGAACATATAGTAAAATTAATTGTGGTCTTAGTCCTGATATAGGCTGGTTTTTGAGAGGGGGGTGACCTACTTTCATTATTAATAACTTTTTTATTATGCATGTTTTTGACTTGAAATTTGGCACAGTTATTGCTTATAAAGATATAAATGTGTTACTATGTTTGTTTAAGAAAATATGTAATATTCTTTATATTATATAATATAATATATATAAAAAATATATAATTTTTCCCAACTTACTAAAATTTTATCAGAATCTACTTTCGGTTTGAAAGATACATGTTTATAATAGCCATGACAACAGCAGGGTTCAAAATAATAAAAAAAAATCATGCCTCAATTTGGTATTAAACGGCAGAATGGGACAAATGGGAGTTAAATATTCCATTGTACTAGCAGAAAGAAATGTCCAAAATGAGAAAAACTGCCATGGTAAGTCAGGTTCCACAGACCAGAGACTCCTCAAGGGCCATTTTTAAGATGCAGTTTAGCATACTATCCAAGTTGACATATTGCGACACAGTATGAATCATAGAATTCTGCTTGAAAAGCATGATTGTGATGTTCTGTATCTGTGCCATGAGTTACTCTGCATAAATGTGGAACACTTTAGACTTGAGCCCCGTGATATGAACATGAGACAGCAGATTTGTATTAATAAGGGGAGATGTTTAGCTCATGATGGCTATCATGAATGCCGTGACAGCTAGTGTAAGTATTTGGCAAATTTTCTTTCTTCTTATTTATTTATTTTAGTTTTTGGTTATGTGATTCTTTGTTTAAGGGATTGTGCTGTCTTTGGGGGACCATGTGTTTGTAGTGTTTTCATGCTTATATGTATATACTCCTCTCTCTCTCTCTTTATATATATCTCTCTCTCTCTCTCTCTCTTTATCTCTCTCCCCCCCACCCCTCTCTCTCTTTCTCTCTCTGAAAAAGAATCAAAACAAAAAACTCAAATACACTATATTTTTAAGACAGAACAGTGTCACTTTAATAAAAGTGGTTAGTTTTCATGGTGTAGACAAATGTGTACATATTTTTCCTTCATCATGTGAACTGGAAACTGCAATTAAAAGGCTCATTCACTGCTATAATGTAAAACTCAGTAACACATTCCAGCATCTTATTTACAGGCACTTATGAAAACAATAATATTCAAATAAAGGACAAGCAAGAGCTTCCATTTATTAAAAAGCATTTATTTTTACTCTAGGAATGCAGTTCAACAGAATTCATCACTTTACTGTGGTGTTAAGAACTTAGATATGCTCTTTTATTTATCATTTAGCAAAAGGGAGATAACTCATGAAATTATTTCTAGTACATAGGAATGGTTATCTCCCCTTATTGATGATTTTTGATTTAGTTTGCTATTTTATCTGTTGTCTCCTTTAATGATTTATATTTTATGATACTCTGTGCACTAGATTGGCAGCCGTGTCTCATTCAGGTCCTGGATAGCCATGTCTATTCTATCAGCTGCTTTCTGCTTGCTGCTCTTAGCTGGAGGTCAAATATTTCCATTTTAGCTAATATGTACCAGCATCGCCAGCCACCCATTTAGGTATCATTTGACCTTCTGCCAGTCCATGATCATGCTGGGGTGTTTGACACATGGTAAGGAGTTTGAACCTTATGATACAGCTTGTTTTGGGTGTGATTTAATGTGAGATGTAGTTGCAGTTAGTGCATTTCAAGGCAGGAGATGCTTTTTTCTCCTTCCCACCCATAAATTAGGCTGATCACAGCTGATTGACTCTTGATTATGACCTTAACATACATCATCATAGCCCATGGAAGTCATCTCACCTTCCACAAGTCTTATGCCCAAAGTAATGCTGCATTCTGTTGTTTCTGATGAGAGGCCTAGATGTGGGCCCATGTTAGCCAAAGGCGCCTTTGCTGTTTTAGGAGTGGACTTTCTTGGCCTTACGGATTGACCCTCAATCTCAAAGGCCTCTCTGCTGCAGTCAGTATGTATCATGTAGGTGTCCATTATCGGCATAGATGAAGAGTCAGTCAGTTTCAAGCCTTTGCTCTATGGAATATGGCCAGTTTTTAAGTGTGCAGCCATGTCACCTCTCATTGTGTTGATGAAAGTTTTTTTGCTTAAATGTTGATATTTTTATTTGGATTTTGGTGAAAATCAGCCCTATATATACTGAGAATGGTCTCCAGAGAATGCAGACATCTTCCAGGGATGTTGACAATGGCACATGAAAGATACAATGACAACTGCATGTCACCATTTGAAGTTTTGTATTACCCCGGTGAGATGGGGCCATCTGGAATTTGGCCATCCAGACCCCCTGAAGTGCCTGCAGTGGCCTGTTTCATAACAAGATATCTCCACAGTCTTTTATAGTAGAATGGTCAACTATGTCTCATTTTAAAGACAAAAGTGCACTCTTTCAGATGAACTAAAATTTGACAGGGTGAGACTTTTAAAAAAATTTATATTGTTGTTGTTGTTGTTTTTTCAACAATTTAAAAAATCCAAAAATGTTACTAAAAATAGTAACAAGTTTATTGAGAAAAGAATAAGTTTTTATTTTCAGTTATTTTACATTTTCTAATGCAGATTAGTTTATAGAATACAATTTTTTTTATTTCATTGAAAAATTCCCATAAATAAAGAAGTTATTAAAATTTCAGTGTTGACCATGTAAGCTAGACTGCATTTGTAACTGCAGTTATTTTGGGTATACACCTATCTTACATAAAATGCTGTATTTTGATAAAATGAAGGAATATTTTGCTACAAATTCATACAATGGCTCAGTATACATTGTGCATCACTTTTAGACACTTTTTGATTTTTTTTGTACTAAATAATTTGGACTAAGACCACAATTACCTGCCCTTGGTTACCCTGTATCCGGATGTGCCTACACAGAAAATAGTGACCCTATTTAATGCTGAATTAAGGTGAGTTTTTGACTGAAAGACATGCAATAAAGGATTAAATTCTATAGAACACAGTTAAAATAGTCATAAAATGCCCAATTTGGAGGCCTTATTGCACAACAACCTTAAAAGTTGAGCATTACTGAGAGGGGAATTTTTGAGAAAATTGGTGTGAAATGGCCGACCGGTGCACTAAATTCATACGTATGTTATTTGGCCTTAAATAGGTCAAAAAGTAGTCGGGTGACCCCATGTTTAAAATGTACAGAATTATTTCTCTTGAATAGATCTATCTAATGAGGGTAAGTTTGGGTGTCAATTTCCCTTACAGAAATTGTCATTTGCATATATGCTTATATAGAACATATAGTAAAATTAATTGTGGTCTTAGTCCACATGTACACTGTAATTTTATATGAAACAATGGATTTCCTTTTGCCATGCTGACTGTATGAAATCTAAGCTGCAATATTGTATAAGCCTGACAGATGGCTTGTTTCCAGAAGCTTGTCTTATCAGGCTATGCTCTGATTGCCAAGGCATCAATGTAAAGGTGAGAAAAAAAAAGGGCCATTTATTTCTCAATTTTAACCCTCAAGCTGGTGCTGGTACCCAGCCCTCACACAGACACTATGGCATGGACCCAGCACAGCAACAGCATCTTCAAGCACTTAAGTGATACAGGAATAGCGCAACCAGTCTTGGCAAGTTGTGAAGTCATTACTTTCTTGATGCTTTTGAACAAAAACTGTAAACCACATCACACATTTTTTTTGTTGTTGTTGTTTTTTAGTCAAACTAGGTGTTAACAGTTTCAAATCTACCTCCAATTTCTCAAACCTGAAGCAAAAACAAGAATTTATACAGGTGAACATACCTGTATAGCTAGCTATTACTCAAAACTATTCATTCACCTATAGATATACAATAAACATGCTTCATTGTTAAATAGTGACATGAACAAAGATGACTTTCACCAATATATCAAGACCTGTAAATGTTTAATATCAAGACTTCATTAACTTTACCTCATCTGCATATGTTTGAACATATTGGTGGACAGAGACCCTGAACAGATAGAACCACAAGGAACTGACTGATCAAGGTCACACCTGTAATATTGTGGCTGAATAACCCACACACACTGGGACTCAAGCCCACAGCGGTGAGAGGCCAAGTAAATTGCAACATGGCTGGGCGTAAAATTCCAATCACAAGCTCCCCAAAGCATGTGGACCCTAAAGATGTTATCCGGAACTCGGCAGATGTGGGTTTTTTCCCCATCTAATCCGGGGGATACAAACAAATTTTTACCGTTATAGCTTCACAGTGCACTACCGTTCACAATAGTATTAATGCAATACCACAAAGTTGTAACTGTAAAAATTTGTTTGTACCCCCGGATTAGCTGGGAAATTCCTAAATATTCTTAATTCCGGAGTAAGTATTAGTGCAGAGAAAGTGAAAAGCTCTTGACTTT
Organism: Solen grandis; assembly: GCA_021229015.1. NCBI lineage: Eukaryota > Metazoa > Mollusca > Bivalvia > Adapedonta > Solenidae > Solen > Solen grandis. The sequence goes on along the minus strand of CM037779.1, from coordinate 51,721,692 downwards.
AATTAAATTAACCCTTAACCTGCTGAATTTCTCAAACAGACTTAGCTGGCATCTTTTTTCGGAACTGTCTATTATCAATTTTTGGGATAACAAGATGAAAACTTGTAGATGGTCAGCCAACTGTGCAGGCTGGCCTGGCTCTTTACTGGTGGCAAAGGTTAGCACTTACAGTTCCAGCAGGGTAAGGGTTACCGGTAATCATTTGATCAGTATTTATATCACTTCCTGTGCTTGTCATCAGAACTTAAGCAAGTCTATCAACTGTATAGTTGAAAATATTGAAAGACCTGACTCAAATTCCACCAACAATTCTTAACGTTAAGTAATTCTCCAATTCACACTCCACCATTACTATTTAATGAAATATTCAAGTACATGACTAAGCTGAAATGAATTATTACCTAAATAACTAAAAATAATTGCTAAGAAATGAAATATTTGAGAAATTTTATTAGAAAAACATGATAAATGAATTGCGCCCTTTAGTATTTAAGTTCTACTTTGAACAAAGAATGACGATTAATGAAATTTGCCCTTAAGTATTTAAGTTTTACTTTGTGCAAAGAAATGTTGTTGGAATTCGACCATGGTCATATTACGTAGGTATCTTGATATAAAATGTCATTAATTGAAGGGACATTTCACTTAACCTTCCATGTTATATACACCTGGATATGATCCAAGTACATAAAAAGAATAATACGTTAATGTGTATGTACCAGTGATGCCGCTCCTTCATTTTTACATTAAAATCAACAGCTGTGTGTGTACATTAAACTGATAATTTATAATTAAGATTTTAATTTCACTGTAATAACCCTAGCCGGGCTAGTCCAGCTTGCTCTCAACAAATGTTGCAATTATAAAGAAGTTGGACCCTAGAATAGTGCTGACTTTCCAGTGAGAAAGCTACAAGGCTCTGACAGAGTTGTTTTTTGTTTGTTTGTTTTTCTCTCTTTTTAATGAGGCCATTCCTCTGAAAATTCATTTAGTGTTCCTGTAATTTGCTATTTACGTTCACCCCCCCCCCCCCAATGGATTATATAAGGGCCTCTACCTTATCATCTGGACAATGGATAGGATGCTAGCCACTGAGCCACAGCTGCCTGGTCAGGCAGAATACCTGCAGTACCTGGATCCGAGCCATCATCATTGGGTCGGACAGTCTGTCACATGTAGCCCTGATAAACATCAGCACCAGCTCTGGGCAGCCTGCCATTATACAAGTACCTGTCAGGACAACTGGCCCCCCTGTGTTGTAAACACATACACACATACCTAAGTCCTTAGTCAAAATACACAACCACTTTTGCCCTAAGTCAAGATATGAACCCCCCCATATCTTCATCATAATTAAAATAAGCATGTATGTTTTCGTAGCATAAATATTTAATATTCACACAAGTTTCAAACTTGTAGATAAATTATGATTACAGCAAACTAAAACCTCTTCATAATAAACACTGAAGTGAATCCAGTTTGCTTTCAATTTAGGAGACTGTATGGGCCACTTAATACATACATTCAGTGTGTGATGTAAGTACATAATCGTGTTGACAAGCCCTGATGGTGTTCTGTCACTCAACTGCAACCTTTAAGCTGGATCAGCCATCCCCATATTTGTTATCAGCACTTGGTGTACCAGAGCAGGATACCGTAAGTTGTATGAATAAGCCATTTAACAACACAAGAGCTAGTAAGAAATTGGACCAGTACTTGGAGTCAGGAAAAGCCATGAAAAATGCTTGCCCAAGGATTAAACCCACAACCATCTGGAGACTTGAGATCTACTCTCAGTCTCTCTCATGTATGATAATCGTGGATAACAGCGCCCTTAAAGCCAGAGTCCACTGGCCTCTCGTCTCCCTTGACAAGCAGCCTTACTGAAAACTCAGGAGTCCTTATATATACACCGCCAGGTGCTATTTCTGCTGACAGGGAGGGGTTCTTTACCGTATTTCTTTTTGGAATGGTGTATGTGTGTGTTTTTTTTTTAAACTTATTTATTTTACGTCGATTGGGAAACAAGTTCTTACAACTTATACTAATCCCTTTCGACAGTTCCTGGGTTGGACCAGAACTTTGCGCCCGGGAAGGCCATGAATAATTCTTGCCTCCAACGGGGTTCGAACCCACAACCTTCGGATCCGTAATCTGATAAGTTACCAATGGTCCACGGCGCCCTCGGTGTATGTGTGTGTTTGGGGTAAAAAGCGAGTTTTGGGAAATAAGTGTATGTGTGTGTTTGGGGTAAAAAGCGAGTTTTGGGAAAATTGCATGACTTTTCAGCTGGGAAAATTCCTATGAACAAGTTAATCCTGATATATATATGGAATAAAAAAGCCCTGTATTAATTGTTGTTTTTAAATTCAAATGGGGGTCAATTGACGGCTTGGTAATATATATATGGATAAAGAGACAATTCAGATACAACGGCAGTACAACAAGTAACTGGTGTTGCACCAATACATGAGTCCCCTACCAGTGAGGTGCATAATTTTTCTGTTACATAGCATTCAGAATTTTTGTCCAAGAAAAAAAAAAGAAAGTGAGGTGCCAAATCTCCATACTGCCACCTTATTATATACCAAGGTTCATAATATTATCTTAAACGGTTTTAAAGTTCTTTCCGGACATGTGACGGACAGACAGAGGGCAAACTCTAACAAGAGTGTTCTCTGGAACACATGTGTCACCTGCTGAAGCATGATGGAAAAAGTGTGATGGACAGACAGAGGGCAAACTCTAACAAGAGTGTTCTCTAGAACACATGTGTCACCTGCTGAAGCATGATGAAAAAAGTGTGACGGACAGACAGACGATGGATCTCTAGAGTGATCTCTATGTGTCACCTTTGCTTAGCAGGTGACAACAGGCCATTTTTTTCAGATGTTGGGGAAGGGGCCCTCTGTTCCTTTCATACTGGGGAAAGAAAAATCCTAGGGTAAGATGCAAATATGGGGAAAAGTGCATGAATTTAAAACAATTTCAGAGGGGAAAGCACCAATGAACGACCCCTGATAAACATTTTCTGAATGAAAAAATAACTGCTTTCATTCTGATCTGGCTTAAGGATGGTTTGATGTCGGTGTAAAATTGTGACCTGAGTTGTAAAAGTTGAATCTTATGATGTACAGAATGTATATGACCTAGTTTCCAGGTTGTATTTACATATGACTTAACGTCCATATGTAGTACATCAGGCCGGGGACACAAAAGAATGTTGTCAAGTCATGGTAAGTACAGGGTTCTTGGTTGACCGGGCAGCCATACATGTCACGCGGCTCAATATACTTCAGCCGTATTATACACTGTTCACACATTCACATAATTACTCACTTTTACAGTATTTTCATACACAGTCCCTATGACCTAATTATAACCCCATATTTCATTGCCCCCTGCTTTACAACTGTACTCAGTCAAAAAATGTTTACGATAAAGATAACATAGTAATGTCAATTGAAAATATTTTCCTGTGTATTTATGTACCTGGGCTTAATAAACGAAGCCAAAAGCTTGGTCACACTCATGAGGAATGGTGCACTATTAATATCCTAAGTTAATGTATACAGACTGCTTTTAAGCCTTTCCCTCATATAGACTCATTTTGACGCACTCAATAGGTACACTAAAGCCTGATTTGCACAAAACCACAGTTAAACCTTACCAAATTTAATTACAAAATCCTCATTTCCAGACCACTGAGGAGCAGCGAACAGCATAAAACCTGATCAGCCTGCGAGTTACTCGCAGGCTGATCTGGTTTTATGCTGTTCGCATAGGTCTTTTCATGGTTTTCTCTATGAGGGAAAGGGTTAAGTGATCTGATTTTTTATTTATAAGACCATCTGGACTTTTTTTTTTAAATAAAATAAAGTAAAAAACAAATCTCTTGCAGTCATTAAAAAAGAATAAAGTTATGCCTTAATCCTTATGTTGTTATGAAATCTATCACATGTACAGGCCAGAATATATAAACTGGGTTCTAACTACTTACATGGAGGCCTTCAGACTCATTCAATCAACAATACTGAGTACAATACTAAGTACAATATTTAGTTTTGAGTATAATACTTTGTACAATACTAAGTACTTTAGTACTTTTGGTGATATCAAGTACAATATATAGTACATAGTACGATACTGAGTACAATACTTAAGCCTTTTGCTCATATAGACTCATTTTGACGCACTCAATAGGTACCACATAAAGCCTGATCTGCAGAAAACCACAGTTAAACCTTACCAAATTTAATTACAAAATCCTCATTTCCAGACCACTGAGGAGCAGCGAACAGCATATTTTATGTTGTTCGCATAGGTCTTTTCATGGTTTCCTCTATGAGGGAAAGGGTTAATTAGTACACAAATTATTCAATCAGGTAGAAATGCATTCCATTATTTCTGTTTTACAAATAATTCAGTACATGACTAAGTTGACAAATGACTAAATGTAAAAGCAAATGATTTTTTTTAATCAGCGAAATTTGTCCCAATGGCTTTAAATGCTTTTAGTTGAAAGTTAGCTATTTATAAGTATTTTTTTGTGGAATTAGTGCCAAGACATCAATTTTTGGGAAGAGGATACCTGATTTCCAGCACACTTTATAAATCAATATATAAGAGAGGATTCCAAATCTTTGGGAAATCTTTGTTAAGGTTGCCAAACATTCTAAATCCTAGTGAGAATACAGCACTAATAAAATTACAAATTTTAACAAGCCAACCAAATTTACCAGCCTTAGGCTTGTGGTGTTTATCTCAAACACTGACACCGACGTTGATATATAAATTTAAAATAGCTTAAAACTTCAGATTTTCACTTTTAAGCCCAACAGCTTTAAATCATCTATTTTTTATGGCTGAGTGCTCCTCATTTAGCACAACACAGAAATAATCACCTCATAAACTGAGGGAAAATATAGATACAGACGTTGCAAAACTGATCTAATTTGATGATTGCCTATTTAATGATATACATACAGCAATGCCTTGTGAAAATCCTAAACTGAGCCTTTCCCTTGATATTTTCAAATGGGGGACAAATGGCCCCTTGATGTATAGATAAAGAGACAAATTTTGGAATATTTTGGGGTCTTTTATGCAATTTGACTTTGAGGGTTAAAATGGGCAATTATTTGCGCAAGGGAAAACCCTGCTGAGTTACTTGCCAGTTTAGATTGCAATCTTCAAAGGATAGAATACTTTTACACTTTATAAACAAGAGGGCCATAGAGGCCCTAAATAGCTCACCTGAGTATAGGGTTACCCAAGGAACATCTGTACTAAACCATTTGAAATCTGGCCAGTAGTTTTGAAGGAGATGATTTTTAAAGTTTTCATAATTCATTTTTTTCCGTTGCCAATGCAACCTGGGTTCTACATGAATCAGGTTTATTTTAGCAACTTTTGTGAAGGTTCACCCAAGGATCATCCCTGCCAAGTTTAATCAAATTCTGTCCAGCGGTTTCAGAGAAGATGCCATTCAAAGGTTTCACTATATACATATAAGGCAAATTAGCCCCACCCTTAAAGGCCATGATTTTTACGGATCAGATTAATTTTCATAATATTGGTAGAGGGTTACCCAAGGAACATCTATACAAAAACATTTAGAAACCTAGCCACTAGTTTTGAAGGAGATGATTTTCAAAGTTTTCATATTTTTTTTTCCATTGCCATGGCAATCAGAGTTCCACATGGATCAAGTATATTTTAGCAACTTTTGTGAAGGATCACCCAAGGATCATTTCTGCCAAGTTTAATCAAATTCTGTTCAGCCGTTTCAGGAGATGTTGTTTAAAGCAAATTGTTGACGACGCATAACGCATGATGACAGACACAGGGTGATCCTAATAGCTTGTTTTGTTTTTTTATTCCAAAGAAGAATTGTTTTGTCTTTTTTTATTCCAAAGAAAAATAGTGTACTGTGAATCAAATGAAACTGGATTTTCATTAAATATGAAAACCTTCATGCATACAGAACTACTCAGAATGATAAAACTGCAGCTACTGAAGAATATACAGTATTATCAATATTAAGTACAGTTGGTACTCGTTATCCCCAATTCGTGTATATCGAAATTTCGGCTATGTCAAATTAATTGACTTGGTCCAGATTTTTCCCTTCTTTGTCTAATTACATTAACTTCGTGTGTCTCAAAATTTATTTATTTCAAATTACTGCTATCTCAAAGTGGAAATTTGGACCCTCGCCCTATAGAACAATGCATATTTGTTTGTTTATCTCAAATTCCACAGACGCTAATTAGCCCGCCGATATTTTTCACACCTATCAGTCAACTGGTGACACTAGCTTTGCACGGGGCTATCTGTACGACAAATCGTGATTTTAGGCTTTCAATAATTACCAGATTATGTTTTGACGAAATATTTGCATGGTAATTATATGGCCAAACACAGGGCGATGTGCTTGACAATCTTTGCTCAAAATGTGCCAGATTTTTTTTAAATACTATCAAAGAATAAACCCAGGTCATAATTCTAGAACCTACTTGCCCATCTATGAGCGCTGAGCAATCTGGCATTGTGCAAAGTGCTTTGAATATTGTGCATGTACATAAGTTCTCTTTATTAATAGAATGCAGTTCGCATATTTTTGATCTATATTATTGTTGTAACCCTATTTGTTTATTTCGTTTACCTTTCTGTATTTATAGAAAGAAGCGGTTGAATAAATAAATAAAAATATGCTACTTATGGATTATTATTTATTAATTATATATTCTACAAAAATGTGTCATCTTCCAGGGGTTTACTTAAGGATTTGACTTTCACTTGTCCAGGGGGCAAGTTACTTTGAACATCTACTAGCCCCCATTGAAAACAGGTTGCCCGGTCATTTAGTTAGTTGGTGTTTGTTACTGTTTAAAACTAAATATGTATAATATCAAGGTGAATTTTAGTTTATATGTACCAAACACAATTTGCAAGCATTTCACCCTTGATATACTGTAGAAAATAAAAAAAATGAAAGATTTCATTTACATAAATAAACTTGCCCGCCGGGCTATCTTCTTTGAAAAATCACTTGCCCGAAGAGATTTTAACCCGGCACGGGCAAGCGGGCGTCCACTTAAGAAAACCCCTGATCTTCTTCATGATATCGACACAATATTAATAGAATGATACAGGTAAGATTTCTTGTTCACAAGCCGAAAATACCTCATTGCGAATTAGTCAAATTACGGACATCTCGAAGTCTTATTTTTGGTCCTATGAAATTCGAGATAACGAGTGCGGACTGTACCAGGCTTTTTTTCTCACCATTTTGGGAACATTACACGACCTTCAGAATTGGGAATTTTCGTGTCGTTTTAGACAAAATTGGGAAAAATTCACATTGTTTTTAAATTATATTTTTCAAATGAAACAAATCAAATATTTGGTTCATGCATAATTCTGATTCCCTACTTTCAACCCCAAACACATTGTAAAAATAGCGATATTTTATTTTTCGCTTTTTATTTTTTTTTTGTTCCTTGAATTGTGCATTTTCTCCTTAAAATTGGGGAACAAAAATTGCGACTTATCAAACCGGGCAAAAAAAACCCCCAAAACTCTGTATACAGAGAGATATTGATTTAAGAAATTGAATAACAAATATTAAATCAATCAAACATTTAATGACTTACGGTATATAAAGATATTATTTAAGATTTTTATAGCAACAGAGTAGTACCGGTGTATCTTGGGCTACCTAATTTTTTGTTTGGGACTTCCAGTTTTTGATCCATTGAAGTCCGGACTTCCAAGAATTTTGTCTTAGTGCTATCCCTGAATATGCTGAACAATATCAGCTATAAAAAGCAATGGGATCTTATTAATCATTTGGGATTCAATGTTCCATTTTGATTTTGTTTCATTTTTTTTTAAATCACCCTAAACTTTAAATATATTTAATATCCTAAGCTGAAATAATCAAACAAGATAACAGGTTAAAACGTACCAGTAATGTTATTCTGACATAATGAACACTCTTAAAATCAATAAACATAAAGGACACTGAGGTCCAGGGATAAGAAACACTTTTTTTAAAAATGCATTTCATATTGGCAACCTTGTATTTATCATATTTTAGGAAAGGCTTTCAGAGAAAAATACAAAAATCAAATAAAAGTTTTAGAGGTGCGTGGTTATACCGGTAAACCGCGGTCCGAAGCAGCTTGTGGTACGAACCGGTACAAGGATGAATAATACCGATACTTTGGTGGTTTCTGTATTTCGGAAATGAACGAGTACAAATTTTCAATAAATTTGTCGTTAATGATAATTGTATTGCTTAACAACATCAAAAACCTGCGTAGATACAATATAAATGTAACAGTATCAAATTCCATTAAAATCTTAGAAAATACAATGTAATTTGAAAATACTCTTTAGTAACAATGACCTCGAAAGGAAAAAAAACATCTTGTTTTCCTTTACAAAATTTTAATGTATGAATAATCTTCAACACAAGTCCCGGAATATTTTGTGTGGTATATTGTGGTATGTATCGCGGTATTTACCTAAAAACCACAACCATGGTACAGTTCCAACCAGCGGTTCACAGCTCTAATAAGTTACTTACTAATTATTCCTAATATTAAAACAACATTTCATTGAAATTTGGACACTGGAACAATCTAAACAGAGAGGGTTAATATGGACACCCTTAACACAAAAACTGCAAGATCAAATCATATCTGAATTGCTAATTTCGCTTCAATACTTTGTATATCACCTGCTGCGGCAAATTACAGCAAACCATCTCTTTCATATCAATTGATATAAGTATCTGTGAAGATACTGTTGTGGATTCTTTTTGGCCGCTCTTCTAATGAATAACATGCGTGACATTTTGTTTTTTCTCTTGTAATTTGTATGCACATACTCTTATAAATGTCCTTACATGAAACTTATTATATATTATATATAGCTTCATAAGTCTCTGTAATATATCATGTTGACTAATCAAATGTATGTTAACTTTGTACCATCAGCGCGACATGGTGCGTTATCCGGTGCCAACCTCATGCCATGATTTGCATGGATATTAAGTAGAAGAACCAGACAAATGATATCATTTTGAAGAATTATTCCAACAACTTGAGCGCAATCTTCAATGCTTATTCTAAAAATAATAAATGTTTTTCCAAATAGGCAATATAAAATGTAAATTTATTCGATTTAATTTCGGAGTATTTTGGCTATTCTTGAAAACTCCCTTTAGCCATGTTAAGATTGGGATCATTTTGTCATAATAACAGGATTCAATCTTAAATCTGAATATGAGTTTGGTACTGCAATGGAAATAACTTGAATGATATTCCATTATAAGATATTTTCTACACGCATGATTTTTTTTATAATAGCCAATCCTGCACATTTTATTTTTAAATGCCATTTTCATCGCTGAATTAATTCCAACAGCACTAAGTATGCGAGAACTCAGTATCTGAAGGTATTCATGGTATCCACTAGCTATCCTAGCCTTCCGAAATACCTTCACATTCGTTTAAAATAGAGAATTTAAGTTTTGAATGGAATTAAGGCGATTTAAACTTCGACTTAAAACAACCGTAGCGAAGTCGGGTGGGGTAAATAACTTATATTTTGCAAAATACATGTTAAACCAATCCTATGTAAAGAGAAAAGAGGTTAAAAATTTCTTACCTGGATGACACTGTACCACCTCCAAGTGCCTATCCATGGCTGCAGGTATTTGATCCATTACAACTCAACCGAGACAAATAACAAAAAATAACTCACGACCATGTGCGGAAACAAAATTTAACGGTGCTACGTTCGTTTTGCACGTCCATGACGCGCCCTTTGTCCCCGAAATTGGCCCCTTATTAGATTTTAGTCTCCGTCCACGCATTATTTCATACCACCTGTGTCTTTTCTGTAAAAGTTTTACTGGACTTTATACCTTTTCTTGCGGATGAAGAGAGAAGTAGGCATATCCGCTTTTTCTTAAAGATTGTAGAACCTACATCGCGAAAGTTTAAGACATTTATTTAGATCGATATAATTCATATAGGTATACACGATTATACATGTATGCAAGTACTTCTCGTGCGTCTGATGAAATATTTCCGTACCAGAGCTTCATTATTTCAATGGTTAAGTTTTGATATCGTAG
>CM037779.1:51661439-51711439 GCA_021229015.1 Solen grandis | reverse complement strand
AAAATTCAAATAATTTAACACTGTATCTTCAGACGTCTGAATGGGATCTCTCTTCCCGACAGAACACCAAACACACCATCTGTGCTATGCCAAGTCATATTGTTTCTTGGTTCCTTTACTCCAGGAGTTGATGATGACATCAGTAACTGCTGTTGGAAGTCCTCGACTCTTGAGTTGTTTGCCGATACAACCACTGCGTTTCCAAGGTCATCTTGTGATGAAGCAGATGAACCATGTTGTATGGAGGAAGCACCAACAGGTCTCTGTGCCTTGGAAGCCTAGAAGGATAAGAAACCATAGATGACAAAAGCATTGGAAACCATGGCTGTGATGGCCAATGTGGAACTACCATAATAGCTTGGTCAACCTTATCAGACTTAATCTTATTTAAGATTCTCCCAATAAGTCTAAAAGGGGGAAATATGTATGGCTTGTAATTCTCCCAAGAAAAGGAAAAAGCATCATAAAAAATGGCCCCAGGCTCTGGTCTCCATGAGACATAAGTTGCCAGCTGATGATTCAGTCTCGAGGCAAACAAGTCTAAATCAGGGTAAAAAAACTGTCCACAAATTCTGACAAAAATTTCAGGTTTCAACTTCCATTCTGTGGAATCTGAAAAGTGCCTTGAAGAAAAATTTGCCTGAATGTTTTCTGTGCCTGGAATATGAACTGCAGAAATAAAAATATTTCTTCCAAGACACCATTCCCATATCTCTTTTGACAGATTATCCATATCAACAGAACACATTCCTCCCATATTGTTTATGTAAGATTTAGCCACAACACTATCTGTCTGAATTTGTATATGTGTGTTCTTCATATTTCTACAAATAGATTTTAAACTGCAAAAGATGGCTACGAGCTCTAGAAAATTAATATGATTGTCTGACTCCTCAAGAGTCCATCTACCACCAGAATGCCTCCCATCATTTACTGCATAAAAACCATATCCTTCACCAGTATATTCTACTGGCTGTGGTCTAATTCTTTTGCCATTACATTTACGCACATTTTCAACCCACCACTCAATTTCAAAAATACAGTCATTCATGAGGGTTATTCTTTGATCATAATCTTTATTGTATTGATTAAGGTGTTTTACTTTTTCTCTCTCCAAACAACGATAATGCAATGGTCCCTGTAAGACAGTATTGAATGCATTGACTAAAAGACCTATAAATGAAGCCAACTCCCTGATGGAAATCACAAGAGTATCAGAGATCTTCTTACCCATAAGAATTATCTTTTCCACTTTCTCAGGTGTAAGGAAAACCTTAAACTCTACAGAATCTAGAATGTACCCAAAGAAAACGATTCTCTGAGATGGCACAAGTTGTGACTTTTCAAAATTTACTGTAAAGCCCAACTGTGAAATATTCTCCACTAAATATTGGGTGTCAAGTGTACACCTATTCATATCCAAACTCATATTAAAAGAATCATCTATATAATAGGAGCATCTCATCCCATGCTTACAAAACTTGGTATAAAGGGGTTTCAAAATTTTGGTAAAGATACGTGGTGCTGAGCTTATGCCAAAAGGTAAACAGACAAATTTATACAATTTGCCATCCCATTCAAATTTGAGATATTTTTGAAAATCTGGATGTACTGGCACACTGAAATATGCATCTTTCAAATCAACTGATGTAAAATAATCATTCTCTTGTATCAGCTCAAGCACAAAGGAAAAACTTTCCTGCTTAAAATGTTCATACTTAACAAATTGGTTAAGCTTCTTCAAATTTATAACAGGCCTGAATTTGCCATTTGGTTTGGGAACTAGAAAAAAATTCGAAATGAATTCACCTGTCTCATAATCACAGGGGATAATAGCTCTTTTCTGTAAGAGAGTCTCAACTTCATTCTGAACCAATATCTTTTGCTCTTCAGAAAACTTAATTTGATTGGGTTTACACAACTGATAGGGCTTTTTTACAAAATCAATCTTATAACCACTAACAATATCTAAAACCCATTCATTGGTTGTCAGATGACGCCATACATCAAGGCTATCTTTGATACGACCAACACTAGTTGGGAATATTACCTGTCAAGCTGTACTTGGCTTGGTGGTAGTAGTCATACTGCCCTTGACTGGCCTTGCCGACTGTTGTCTGGACTGATAAGGCTGGTACCATCTACCTCTGTATCGGTTAGAACTCCCATAGGGTCTCTGAGGTTGGTTACCACGGTAACCACCTTTCCTGAAATTTGATCTGGGGTTAGCAATTTCATTAATGCGCAGCCCTGTGTCACACTTTTTAATCTCACCGGCAATGTCATTCCCAAACAACTTTGTGATGGGAGTATTAATGTTACAGAGGTTAATATACCTCTTCTTGAGATGAGGCCTTATCATATATCTCTTCTTAGGGAGACATTATACTGGACTTGCCCAAGTAGAGTGACACAGTCACTTACACACTTTTTGGCATCTGAATTTTGTTTTATCTGGCTTTTAAGTAACGAGGCAAGCTTGACTACAGGCATCATAGCAGAGGCAACTAGCTGTTGGATGCCTCGGAAGTTTCTATCATTTACTTGTGCTCTCTTGTCCAACCTCTCATAGATCTCATTATTGACCACAGGCGGTCCCATTTCCTCACAATTACAAGGAATTTTATATGCCTGTATTATATCATCTGTAACACACTGTGTGGTACAAGCAGTGGATATTAATTTTGCCAGAGAAGGAGAAATTTCTTCCCCTAATTGAGGGGCTTTTAACTGGGGCAATTCCCATTCCATATCATCAGCCTTCCCGGATGAATCCAGGACTGAGCCATCATCCTCAAAAAGGGCTTGCTCAAGGTTACCCTGGACATTTATATTTCTGTCTGGGTCTACCATTTGTAATAGAGACCTGTATTCCAGGCTCTGCTGGTTGTTAATATGTGGGTGTTCATATTCAGACCCATTTTCATCATATTCAAGACTAACCCTGTGGGTATGTCTCTGGGAACCAGTATTATTACTCTCTTCAGTTGGTTCTCCTAAACCAAGTGCCTGTCTTATAGAGGCAACATTTTCGAGCGTAAGTTTATTCAAATCAATCAAACTTGATTGCTTGGTAATTTTGCCGGTCTTGCCCTTTCCGGAACGTTTATTCGAAACATTCGTCGTTTTGTTAGACCGTACCGGTGATTTTGCCTTGACCGTCTTTAATTGTTTTTTCGGTTCTGACGTCGAAGCAACGACGGTTTCATGCGCCCCTACTTCCATGTCTTCTGGAAGAAACCCAGAAAAATCCGAGTCGGGGTCTGAAAGAGACAGGATATCATCCATATCTCTGAAAGTGTCAATAGACTCCATTCACGACTACGTCGCGAATATAACCACACAGAAAATGCGTGAATACAGTCAAAATATACTCGAACTGCATTCTGAGTAGACTGTGAACCGATAAGGTAAGTTAAGGGATAAATAAATAATAACCAAAAGCAAAAAGAAATTTGAAAAATTGTTCAAAACTTCTTAAGATAAAAGCACGTCTGTATGCTAGCAGCGCAAGACGAAGAATGATTTGGGGTTCACATGTGTTGTAGAACGGAAGCGAGAAAGGGTATTTCCGCTTCTTATAAATAGCGCGTCTATAGTTACAGCAAGATGATATGCAACGTTATACATGCGATAGGCCGGAGGCTTATGAGAATAATGTCCTTGACAAAGTACCAAAAAGTTGGAAGTCATAGCTTCCATACTGGTATGTTAAAAAGGGAATTGTCTAGAATCTAGAGTCATGATGAGTTAGTGAGAAATTCGGTAAAATGGTTAAAACCTCAAATTTATTCATGAGTATATCTGTGTACATTTCAAATTTTAATTTGAATTATTTATTATTGATACTGAGCTGGTATATGAAAAAGAATGAATTTTCCGTTGCTATGCATTCAGACTCATAGAATCAGAGCTACAATCTTGTATGAGCAAACAGATGGAGACCCTGATCGGATTTTACAGAGTTATCATGAGATCTGGAGGTCTGCGCTAGATCTGTTTGTCAAGGCATCAAAACATGATTATATGAGGTAAAGGGTTAATTAACCCCCCCCCCCCCCCCCCCCCCCCCAAAAAAAAAGGAAATACCCCATGGCATAAAAAGAACTCAAAAATGTCCTAAGAATGCTTGTTTTTATCTTTGTTCAGTGAAATGTCTCAATGGTGCCACAAGACTTCTCTGCCACAGTGTGACGGGATAAGGGGCAGCATGCATGGTGACGTCAGCGGGTTGTGGTTGCTTAGCAGCCAGTTAGAAAATTCCTGTCACTTACTTCATTTAGGCTATAATGTAGGGGTAGAATGGCAAAAACAGTGTTAATAAGTGTTAATAAGTAATAATTGAGAGGATAAATGTTAACACCAGAGAGCTTAATTGCTCATCAAGCCATAACTTACAGTGGCTGTGGGTGGAGGTTTTTATCTAGTGCACAGGATGTTATAATTAAAATAAAACAAATTATATAGAAAAAAATGTTGCCAGAATAAGACCAATTTAAGTATAAATTAGCAAAATTCTACATAAGAAAGTTTCTGTAAAGACTAACGATCAGTTTAAACAATGTAAGTGTCTTTGATATTCAGGTTCACATTTTGTTTACATCTGCATACTAATATACATGAAAATAGTTCCAATAATATTGTTGTTAAATTATCATTTTCTCAGTTTTATGGTAATTCAAAGAATATTAACTGCTAATTTCCATGATTCTGTTCATTAATGACTTCTGAAATGTTACGTTATGATAACGTGATATACCACCAAGTTAAGTTTGCTTCGTGATCTGCACTTGATCAACAGACTCTGTGGCGAGGCTGTGGTCTGATTGCTTCCAAAGGTTTCATGGGGTGTTTAAACTCAATTTTTTTTTTTTTCATGGATGAAGTACCACCCCCACGGTAACTGAATTCAAGGTCGCAAATGTTGCATTTTGTCTAAGCTGTTTGTCTTGCAGTAGACTGAAAAACTGCTAAACTTTGCTTTTTGAAGAAGTTTGGTTTGTGGCCAAATTTATGCAAGTGCCAGGATGCAAAAAGAGACAACTTTTTGAATTTTGATTTAAAGGGAAGTTAATAACAACGGGTACACGGGTACCCAAGAGTAATACGGCCGCGGGTACTGGCTACAAAATTTCTACCTGTCCCAGCTCTAATACCCTTCATGAAATGCTGAACTCTATATGGTAGTGTGTTATATCATACACCTCGGAGTTCGATGAGGACCAATGAGGTGCCAGGAGGATCACAAATTCCAGGTTTATGATGACCTCAGCTGCGTTCAGTAATTTGCATGTTTGCATATTGGCTGTCTCTGTCAGCACTTTACTAATTCTGCCCATGACTGCTCCTTTCTATATAGGTTTCTTTGTGGTCTATACAGTGACATTAGCATGAAAACAGAGTCTATTGTAGAGTCTTCATCTTTCTCTCACTGCAACAAATGTTGTTATTTAAGATTTAAGAATTAGCAGATCTAGATAATCCATGCATTTATCTGGCAGACATATACAGTCTTTAAAACTCTCATAACCTCCAAACAGAAATGGCAAAAGAAATCAACATATTCATTTTCACTGCAATTAAGAGATTATAATTTCATTTCACAACTGAAAACCAGGCGCTATGCCCACCGTGTTTGTTTTTAATAATTATGTTCAACATGTGACATTGTGAGGCAGAATTAAAGAGACTACAGCCTCTTATACATCTCAACAGCCTCTTATAGATCTCAAAACTCTGCAACATAATTATATATACTGGTGTAATGAAATAAATCGAAAACTGGAAGAACTCTTATCCCAGTACTCAATGCTTATAATTGTGTACATAAAACGAGGGTTGAATAAGTGTGGTGGTCTGATTCTTGGGTAAACACTTTAGGGGACTGCAGCGCTGGTTTATGGTAATAACATGTTTGATTTGTGTCATTAAGCTGATGGTTATAATTGCGTCAGCAGGTAGTCCATATTTGTGTATCCGTAATTCGGTATATCTATTCTACTTCTGGTTCCCTACAGGAGGCAAAAGTGTGACAACTGGATAAACAGTATAGCATGTGGACCTGAGAGGGGCTCATTGATGGGCCTTTAGTCAGCAGGATACATTAGCAATCTGATGTTATATGTCATTCTCCATAGTTTAACTTCAATCTTTGGAACTTCCAGTTTTCATATGTATGAATGGATCCAGGTGTTGTGAGCTTGAAATTCATTGAGTCAAAGTTTTTAGCTCACCCTAGAAAGTAGTGCTCATGAGAGCTTTTAGGATCAATGGCTGTCCGGCGTCCGTCTGCCTTCCACAATTATTTCAAATGACATCTCCTTCGAAACCACTGGGCCAATTTTGATGAAAATTGCCTGCGATGTTCCTTGCATGAAGCTCTACCAAAGTTGTTCAAATGACCGTTCCGGTCCATTGCATATCTGGGTCACAGGAGCTAAAAATAGATTTTTAAGTGGAATCTTTAAAAATCTTCTCTGAAAATGCAAGGCCTAGAGCTTAGATATTTGATGTGTGGCATTGTCTTATGGACCATTACCAAGTTTGTTCAAATCATGACCCTGGGGTCGAAATTGGCCCCGCCCAAGGGGTCACTTGATTTTACATTGACTTATATAAGAAAAACTAGAAAAATCGTCTTGTCAGAAACCACAAGTCCTGGTCCAGTGGAG
Source organism: Solen grandis (assembly GCA_021229015.1). Classification (NCBI taxonomy): domain Eukaryota; kingdom Metazoa; phylum Mollusca; class Bivalvia; order Adapedonta; family Solenidae; genus Solen; species Solen grandis. Next base: position 51,704,768 of record CM037779.1, on the reverse strand, counting down.
TTGAGATATTGGGTGTGTAACATGGCCTAGTTACGACCTCTATCAAGTTTGTTCAAACCATGGCCCTGCTGCGCCCCAGGGGTCAATTGATTTTTCATAGACTTATTTAGGAAAAAACTAGAAAAATCTTCTTATCAGAAACCACAAGGTCTAAAGTTTAGATATATGGTGAGTAACATGGCCAAGTGAACATCCATCTGCCAATTTTGATCAAATCATGGCCCAGGGGTCAATATTGGCTCCGTCCTAGGGGTTACTTGATTTTATATAGACTTATCAGAGCAATGACCTTCAAAGCTTGGATGGCAGGTAAAGTTTTTGTGTTGAATTTAGATGATCTTGCTGTACTTATGCATAGATTATGTATTCACTATGACTTGTAATACAATAATTAGCATTGAGGGCATTGTTTCTCAGGTGAGCGATTCAGGGCCATCATGATGGCCCTCTTGTTAATAATTTTTTAATGGAGTATTTAAGGACAACCGCATCAATGCATTTACTTTTAGAAGAATTTATAGAAATGCTAGAAAATAAACTGATGTTGCTCTCAAAATGTTAAGTCAAAATAAAACACTCACATTTTTTTTCATCTTAATGTAAACATTGTTTAAACAGTTTAAATATTTTGATATGGAGAATTGTGCAAATCTATCCAAATACTGTGCTAGTTTTTTGTGTACTTTATGAAAATATCAGAAACAAAATATCAGAATGCTCCCCATACAAAGTTAAGCAGTGGCCACTCCTGGAAAGGCCTTGAAATTTCCCTCCTTTTTGCTAAGCAGAGATATAGTTTCAAATTTTGTTTTCTGTAGTATCACCTAGTGATGTTAAGTTTAGATAAGATTTAAAGTTGAAACTGAATTTAACATGTTTAATAAATTGTTTGTGCATATCTCCAAAACCTTATAAGCCATTGTCACTAAACTTAACAAGAATGTTCACCAGTATGCAAAATACCCAAGGTTTTGAGTGTTGTTCACCGATAATGTAAAGAGTAATGGCCCTTGAATAACTTAAAAAATAGCTGTGTTACCTTAATTATTCCAAGTCTGTATGAGCAAGAGTCAAAGAACCCTAAAGGATTGATCACCAGCACACAAAGTTAAACACCTGAGGTTTTCTTTTCTGTTTTACCTATTATCTACAGGCTTATAGATAGATTATTATTATTATAGATTAAAGGTCATAAAATAGGGTATTTTTCATTTTCCGGACATTAACTCTGTCCTTGATGGATGGATATTTATATAACTTGGTATCAATGATCCTCTTGAGATGAGGTTGTGTTGCATGAAAGATCCAGGTTGTAACTCAAAGGTCAAGGTCACAATCTCAGATCAAAGGTCATAAAATAGGGGTATTTTTCAGTTTCCGGACATTTACTCTGTCCTTGATGGATGGATATTTATATAACTTGGTATCAATGATCCTCTTGAGATGAGGGTGTGTTGCATGAAAGATCCAGGTTGTAACTCAAAGGTCAAGGTCACAGTAAACAATCAAAGGTCATAAAATGGGGGGTATTTTTTGGTTTCTGGATACTGGATGGATGGATATTTGCACCCTCTGGCATGTAACTTCATATAGAGACAGAACATATGAAAGAAAGTGTAGATTACAAGACCCATAACTCTTAACTTCAGTATATTTTGAATTATTCTCCTTTGTTTATAGGGCTAATGGGTAGGGGACACACATTTACACAGTTTTCCAAGGAATACCCATGTCTATTATACATCAAGTATATCCTAAAATCTGCTAAAACGACAAAACAGTTCTCTTTGGGGGTATATGTCACTGATTGTGACAGTTCTTGTTAAATGTAGGAAAAATATACTTCTATCGGAATCTATCATACTTGCATGAAATAGCTGTTTTAGGGAATACTGGCTCACCCCAGGCTAGTATAATATATATATATATTTATTAAAATTAAATATTAAGATGAATATGTGGTCGCCCATTTGGTCAAGCAGGATTCTCTAGGGTCTTTAGTTTTCCTCCACATCAGTGACTATGCAAACACAACCATCAGAGCCAATGAAAAGACTAACATGACAGCAAGATCACTTTCTGTCCAATTGTAAAACAAAGTTTAAACTTATGGTTTTTGTATTAAATCAATTTCATATTGTAGTTGTGATAATGACCAGTTTGATCTCGTGATATTTTAATTTTACATTTTCAAAATCTTTGTCAGCTTTGTTGGCCTTGTATATTTTAAATGGTCTATAACAAGATTGATGCATACCAGTGACATTCAAGTATGTTAACAACGTATAGTATGAAAATGTTTATAGCAGATTTCATTTAGATAATCATTTTTTAATCTTGTGTTGCCCGTATCTTGGCTCTAACTGTTTAAACTTTTTTTTCTTTTTTTTTGGAGGGTGTTCTTATAAGATAATGTGAATGGGGAATGTTTTTTTGCCCGTTTAGACTCTAATGGTGAAACTTACTTCAGGCTAAGAGAATGATATGATAAGGAGGGGCATTACTATGGCAACAGATTCTTGATAAATATGTAAGGGTGCTATGGATGAGGGTTAGCATACATGCCTGCAGATCCAGACATTGTATGTTTGATACCTTTTGGGACAGGAAAAATCTCGTATGACCTTCCCAGACACAAAATACTAGTGTAACCCAGGAGCAATGGAGAAGGATAACAATAAGTATCCAATCAATGAAACAAGGAATATGTATATACTAAATTCTTGGTTTAAATCTCTTATAAGTTTGTCACCTATTAATGCCAGCCTTATAGAGATACCACTGATTCAAGCCTAAAATATCACTGATTCAAGCCTAAAATATTACTGATTTAAGCCTAAAATATTACTGATTTAAGCCTAAATTACTACTACTGGTGTTAGCCTTAAATGCTACTGATCTGAGCCTATTAATTACCACTGATTGCAGCTCTAAATACTACTGATCTGAGTCTATTAATTACCACTAATTTAAGCCTTAAATGCTACTGATCTGAACCTGTTAAATACCACTGATTTCAGCCTTAAATACTACTGATCTGAGCCTATTAATTACCACTGATTTAAGCCTTAAATACTACTGATCTGAGCCTATTAATTACCACTGATTTCAGCCTTAAATGCTACTGATCTGAGCCTATTAATTACCACTGATTTCAGCCTTAAATACTACTGATCTGAGCCTATTAATTACCACTGATTTAAGCCTTAAATGCTACTGATCTGAGCCTATTAATTACCACTGATTGCAGCTCTAAATACTACTGATCTGAGCCTATTAATTACCACTAATTTATGCCTTAAATGCTACCACTGATTTCAGCCTTATACTACTGATCTGAGCCTATTAATTACCACTGATTTCAGCCTTACATTACTGATCTGAGCCTATTAATTACCACTGATTTCAGCCTTATACTACTGATCTGAGCCTATTAATTACCACTGATTGCAGCTCTAAATACTACTGATCTGAGCCTATTAATAACCACTGATTTCAGCCTTACACTACTGATCTGAGCCTTACATGCCTCAGTTCCTATGATCAAGTTCCTTTAGTCTATTTACCTTCTAACATTAATGTTTAGTTTGCAACCATACAACATGGAAACATCAAAGTTTTTATTATGTATGGTCCTCTGGGATTATTTTAAAGCAGTAAACTGCAAACATTACTCATTTCCATCAGGCGTCTGATATTTGAAAAGAATCAAATTGCACTTCGAAATTTTCTTCTACATTTTGGTATGCGATCATCTGATTAGAACTACATTGTTTGATTATTTGAGTAGATAAGGCCCAGTTCTGCTGGCTGCTGATACGGACTACAATTAAATTGCCTAATTGTTTAATTTTCTAGCATAAACTAAATGGAAGACAAAAATTGAAAAGAAGATAAGGTGATTTTTTTTTATCCTACAGAAGCTGGCTGAACAATCTAGAACATTATCTTTAGGCCCACCGAATGCTTGCCTAATCTAATTGTCTTTGGCTTATCACTTCAGCAAAATGATTCTTCTTAAGTGAAACTTTGAAAATATTCATACCAAATCACTTTGATGCTGTATACAGCTTCTGTTTCCTGGAGTCTATTTCAGCTGAGAGGCTGGTTGAAGTGGGTTTCATGCACGCAACACGAAGTTATTCACTGGCAGGCACCCAAAAGCCCATTGTAACACTTTTAATCTTGGCACCAAGTTTTCGAAGTGTTTATCCTGGGTTTTTGAAGAGAATTTGTATGTGCGGAAATACTTCTAAAAGTCTAATTCTGTTTGTAAGAAATGAAATTTTAGAAATGAAAACTGCAGTAAAACTAAATATCAGTTTCAAGTGAAAATGCTAGTGAAGAAGAGCTGAACTTCTCTTAAATGTATGATTTCCAAGGTGTTACAATGTTATGTACTTGATTAAAATAAGATTTAAACTTTTCAAAGCTCTTCACTTATAAGGCTTCTGAACAAGGTACCTGGTACATTGCTTTGACTGAAAAACTGTCGTCTTTTAGAAAAAAAAAATAAACCAAAAAATTCAACATCCTCATACAGACAAAAAACCCTGATTAATTCCACCATCTATCTCTCATTCAGTTAACCGATGTCATTCAAAATACTTTGTTGGTCCCTATCCAGTGATGCCGGTGGGGGGCTATAGGTTTGCACTCCGTCGGTCAGTCACACACATTTTCCGGACTTTTCTCTAAACTGTTGCAGATATTGATCTTATATTTGGTTTGTGAGTCAACCACCATGAGTTACAGATCATGTTCAAGCTTCGTTCCAGTCCACTGATTTTTGACAAAATTACAGGCCTTTGAATTAGAAAATTTCTTTATATTAGCAGTTTTCCAGACTTTTTTTTCTAAACACTTGCAGATATTGATCTGATATTTGGTATGTGAATTAACCACCATGAGTTACAGATAATTTTTCGAGCTTTGTTCCGGTCCACTTATTTTTGATGAAATTACGGGCCTTGGGCTTAGAAAATTTCTTTAAAATAGCAGTTTTCCGGTCTTTTTTTCTAAACACTTGCAGATATTGACCTGATATTTAGTGAGTCTACCACCATGAGGTACAGATCAAGTTTGAGTTTCATTCCAGTCCACTGATTTTTGATGAAATTACGGGCATTGGTCATAGAGCATATCATTTCTTTAAAAATAGCAGTTTTTCTAATATCACATCATTTCAAGTGCCGTAACTCCTTTGATCATTGATAGGTTTTTAGTTCACCTGAGCATTTGTGCTCAGGGTGAGCTTTTGTGACGGCTTTTTGTCTGTCATCCGTTGCATTGTCCATAAAATGTCAACAAATGCTTGTGAACACTCTAGAGGCCACAGTTTTGGACCAATCTTCATGAAACTTGGTCAGGATGTTTGTCTACATGATATCTTGGGTGAGTTCGAATTTGGGTCAGGTGGGGTCAAAAACTAGGACACCAGGTCAAATCTTTAAAAAAGAATTTGTGAACATTCTAGAGGCCACAGTTTTAGCCCAATCTTCACTAGATTTAGTCAGGATGTTTGTCTACATGATATCTTGGATGAGTTTGAAATTGGGTCACCTGGGGTCAAAAACTAGGACACCAGGTCAAATCTTTAAAAAAGAACTTGTGAATACTCTAGAGGCCACAGTTTTAGCCCTATCTTCATTTAGATTTGGTCAGGATGTTTGATTATTTGATATCTTGAATGAGTTTGAAAGTGGGTCACATGGGGTCAAAAACTAGGTCACCAGGTCAAATCTTAGAAAATCCTTGTGAACACACTAGTGGCCACAGTTTTAGTCCAATCTTCATTAGATTTGGTCAGTATGTTTGTCTACATAATATCTTGGATGACTTCAGAATTGGATTATGTGGGGTCTAAAACTAGGTCACAAGGTCAGATCTTAGAAAAACCTTATTAACACTCTAGAGGTCACAGTTTTAGCCCTATCTTCATTAGATTTGGTCAGGATGTTTGATGGAGTTCGAAAATGGGTCATTTGGGGTAAAAAACTAGATCACCATGTCAAATCTTAGAAAAACAATTCCTCAGGCAAGGGGGTGTTTTTTGTCCCTGTTTGTCTTTATTCATCCCTTCCACGTAAAATAAGACCAATTTTATGAAAATCTATCAAAGGGTTTACGCCAATTGAAATAACATGATGTACGATTTCAATGGGAAAAGAAGTTACCTACCTTCTTATTATATATAAGGTTGATTTTTTTTTTTTTTGTATAATGCGACATTTTTTCAGTCAAAGCAACATACCAAGTACCTTTGCTTCTGAGTACTGATGATACATATAGATACTGTATGGTTGTATCTATTAATAATATGAGCAATGTTACCTTATGAATATTCATGTAAAAAATTTATTACTTAATGTGAATATCAATTTTTTTAACTCTATGGTATGGTATATGAAACAGTGTTTTGTCATGCAGACAGTGTAGTCTAAACTACAATACTGTATGAGAAAACCAAGGAAACTGAAATAAAGGAACTGATATTGTTTAAGAGTTACCAACTTGAGGCTTTTCTAATCTCAGACTAGTACTAGATAACTTCCTAACGTAAATTTTATGCATGTATGCTTAAATATTCTATATTTTGAAACAAAATTTTAAAGATATGCAAACAAATTTCATTTCATAATTATACAGACCAATTGAGGCATTGACATACCAGATATTTTGCCATTTCTCCAGGATCTGGAGCAGTCTGTTTTGTCGACAAGATCTAGTTATTTAACATTTCAATCTACCACATTCAATGAAGTATAAAACTTATAAATTAAATTTCATTCTGTACTCCTTGTGGTCTAACCATTTTAGATTTATTGGATGTTCATCATACAATCTTGATAGGTTGGGCTTGGAAACAGTTGGACTGGATGTGATACAGTAATTATTGCTTTGTGAATTTGTTTATTGGAAGTAAAGAAGTTATATGGAACATATTGCTGACTTGGCCCCATATTGGCGAAGCATTACATGGCTCGATATTTTAAATGTATAATAAAGAAAAAAATGGAAGATCATTTCATATTAGTGTATGTTACCCAAGAGTATTGAAGATATGATTTGAAGAAAGAGTTTGTTTCAATCGTTTTTGGGATAGTTTGAGAAATGCCAGATTTCCAATAAAATACGTATTTCTAGTGGATGCTGGTTTAGAACTGGTTTAAACAAAGGATCTTAGGTCTGCATTACATGAAACATCTAAAAATGATATTTTTCAATCAAAATTTTGAAGATCAAGAACTGGCTAATTTGTTTGAAATAGTGAAAACATTTTGCACCTATTTTCATTCAGGTATATATACCTGATATACCGTAATCACTCTAGTTTTGGGACACCCTTGATTTTTGAGAAAATAATTATTTTTCATGCCTCAAAATTTTTGGACACTTTTAATTTGATAGATATTTACCAATATTTAACAATTAGTTTTGTGACAAAATTTTATTCCATAATTACTGCTTACCCAATGCTTTTTATACGCCCGTACAAATTTTGTACAGACATATTATGTTTTCACCCATGGCGTTCGAGCGGGCATCCTTCGAGGAGTCCAGACTCCTATTCAAACAATTTTGATCCGATCCACTTCAAACTTGCTGACAATGTGTATGGGCATAATATCTCAGACAAGTTTGATTTCAAGCCAAATCGCCCCAGGCACTCCTGGATTATGGCCCTTGATATGTTGAAAATATGTGAAATTACAATGTAAAGACTCCTTTTCATACAATTTTGAACCGATCCTGACAATATATATAGGCATAATATCTCAGCCAAGTTTGATTTCCAGTAGAATCGCCCCAAGCACTCCTGGATTATGGCCCTTGCTTTGTTGAAAATACATTTAATTACCAGTGTCTGGACTACTATTTATAGTGTTTTTGTTTGATCCTCTTCAAACTTGCTGACAATGTGTATGGACATAATATCTCAACCAAATTCCATTTCCAGTAAAATCACCCCAGGAACACCAGGATTATGGCCCTTGATTTGTTTGAACATGGTGCATTTTAGGACAGCACATATTATGGGCGTATTATGCTTTGACTCTCGGAGCTCTTGTTCTTCTATACTGTTATGCAAATTTCGTATGGTTTTTTAGAAGCCCGTGCATGAAATTCACATTGTTGTGATATTTACTTAAAGCAGGTAAAGTATTATTTGTTTATCTAATTAATAAACCATACAGATACTCCAATTGCTTATCTTCAATTCCCATCCCTCTTTGCTCTTCCCTTACCCGTGACACATCGTTAAAAGGGAACAGGGAACAGGTCAGGTGGGAGCGGTTTGTGCTATATATTCGCATATGTGTCATTAATTGGCAATCAAGGACAATAAGCAGATGATAACAGCATAAGGGTTTTAGACTGTATATGTGCTTGTTTTTGACAAGTCTATATGATGTTGTACATATAAATGACATTAGAACAGCAATTCTTGTTTGATTTGTAAGTCCCAGAAAATATACTATTCCAACTGGCCGGAAGAAACTTTATGTGTCAAACATTGTAACTGATGTTAAATAAATAAAATTTATACTTTTAAACACAAATAAATCTTTCTTATTATTAAAGAATGGTATATATATGGATAAATACGCATGTGCATGATATTTATTAATGCACATTGAAAATTGATGCAATCACTTGACCTTATGAAAAAAATTGATGTGTACCTAAGTTTTGGGACACTTTTTGAAAAATATTTTTTATACAACTCAAAATTTTGGGACAAAATTTTTTGTTTCAGTGTCCCGAAACTTAAAGTGATGATGGTAGTAATATTTTAGAAATAAATGCAAAACTTAATATCAAAAATCTATCTCAAATAAGACATACTCTGTAAGGTGAGGAATTTTTATCTATGACCAAAAATGGTAGACATAATATTATAGGTTTGAATGATTTTATATAAATTCATTTGGGTTGTATCAGAGTTATGGCCCTTGACTTATTGAAAATGGCTTGAAGTAGGGGCAAGCTTGAACAAGTAAGAAGATAGTTGTCTGTTTAAAATGTTTATGGTGAAATAAAATCATTATAAAACTTCTAGTTACAGCACTTTGCTGGACCATGTTGTATTCACACAAAACAATTCAAAGATTTGGGACCCGTGGTATGAACCTTGATATATAATGGTGCAATGTTGATCCATTATAACATGCCCCATTATAACACAAAATCCAATATAGCATGGTCTAATGTTGGACCAAAATCTATATTTTATAAAAGGACTTATGGTGCAATGTCACATAACTATTTATATTTCGGCCCTATGTAACACAGTATCTAATCTTTGATCTTGAATATGGGGTTAAATGGAGCTGCACTGTATAAGTTAAATGGAGTGAAATTAATAAACCTACATTGTTTAACATTAAAATGTCTATCTTATAAGAAAATTAAATGAAAAAAATCGATACTGTATAGCATTATAATGGATAGCATAGTGCTGGATATATACTATAGAACATTATAATGGACTCCATAGTAATGTAGGATCTATTCTGTACAGCATTATAATGGAGAGCATATTAAAGAACCTACATTGTATCCCATTATAATGGAGAGCAAATTAATGGATCTACACTGTATAGCTTTATAGTGATGATCATAGTTATGGATCTACACTGTATTTGAGTCAAAATTAAACAATAAATTCTATACTTTTATCAGCATCTTTGTGGGGACGTTAATTGCAAGTGTGATGCATTAACCTGGAGTTACAAACGCCATTTGTTGCTCGTAAATGACAGTGGTCATCAAACCACTACTCATTAATAACCATTCACAAATAGAATAATCATTCCCATTTACAGGAAAAATTTATCATATTGACCGTGTCAATATATAAATGCTGATTGAATATTTGCTTTTACAAATTGATTTCTACATTTTTTTTTGTCCCACTTCTGAGATAATATTGGTCTTTCACAGGGAATGCAAATTTGTTCAAAATTATTTTGTTTTCTCATGAAAGGACCAAATATAATCAATAATATCATATACAAAGAAACAGTCTTTCCATTTAATGGAGAGATTTGAATTTAGTTATAGAAGTCTGAACATCTTTTCTAATATTCCTCAGATAGTAGGTGCAAAAGCAAACTTCATTTGATTCAGATTAATTGGCATTTATTTCTTTTCAGAAGAAAAAGAAACCAAGTTTTATTGGGGGAGAGGGAGGTATATATTGGCCCTTGTCCACCAGCCCTTCATGGAGCTGTTATTTTTTATTCAGTATTGTAAAACAAACTTATTTCATATGATTTGAAAGGACATCTTAAAATCTAGAAGTTAGAATTATAACTATCTGTAATATCAATTTCCTTCACAAACTATGCATCATTCAATAACGCAAAACTTTGGTGCACATCATAATTTCTTTTCAATGTTGTTATTTAGTATATTGGTAATCCAAATGAAACTGTCATTTCGGTGTGAAAATGCAGGAAAATGTCAATTAATATATGAGTGATATCATGTTAAAAATTGAAGTCATTTAAGCATCCTCAACAGTTATATACAAATATTGTTCATAATATGAGAACACGGACATTTCCTCATCATGACTTCATCTGAAAAGAATGAAATATGCACCATGACAAAGTTTTCCTCCAATCTACACAAAACTCAAACATAAACATACAAAATGATACAGACAGAAATAGGAAGTAAATCTGTCATGGGCATTTCTAGCTTGTCAATTAATTGAGAAGATATTGCTTTTCAAATAAACAGAAATAAGAAAGATTTGTATTTGAATGCCATTTTTCAGCCTTGAGAAAATAAGACACTATTTTATCATTTTTGTTTTCAAAACATACTATATCATTAATTTTTCTTTCCTTATTTTTCAGTGAGATCATTTTTGACTTTAAAGTAATTAGAATTGATGTTTTAAGAAACTTCATTGAGAGTGACAAGTATCATACTGAATTAATAATAACCAGTTGTAAAAGGTGGTACTGGTATAGTTCCCTTACTTGGCGCTCAGTATATTATAAGGGTGGTTCCAGGACTGATTGGCCCAGTGTCAGGATAATGTGACTAGGTGTGGTATCATACCACATGTCCATGGCGTGATAGTGCAGAGTGGCAGCACTATATCTGTGTTACCGATGGGCTCGTCGGTATAATTGTGGGAAAGATGACAAACAATCAACTGAAATATATACGAAAAAAAATATATATTTAATTGCTTCGATGACATGCAATCAGTTGTGTATCCAGTGAATGACTGACTTTCTTTAATAATAAAGTCAAAATATAAAATATACAAAATCAATATGGCTGACTGATTACAAAGAAAATATATATTAGTTATTTTACTTAACAAATATATGAAAATAACATAATGTAATGAATATTACTTTATCAATACTATTTCAACAAATAGGGAATAGGAATGCAATGAATGTTAACATATTTACCTGAAGTATATATACGAAAAATATATATTTAATTGCTTCGATGACATGCAATCAGCTGTGTATCCAGTGAACAACTGACCAGCAGGTGCATTCAGTTGGTCATTGTAACTCAAGCGTGATGTAAGCATACGGTGTCGAATAAAATTAAAGGATTACTTGCGTTGGTTAAACGTATTGCTTATTGATTCAAGGTAAATACATTATAATATAATATAACAAGATAAGTTACGGGTGAATAAATGATAAAAAAAAACGCATCACAAATATATTTTATTTCATTATCTATTTCAAAACTCGATGGTAAAATTGTGTATTTTATTTATAATAAAATGACTCTGTAACATCTGTCTCATGTAGACAAAAGTTTAAGAAGTTTTACCAAATAGAGTTGACCTAAATAAGCACAATCAATTTAGAAGATAGCCATTATCCTATAGAGACCCCTTGCCTTCAGTATTACTTTTTAGCTCACATGAGCACAACGTGCTCAAGGTGAGCTTTTCTGATCGCCTTTTGTCCGGCGTCCGTCGTCCGTCGTCCGTGCGTGCGTCCGTGCGTCCGTGCGTCAGGCGTCAACAATTGCTTCAAACAACATCTCCTCCTAAACGGCTTGGCCAATTTGAAAAATATTTTGCAGGAATGTTCCTTGGATGAAGCTCTACTAAAGTTGTATAAATGGTTCTGGTCCATTGCATAATTAGGTCACAGGAGCTAAAAATAGATTTTAAAAATGAAAATTTAAAAAATCTTCTTCTCTGAAACCACAAGGCCTAGCCTTTTGATTTTTGGTATGTAGCATGATCTTATGACTCTCTACCAGGATTGTACAAATTATGACCCTGGGGTCAAAATTGGCCCCGCCCCAGGGGTCACTTGATTTCACATAGGCTAATATAGGAAAAATTAAAAAATCTTCTTCTCTGAAACCACAAGGCCTAACCTTTTGATTTTTGGTATGTAGCATATCTTATGCCCTACAAGATTGTACAAATCATGCCCTATGGTGATAAATGACCCCGCACCAGGGGTCACTTGTTTTACATAGAGTTATATAGAAAAATCTTAAAAAATCTTCTTCTATGAATCAATAAGGCCTAGAGCTAAGATTTTTGGTATGTAGTAGCATCTAATGGTTCATTACAAAGATTTTCAAAGTCTTGGCCCTACGGTGATAAATGACCCTGCGCCCAAGTCTTCTCTGAAACCATATGGCCCATTGCTTAGGTATTTGGTGTGTAGTATTGTCAGGGGTAAAATGTTTTAGATTAAGTTATATCAGAATCCTTGTCTGTTTAAAAACCTTGACATCAGTTGAAGCAATGGTACTCAGGTGAGCGATTCAGGGCCATCATGGCCCTCTTGTTATTAAAACATATTAAATGCATATATATATGTGAGAAAAGAGCAAACATCTAATCCACTTCAAAGGCATTTTAAAAGGAGCATCCCATGCATTCCCTGGCTCCCAGCAGCATATCTTTCGCCAATGGAATACAGCTATCACATATCATAGTAAACGCTTTGCATATCACTGCCAGGTTCTCCCTTCCTCGGCGGCTTTACTTTAAAGAGATAACCCAGAAAGCGCAATGGAAATATGACATATCTGCAATGCTTGCTTCGGTAGTTTCATCACAATTATTTGATATCACTTCCATCTGATAGTATCAGGGCGTATCGCCAATTTGGTGCAATCTGATAGTTTGGATGAAATTGTTGAATCTTCGGAATCTGGAGGGCATGCTCTCTCTTTTACGGCACAGATATACCTAGTAGAGATATTTATTACATATTTTTTTGAGCAAGTGCAGATGCAACTTGTCATAATTAACACTTTGAAATGTTCATATTAGATGTGCTAGATTTACGTTTTATAGGTTTATATGTTAAAAAATCATAATGTGAATTCCCCTGATTAAATTACCGGTATCCTGAATGTATCATAGAGAAAAACTTCACATTTTTTTCAATTTGTAAACACTGTTTGATATATGCAATAAAGTTTTTTGGAAAATAATTTGAGCAATATATGTTATTTTTGTTATAATTATGTTTGTATTTATGCTTTTGTTCTAGCTCAATTGAAAAGTAAAATCTTCATGCCAAAGTCAGTATCTGCAGGTACTGTTAATGGAGGTTCTCTTGGCACTTTTTATGGGCCTGAATCTTGTTCATAACTTTTGCTAAATTCATAGCATGAAAAGACCTATGCGAACAACATAAAACCAGATCAGCCTGCGAGTAACTCGCAGGCTGATCAGGTTTTATGCTGTTCGCTGCTCCTCAGTAGTCTGGAATTGAGGGCTTTATAATTAAATTTGGTAAGGTTTAACTGTGGTTTTCTGCAGATCAGGCTTTATGTTGTACCTACTGAGTGCGTCAAAATGAGTCTATATGAGGGAAAGGGTTAAGGTCTAAACAAGGACACACCAGTCCTGGTGTCTGCCCAAGCATTGGGATGTCATAGGTTTCGATCACTGGCCATGACATACCAAATTTGTTAACAATGGTACTGGTATAGCTAGTTGCCTTGATGCTTAGCGTTCCAGGACTGGTTGGCTTGGTGTCAGGATGATTAGACAGGTCACATGTCTACGGCTGATACTACAGTATTGCAGCACTATATCTGTTTCAAGTTAACATGGTCTCCAAATGACTGAAATACTGTTGGTGGGACATTAACCTTAAATAAACAAAATATGGTCAAAATGAGTGTGATTTGTAAAGTTCAAAATCTGTTTACTATGAATCTCTTTATGGCAATGCATGTTTTTTATTAAAGAACTCAATATTAGACTCATTTGAATTACAGACGGAATAAGAACAAAAAAAAACAAAAACAATATAAATGATATATTATTGAATTATGGTTGTTGTTTTTTTCTGACTGGTTGTAAGATCCTTTGAATTATCTTTATCAGCATGCTGAATAAAAATGTTCCTGGATTTGGGAACTAATAAACCACATTGTTGATAAGACAAAGACTCACAGAGTGCAAGTACTAAATGATCGTTTGACCTTGACCTTATCTACTCTAAACTCTGACCTTTCTACACATTTCAGATTTCGTATTTGTCTGTTACTCCTAGAAATAATGTGGTTAGACCACATATTTCCAGGTAAGCAAACATTTGTTTAATCAATAAGGAGCAAGAAGTGTATCAGTGGTGAATTATGATTAGATTATGGATTTGAAATTGCCAAGACCTCTGATCTGGAGTGGGTGATGTTAAACCAATGTTAACCATGCAGGCTGAGATAAACCTCAAGAGCTCCAGAATTTTGTCTATCAATCTTCACTGGTTGTATAATGCATGGGAAATTGATTTAGTTTGTAAGCACAAGGTGATTAATTATGCGTGAGATGATGATGTCACTCGGTTCAGGTGAAAACAGCAGGCAGTCTAGTGTGGCAGGCACTACAGGAAACATGGCTGTGCTGCTTGTACGCGGCCATCAGGCACTGAGTTTTAACTTTACCTTACTTAATGTTCACTGTGTTAAAAAGATATAACAACTGTTAATTTCTGAGGTAGGTGGGATGGGGATGAGTTTTGAGGTGGGCACCTATATTGAGTTTAAAATTGCCCTTATCTTTTGTGTTTTTTTTTTTTTCTTCCCTTTTTAGCAGAGAAACCACCAATGACTTATTTAAACTATATATTGCAGGGCAATCATGTTTTGTGGTTTATATAACTTCACATGTATTTATTCAATACTGATAATTGTTTTCCTTCATTATTGTGAAGTGCACCAAATGTTTATGCCAGAGTTATAATGCATCTTGGTTCCATGAGATATACATGTAGCAGGGTGGGGGCCTCCTTAGCTGAGTGGTTACAGTTTCTGACTCACTATCACCTAGCCCCTCACTGCTGTTGGTTCAACTCCTTGAAGAGTCACTGAGGAGGCCCTCAAACTATAGCTTGTGGTTTTTATTTGATTTTATGCACTCAGTATCATTAGCTGGATAGCCTTCTAGCTGGCTTGCAGTAGGTTGGTGGTTCTACCCAGATGTCTCCATGCATTCAGAGTCTTCCTTCACCTGTAATTAGCTGGACATCGCTATATGACTGAAGTACTGTCAAGGCAACGGTAAACTCAAATAGTCAAGTCATTAGCTGGATGCCACTGTATGACTGAAATAGTGTCCTTAAACTCCAGTACAACAACAGTATAGCTGAGTTATGTTTCTTGATTTATTGCAAGTATCTGGCCTCTCTCATTGTTATGTGATTGACCAGTGGTAGTGCTGACTGACAATCATCCAAAAGGTGTGGGTTTGATCTCCACTGAAGACAAGAATTTGTCCTGACCTCCCCATGTGCAAAGTACTGGTCCAAATCTAGAACTGTTATGGGGTTGAGTTTGAGTTGTAGGAAATTGTTTCCCAGTCAGTGTTAAAGATTTAATTATATTTTTTATGCCCCAAGTTGTTATAATTCTCTTGGCCTAAATAGATGTTGGTGGGAAAATCTTCCTTGCTCTAGATGTGAAGAGGTACCTGCGTCATCTCTCCCAGTATATAATCATATAATTATGTCTGTTGATTATCATGAAAAGCTACATGCATTTTTGTATCAGACTTGTTGATTATTTCCCCATTAGCTGAATGCTAATTATGCCTCCCATATGCTTATGTATTTGCACTGTCATTTGACACACACCTTCCCTATGTTTGATGTAATAATTTACAGTGATTTTGCAATAACATTTTATTACATTGATAATTGTGCCATGATGGGTTGATTATTATTGTTTCTGCTTTTTTTTGAGAAAAAGAAATTAAAGATAATGATAATCAGCTCCTTGATATGGAGAAACAGAACTATGCTGTGTTATACTTGATGATATGAGGTTTCCGCTTTCTTTTTGCAGATTTTTTTCGTTGTCTTAAAAAGAACTGCAATTTGTCTTTGACCAAAACTCCTGTCAGTACTTTGATAATTTACAGTGTTCACTTCTTTGGAGATGATTCAGTATTTTGGTTTTTGTAATTTAAGAGCTTGAAATTTTATTAGCCTATATTAAAGTGTTATCATGATTGTTTTTATTGTTTCCTTCTGTAACTTTTTATAAAATCAAATAAAAACCACAAGCTATAGTTTGAGGGCCTCCTCAGTGACTCTTCAAGGAGTTGAACCCACAGCAGTGAGGGGCTAGGTGATAGTGAGTCAGAAACTGTTACCACTCAGCCAAGGAGGCCCCTACCCTGCTACATGTATATCTCATGGAACCTGCAAGGTGCATAACTCTGGCATAAACATTAGTTGCACTAATGAACTTTTTAAGATGGGTAAAATAGTCATGACTGCCATTCTGCACTGTTATTTTAGATATAATATAGAATTATTTTTTTTTGCTCAGTGAATGCTTATTGAGTAAGATCATTTTATGCATGACTTATTGATGATCAATGACTGTTTTTTTAAACCATTTTCTTAGTAGTGGTTTATGTAAGAAATCAGTCCCTTTTCAACTGAAAATTGTTATTAATTCATAAATGGACTTGTCTTTTCTCTATTTTGGACAGTATACTGAGCAGGGTGCTTGCTGAAAACTGTTTGACTGAATAATGAACAGTGCAGACCATGATCAGACTGTAAAGATATATAGGCTGATCTTGGTCTGCACTGATTGCAAAAGCTGTTGTTATTAGTGCCAGCAGCATTGTAAGGGTAAATAAATATACTGAAATATTAAGATTTATTTTTTGTAAGAATTATTTTTTGAAAGTTTTGCCAATATTGTCTTACTGTTTGTATGGTATAATATTCATTAAATAAAATCTTGTGTCCTGTATATCTCAAAATTGATTGGAGCCAAAATCATAAAACAAGACAGAAATGTTCACCAGCATGTGGGATTTAATTTTGAAATTCATCGAGTCATAACAGAGTTATGGGCCCTGAGTTGTTGAAAATGGTACATGAATAATTAAATAATGGTTTATCATTTATAGCTTAATGTCAACTCGTTCAGTTAATCCCATACTGCACATTGTTAAGTTAGATCAATCTGAAAGCAATTTGCTCAATATTAATGGGGTTAATTTAATTAACTGTTTGCAATGAATATTTCATCAGATTCTAATGTAAAGGCACAGGTAAGGTGCACTTAGTATAAAAACTGATCAGCCTGCAGTTTACTGAAAATAAATATCACCCAAAAACAATTTCCTAACTTACTCAGCAAAATCTTTTTTGGTAAAGCCAAAAATTCAACAATTCATTTCATGTTGTATGGACTTGAAACACATAGGCAACATTGGAGAAATAATTTCTTTTAATTTCCGGGAGTGATTAAAATGCCTGGAGAGATAGAGAAGTAAAAAAAAATAAAGAGCAGGAAATTCAAATTTGCAGATGTAAACAGGTGGCAAGATGGATGATTCAAAGTATTGAAGGTACCTGCAATATGGACCTCTCTTCCTGAGTTCTTAAAAAAAAATTGAGTCTAAAAGCTGAGTTTGCACATCTTTCTCTCTTACACACTTTTTCTTTCCCCCTCTTTGTTATACCCATGAAGTGAAAAGTTTATAAACAACATATATCATTGTCCTAATATATTTTCGTTTTGTTGATTGATAGCTCTCTTTTCTTTTTTTCTCAAGTAAGATGCAATCTCTTTTATGAATCTTACCAAAGAGAAATAAAACAACAAAAATGTTAATGAAATGTGTATGCTGTCTACAAATGAGACCCAGTAGTCAAAAAAACAAGTTGACCTACTGACCTAGTTATAAAGACAATAATTATGGAGCAATTATTATCAGTATTATGGCACAAATTTGCTTGTTTATTGTGGGAAATAAAATAGACAAGTCGTATTTTTATACAATTATTTTTTACTGTTGAGGTAAACCATCCACACTACTGTGGTGCATGATAACTTAACAGCCACACCATGTGAGTGGTTGCCGTGTGCCAGAGATTTACTGGTCTAGTTCCCCTGTCATTTCTCAGGCAACTGTTGCCATTGCTTTCACTGTAAATGGTCTGTGACTACCACACAGGAAACCAGCTTGTTCAAGCAGGTAGGTAGGGATGGTTCCCTGCTCATGGGTGGAACCCACATGTATAATTATGGTTGTTGGATATTTAGGACTTTCTGCCTACAGGCAGAAAGTCATATTGGGTTTGTACTGTTTTTTTATTATTCTTCTTCTTCTTCTTATTCTTTTTTTCTTCCTCTTATATTTGTGTTAATTTCGAGGTGTTGCCATTGACTCAGAACAATGAAAATTTTATGGCATATATTTCAAACCATGAGCTTTCGGATGCAATGAATTTCATATTCATATGACGTCAAATAACGTCAGATTTGACGTCAGGTGAAAAAGTTTGTACGCGGTCTACAGCCATTATTGCTGGACCGATTTTCATCAAACTTTCACAGAATGTGTATGTTAGGCTCTAGTTGTGCATCCCGGTGTCCGTTTTACCAAATTCGAAAAGGCAAAAGTTTTATGGCGAATCCAAGATTCGAACTAATGACGTCAAATTTCAAATGCGTATAAAATCGCTTCCAATAGAGCTAGGAAGCTGATATTTGGACTGAATATTAATCTCTAGGTTTTCTTTATATTCTAAAAAGATGAACGTCATATGACGTCACATGACGTCATAATGCAAATAAAACTTTCGTATTAAAACTTAACGGTTTTTAAGCCCTGTAGGCTTCATTTTTTGTATGATTTGCTTGAAATTTTGTCTGAAGATGCAGTATTAGATTCTATGGAGCCATGTCACTTTCGTTTCCGGCAAATCCCAAAGGTCAAGGTCATATATCAATTATCGGCTTTTTCTTCGGCCTTAAATATCTCAAAAACGGTAAATATTCTATCGAGACACTATGCGTATAATTTGTAGTGCTTAGAAAGACCTTTCAGATGATATTTAGTTTTTGATGATCGGGGTTGAATTGGTTGAGTTATGGCGGAAAAATTAAAATTTGTTAACCCCCAGTGTGTTTAACAGTTTATATCCCGAAAACCTTTGATTTTTCAAAATATGATGATGAATATTATTTGTAGAGCAATGTTTGGCCGTTCTTTTGATGCCTAAACTTTAATGATTGGCCAAAGATTGATGGAGTAATGGGGAAAAAACGAAATTCGTGTATGTAGCTTTGGTGAATTTTTCATTTTTCAGGTGGTTTAAGAGCTTGTATCTCAAAAAGTATTAGTAATATTCCTAAACATAAAGCGTGTGAAATGTAGAGAATTTTCAGACGATTATTTTGGTACCTTAATTTTAAATTGAACAAAGTATAAGGAAGTTACATCAAAAATAAGAATTTAAACATGTAGAATTTCAGCGATTCTGCCGTGTTGTCAATCTTTTACGGCTAATATCTCAAAGCCCATTAGAAAAAAGTCCACATCTTAAGCGAGTGAGATGTAGAGAATTTTAAGACGATTATTTTGGTACCTAGAGTTTTAAAATTGATTAAAGTATAAGGAAGTTACATCAAAAATACGAATATAAACCCAAGTGTAAGAATTTCCGAGAAATATCCTACTTTCGCTTTCACGTTAAATTGAAGCATTTTCGGAAAATATGTAAGTTTACAGCTATGTATTAGTCATATAAATTGCAAAAAAACTTTTAACTTATATCATATTGATATTACTAACTAAACAAGCGTACCTTTTCCGGTGGCCGAGTGGTTAGAGCGTCCGCCTCGGGAGCGGAAGGTCGTGGGTTCGATTCCTGACCCGACATACCAAAGTCGTAAAAAATGGAACTGTTATAGCTCCCTTGCTTGGCGCTCAGCATATAAGGGTATTTGCAGGACTGGTTAGCGCAGTATCAGGATGATGTGACTGGGTGTGGTATCATGCCATATGTCTACGGCGTGATACTGCAGTGTGGTAGTCCTATACCCGCATGAAGTAGACATCGTGACTGGCTGAATTACTGTCGGTGGGACGTTAAACCCAACAAACAAACTGATATCATATATGGCAGTGTTTACTACACCGATCACTACACACGAGGTGTGCACACTGGCGCATGTTGACGTCTTTTGTAAACGTTTATTAAAGTTGCTTATATAACCATGTTTATAGATAAACATTTACATAAGAATGAGGAGTTTCGGAAATATTTTTTTGCAAAGGGACTCCTAAGGAAAGAAAAAGATGCTAAATTAAATACTAAAATACAAGTTTAGTTTATTAGGTTTAACGTCCCACCGACAGTATTTAAGTCTTTTGAGACAATGTCTACTTGAGACAAATGTAGTGTTGTCACACTGCACAGTATCACGTCGTAGACAGTTGGCATGATACCACACCCAGTCATATTAACCGGACACCGGGCCATCAGTCCTGGAACTACCCTTATTAAGCTGAGCGCTAACCAAGGGAGCTATACCAGTACCTATATTTACGAATTTGGTAAATACAAGAATTGAAATAATTGATATAACGTTTTTAAACAACTTACAGATCATGTGTTATCTCGTTTGATTTGGTATTTCCGGGTATTCCTAGCCTTGGTATCATCCGCTGACACCGACTTTTTTAAATGATTATTTTTTACATATTTCGTTCTTTCCTTAATGTCAATCAGTTGATATTTTCTGATTTCTCAACTAATTAAAACAAGATAAATAAATAAAAAAAACAGCCATCACATAAATTGATTGAAATCTGAAAAAGAAATGAGCCGACGGTCAAAAAATGCGCGAAATTTATGTGTTACATCCATATTTGGAAAGCACGTGCACGTGCGTGAATACTTTAACAACACGCTGACGTAACAATTATATGGTACCATCTTCTAATATAGCAGCATAACGTAGTAATAGGGCGGGGCAAACTCTAAGTTAGTCAGTGTTAATTAAGTATAGGTTAGTGTTTTTTTTTAGTAAGCATTAATGAAATTAAATCGGTGTGGCGCGGCAAAGCCGCGCGACCGATTTAATGGACTTAATGCTTACTAAATAACATTAACCTACTTAGTGTTTGGAATTATATTTTGAAATTTAACGCAGTCGCACATTCCAAATATTGTATTGATTTTTGAGACTCCGCCCTATCAACCTGTTCCCGGCGTGAATTACATCACGTGACATGTAACATGTTATGTCAAAGGTCAATGCGTCGCTCTAGCTGTGTATATCTACGCTCCAAATGAGCATTGAACCGGAAGCCGACTTTGATCTCTTCGGCAAAAAAGTGGTGATTGAAATTTTAATAAAAGATACTGTTTAGAAAGGTTCATATATCTGCACCTCTATATATTGTGTTTTGGACATTATTATTTTTTTATTTATTTAAGTAACCCTTGTTTGTTAGAGTTTTTTTTTCTTCTCTTCTCATTATTTATATACATTTTTCAATTTGAATTTATTTAATCGGATATTTACTTAATCGCTTTGTTTATTAATTAGTTATATATTGCCCATTCTCTGTTAACATGTGTAGACATTGAAATTACACAAGTGTCTTTAAAGCGATGACCGATACTAATGTTGTTAGAACTTGTGGTCAAACCCTCTTACTTATTTTTTTAAATCTTCAATGTTGTATCACCATTACTTAGGCAATAATACATGTTTAAACTAAACTAAGCGGAAGGACAGAGTTCTTTTGTTATTTTGGATTAATCAGAATGCTGGTGAGTAAATGTTTGTTCTCTATGGTTGCTGTGTATTATTTTTTGTCGATGTTCATGCGTTCACATCAAAAATCCCTGTAACACGTTACACATTCGTGCTGTAAGGGACATTGGCATCCAAACTTACCCTCATTAGATAGATCTATTCAAGAGAAATAATTCTTTACATTTTAAACATGGAGTCACCCGACTACTTTTTGACCTATTTAAGGCCAAATGACATGCGTATGAATTTAGTGCACCGGTCGGCCATTTCATGCCAATTTTCTCAAAAATCCCCCCCCCCTCGGTAATGCTAAACTATTAAGATTGTTGTGCAATAAGGCCTCCAAATGGGCATGTTATGACTATTTTAACTTTTCTATAGAATTCAATCCTTTATTACATGTCTTTCAGTCAAAATCTCACCTTAATCAGCATTAAATAGGTCACTTTTTTCTGTGTAGGAACATCCGGTAACCAAGGGCAGGTAATTGTGGTCTTAGTCTATTTTGGAACACATAAAGCTCCGCTTCTCGACACATCTTGACGCACATGCGCATGAAGGTGTTTGAAGCAGGTTTTAAATTGATCAGTTGATTTAGCGGAATAGTGTTTAGTGACAAGTTAATGCCGATTAAATGAATTAAATGGAGACAAAATTTTGAAAAAAATGGAATGATTTCATTGGACAAAATATAATTTTAAAGACTAAGAGAGAATTAAGCAGTTACGAAGCCGTCACTCGCTACGCTCATTCTGGCTTCTTAACTGTTAAATTCTCTCTTAATAAACACTATAACGAATACAGTCGTCTCCATCGTATGTACAAGCATTATTGAAATTTAACTCACGAGGCTACACGCGTCGACGAATCTATTTCATAGTAGCATTTACGGTTTTATTCCCGCGACTGTACACGAAATTAAAAAAAAAAGAATTTTGATATGCAGAATTAATATGTTTAAGTTTAATTGCTTATATTTTGAAAACCTATAAAACTAGACCCAAATTCAGTTGAATTGTAGGGATTTTCAGGACATTTATTTTGGTACCTAGAATGCTAAACTTGGAATCTCTCAGCCCCTCACCGCTGTGGGTTCGAATTCCGGTAGGGACTTCGGATTTTTCATGTGAGGAAGCCTTCCAGCTGGCTTGCGGTAGGTCGGTGGTTATATCCGCGTATCTCTGTGTACTCGGGGTCTTCCTCCACCTGTAATTAGCTGGACGTCGCTATATGATTGAAATACTATCGCAGTGACGGTAAACCCCATTACAACAACAACAACAACAACAACAACAACAACAATTAAAATTGGTCAAGTTATAAGAAAGCGATATCAAAATAAAGATTTATTTATTTTCGACATATGGCTTACTTCACAAAGTTCATGCATGAGAAGTCCATACGAAAAAAAAGTAAAAGGTAGGAAATATAATATATATTATTTCTAACGGTATTAATCTTTACATTTCAAAATGTTGCAGAAAGTCCTATCATTCGTATCAACGAATGAAATCTAGTTCTATTATTTATTAAACAGGTATCTAGTGTCTTCTTATATTTGCACTCCTGTTTCACAAAGTGAAATGAGGGCTATATGTCACCTAGGAATTTTGCTCATCATAGCCTGTCACATACTTCATGCCCCTTTCTACAATCACATTTCCCTAAGTAAATTGGTAACTGCTGTTCATCATACCTTCACGCTTGGAATAATGGTTTATCATTAGATCAGTCAGCAGAAAAGGGTAGACAACTGTGTCAAGGATCATCGCCCTTCTTTTGTCTTAGAACTTTGGTTTAAGTTTGGATGCAACATACTGTCATGTGTATATCTCAGTAACAGTCAGTTACAGGGTTGACCTCAAACTTCATAAAGATATACAGGGGGCATCATACCACTGTGACCTTGACTGAATTCATTCTAAATTATGACCCCTTTTAAACATAGAAATATTTGTGAAAGTTTGTTTGCAACTGATAAGTGGTAAAATAGTTGAGTGCACTGTCTTATCGACATCACTTGCTTTATTTGCAAAAGATATTTTATATTCAAATAAAACCTTGATATATACAACTATATATACATTAATAATACCTTGATATATACAACTATATATATATACATAAATAATACCTTGATATATACAACTATATATATATACATAAATAATACCTTGATATATACAACTATATATATACATTAATAATACCTTGATATATACAACTATATATATACATTCATAATACCTTGATATATACAACTATATATATACATTCATAATACCTTGATATATACAACTATATATATACATTCATAATACCTTGATATATACAACTATATATATACATTAATAATACCTTGATATATACAACTATATATATACATTCATAATACCTTGATATATACAACTATATATATACATTCATAATACCTTGATATATACAACTATATATATACATTAATAATACCTTGATATATACAACTATATATATACATTCATAATACCTTGATATATACAACTATATATATACATTCATAATACCTTGATATATACAACTATATATATACATTCATAATACCTTGATATATACAACTTATATATTTTCATAATACCTTGATATATACAACTATATATATACATTCATAATACCTTGATATATACAACTTTATATATACATTAATAATACCTTGATATATACAACTATATATATACATTCATAATACCTTGATATATACAACTATATATATACATTCATAATACCTTGATATATACAACTATATATATACATTCATAATACCTTGATATATACAACTATATATATACATTCATAATACCTTGATATATACAACTATATATATACATTCATAATACCTTGATATATACAACTATATATATACATTCATAATACCTTGATATATACAACTATATATATACATTCATAATACCTTGATATATACAACTATATATATACATTCATAATACCTTGATATATACAACTATATATATACATTCATAATACCTTGATATATACAACTATATATACATTAATAATACCTTGATATATACAACTTTATATATACATTAATAATACCTTGATATATACAACTATATATATACATTCACAATACCTTGATATATGCAACTTTATATATACATTCACAATACCTTGATATATACAACTATATATATACATTCATAATACCTTGATATATACAGCTATATATATACATTAATAATACCTTGATATATACAACTATATATATACATTAATAATACCTTGATATTTACAACTATATATATACATTCATTATACCTTGATATATACAACTATATATATACATTAATAATACCTTGATATATACAACTATATATATATACATTAATAAAACATTGATATATACAACTTTATATATACATTCATAATACCTTGATATATACAACTATATATATACATTAATAATACCTTGATATATACAACTATATATATACATTAATAATACCTTGATATATACAACTATATATATACATTAATAATACCTTGATATACAGTCAACATCGTACATGCGACCACCTGTATTAAACGACTTTTTTATTAAACGACCGTTATAAAACCCGCCCAAACGTTTTTACTATATCAATTTATCCCATTAAGCGACTTTTTTATTATGCGACCAGCGACCACATAAACCAAGTCCCAGCACGTAAGATTATGCACAAAATCAACTTTATTGAGCGACCGTGTTTGATTCCGTTGCTAATTATCGTGTACGATGGAGCATGTGTACATATTCATCTTTAACACATCCGAACAAACAAACAATTATCCCGATCATAAGTGCTCACCTGAAACCAATTTGTCCACGCATGACTGCACCATGTGCAACTAAATTCTAAATATAGTTCCTGGTTCCCGTTTCAAAAGTTACTATGCATAACATAGGTGAAACCATCCCTCCAAATGCCGAATACTTCGGATTTTGGTAAAAGAAAATTTGGGAATAAGGTAAATTAATACTTCCGGATGCAATGCGTACCATCAATAATTCGTAACTATAAGTATATACTTTGCGTTTTATGATACTCGACGAGGGCGCACGGTTGAAATAAATTTATCGGGGGTTTCTGGATTTATGTTAGACAGAGACATAAAGAAAGCTCATTGCTAAATAATATTTTTCTTGAAATTGTCCGAATCAATACATGAATACGATGTCAAATGTGTTTTTCCACCGAATACCAAATGCAAACCTCAGCCAATGATCCAATGATCCAAGGTATTATTACATCGTATTTATGTTGTAATATAATCTAACGTTATGATACAATTTAGCTTACAGTTTGTATATTTATGACTTGTTTGCCTGGATTTCCAAACAAAATCTATTAAGAGACCATTTCATTAAGCGACCACTTTTTGGCAGTCCCTTGAGCGGTCTCTTAATACAATGTCGACTGTATACAACTATATATATACATTAATAATACCTTGATATATACAACTATATATATACATTCATAATACCTTGATATATACAACTATATATATACATTCATAATACCTTGATATATACAACTTTATATATACATTAATAATACCTTGATATATACAACTATATATATACATTAATAATACCTTGATATATACAACTATATATATACATTCATAATACCTTGATATATACAACTATATATATAAATTCATTATACATTGATATATACAACTATATATATACATTCATAATACCTTGATATATACAACTATATATATACATTAATAAAACATTGATATATACAACTTTATATATACATTCATAATACCTTGATATATACAACTATATATATAAATTCATTATACCTTGATATATACAACTATATATATACATTCATAATACCTTGATATATACAACTATATATATACATTCATTATACCTTGATATATACAACAATATATAAACATTCATAATACCTTGATATATACAACTATATATATAAATTCATTATACCTTGATATATACAACTATATATATACATTCATAATACCTTGATATATACAACTATATATATACATTCATAATACCTTGATATATACAACTATATATATACATTCATAATACCTTGATATATACAACTATATATATAAATTCATTATACCTTGATATATACAACTTTATATATACATTAATAATACCTTGATATATACAACTATATATATACATTAATAAAACATTGATATATACAACTATATATATACATTCATAATACCTTGATTTATAAAACTATATATATACATTAATAAAACATTGATATATACAACTATATATATACATTCATAATACCTTGATATATACAACTATATATATACATTCATAATACCTTGATATATACAACTATATATATACATTCATTATACCTTGATATATACAACTATATATATACATTCATAATACCTTGATATATACAACTATATATATGTACATTCATTATACCTTGATATATACAACTATATATATACATTCATAATTTGATAATACAACTATATATATACATTCATTATACCTTGATATATACAACTATATATATACATTCATAATACCTTGATATATACAACTATATATATACATTATAATACCTTGATATATACAACTATATATATACATTCATAATACCTTGATATATACAACTATATATATACATTCATAATACCTTGATATATACAACTATATATATACATTCATAATACCTTGATATATACAACTATATATATACATTTATAATAACCTGGATATATACAACTTTATATATACATTCATAATACCTTGATATATACAACTATATATATACATTCATAATACCTGGATATATACAACTATATATATACATTCATAATACCTTGATATATACAACTTTATATATACATTCATAATACCTGGATATATACAACTATATATATACATTCATAATACCTGGATATATACAACTATATATACATTCATAATACCTTGATATATACAACTATATATATACATTCATAATACCTGGATATATACAACTATATATATACATTAATAATACCTTGATATATACAACTTTATATATACATTCATAATACCTTGATATATACAACTATATATATACATTCATAATACCTTGATATATACAACTATATATATACATTCATAATACCTTGATATATACAACTATATATATACATTAATAATACCTTGATATATACAACTATATATATACATTAATAAAACCTTGATATATACAACTATATATATATATACATTCTTTAAAACTTCTAACCTATCATGATTACTGTTGTTGAATAAGTCATATGTTAGGGCTAATCCTTTTGACAGTTAGGGCCATATATCATTGACAAGGTGGGAAGCAGTGATCTTAATCATATACAGTTATAGTTTGCAATGCTATTTTTTTTTTTGGTGGGGGGGGGTATGGGGTGGGGGATTCACCCTTCATCCATTGTCTGTTATCGTGCAGCGTCCATTGTGTGGAATCAACAGTTTATTTTTAAGACATCTCCTCTGAAACCGCTTGGTAGAAATTCATGAAACTTGGAATGAATGATCCTCTGGTGTCCTTATACAAAAGTTGCTAAAATAAACTTGATCCATGCAGAAGTCTGGTTGCCATGGCCAACGGACTTAACCAAGTAAAATTAATTGACATGAATGTTTTTTAAAAATAACTTATATACTCTGGTGAGCGATCTAGGGCCAAGTGACCCTCTTGTTTATGTAACACTGTGGACCATCATCAATCCAAGATAATTTTTTTTGATTGTGCAAAAAATTTTTATTTGTTAACAAATGTAGACCAAGCCATTGTCCTCAGCTGGTGTCTGGACGTATGATGTACAGTTATCAGATGGTAAAAATACAGAATTGGATATTGTCATCTCAGATTTAAGTAGCTTTCAAGTAGATGAAGCACTGGAACAAAAAACAAAAGAAAAGATTGTATTATCTTCTCAGTAACTGACAGACTGTCAATGATATTAACCAGCTAGTCATCTAATTCCTTTTATTCTGCTTTCCTACAGGAAGTTGAATTGCATGATGGGTATTATGTAGTCTGGTAAAACAAGCACCTGCTGTGGAGGTGGCGTATGTTATTGTTTACTGAGAACCCAAGTTTGAAGACTTAATTTCAGAGAACTGAATCACCATTTGTTGATATTGATGTTGTTGAGAATAGAGAAGGCAATTTTAGTGAACTAAAACACACTATTTATTTTGATGTTATGGAAAAATGGCTCACTTAAACAGATAAAATTAAATTACATGAAAAATACATGTAGTAAAGATGAGTGTATGAGTGTAATAAGATATTCAGATAAACATGCATTTTTGGCAGAGTAATGCCCCTTTGTTTATTTTGTATATTTTATGTTCTGAGTACAACTCCTTCAACTTTGATTTATCTCCCTTTTTTAGAAAAAAAAGACAAGTGTTTACATCAGCATGCTGCACTCTTGTTAAAGTTTTAAGTTTAAACTTATTTACTTTTCAACAATTGGAAACAAATTCTAACAACTTATATTAATCCCTCTTGTTAGTTCCCGGATTGGACTAGTACTTTGCATCTGGGAAGGTCATGAAAAATCCTTACCCCCAACGGTGTTCAAACTCAAAAACCTTCCAATCCTCAGTTCAGTACATTACCACTGTACAATGACGCCCTTCAACTTTTTTAATTAGAATGAAACAGACATCAGATTACCACAGATGGCTCAGTGGTAATACTTTCTCAGTCATGCAAAAGGGTTCATGATAATTTCTTAGCTTCGGATGCCCTAGAATATCAAAACATGGTGTAAAATGTAGCCAACTCACAATCATCATGGCATCAAAATGATAGAAGCCAGATTCCTATACAGGCAGTTAAGTTGTCTGGTTAACTGTATTGCCTGGAGTTTACAAATTTTATAATGATTAAAACACAAGCAGGTATTCAAGTAGATAACGTCTTTCTGAAAAGAATGGTGGCATTTGTGTGGTCTGCTGGGGAGTGATAATTTCAGGATATTGTAATGTAATGCCTCCCAGTAGGTTCTGTATCATAGCACGGGAAGTGTGGACTTGTAAAGGTAGATGCACCGCTTTAAATATATGTACACAAAAAAGCCCCAAAATCAGCGATACTGTCAAAATGTGACAGCAATCTGTATCCAGAGTCAAGTCCCTTTCCCAAGATCTGTTTTAGTACTTCCTTCTTAATCCTATTATAATTATGGATCTGTCTGTCCAGCCATCATTCAGATCATGCATATCACCAAAACTATTCAAGTCAGAGTCATAAAAAGTTTTGTTCTGAAATTCATTAAATGGCCTCTTAAATTGGGAAATAATGTAGAGTGGGGCACTCAATGTGCTGTGGACATATTTTTAGTTTTAAACAATTCTACCTGAGCTAAATTTGGTATTAGTCATATCCCAAGACTTAGTGACTCTGTCTGCAAAGTGTATCTGACCTAAACAAATATCTCATCGAAAAAATAAGATATTTAACTGATCCTCTGTGAATTGTCTCATCTTAACCCTTTCCCTCATATAGACTCATTTTGACGCACTCAATAGGTACCACATAAAGCCTGATCTGCAGAAAGCCAAACTCAAACCTTACCAAATTTAATTGTAAAATCCTCATTACCAGACCACTGAGGAGCCGCGAACAGCATAAAACCTGATCAGCCTGCGAGTAACTCGCAGGCTGATCTGGTTTTATGCTGTTCGCATAGGTATTTTCATGGTGTCCTCTATGAGGGAAAGGGTTAATGACATGGGAGACAATCTTCATTGCAATTAAATTCTCCTTTAAAATCTGTGGAGTTAAACATTCAGTTTCAAGTTTTTCAATATCACATACCAAGTAAGGAAGCTTGGCATTGGCTGGCTATGGTAAAAAATTTTGAACATGCACAAAATTTTCTGCCAGAGCAAGCAAGGGGTCTGCAACAATAGTATTCCAGTATAGCTCCATAAATATCGGTAGAGCACCCGAGTTGCGCACTGTAATGGATTGGTAGCTTGTCTGTTGTCTCAATTAATACTGTACTAGTACAGTCTCGTCAATGTACTAATAATAAACTATTGTTCTTAAGCGATATGATACCATGCTACTAACATTCTTTTACCGTAGTAATAGCATACTGTTACCGTTAAGCTGACAGAAAAGTTGTATTCAATAGCACATCAGCTGTATTGGTATTACAACAGGAACACCATGTTATGTCCATATCGCTATGTGAATTTTCAAGTGCTTTCTCACAGGAGCTCCTCCAATTTTCATGCTGTTTTTAATTATATGCTCCTGCATAGCATCAGTGAGGTACATGATGGCGGTAGTGTGTGGCAGTCCCTTTATGATAAGATGTCCTATACTAATATTTAACTGATATGTCAGTCCCATTTTGATTGGTCTTGTGGTTTCATCAATCGATGTGAAGTTTTTCAACTGGTTTCATTCATATAAGGTTTTAGAATTGTATTAAGTTTCAGCAAACATCAACTTATACCGCCACTATTCGTGGTGTACGAACGATGAATTGGACATATACGGGAGTAACTGTTTTTAGCTCACCTGAGCACAACGTGCTCAAGGTGAGCTTTTGTGATCGCCCTTCGTCCGTCGTCCGTCGTCGTGCGTCGTGCGTCGTCAACAATTTGCTTTAAACGACATCTCCTCTGAAACCGCTGGACAGAATTTAATGAAACTTGGCAGGAATGTTCCTTGGGTGAGGCTCTACAAAAGTTGCTAAAATAAAGTTGATCCATGAAGAACTCTGGTTGCCATGGCTACAAAAAGAAAAATAATTTGAAAACTTTAAAAATCATCTCCTTCAAAACTACTGGCCAGATTTCTAAATAATTTGGTACAGATGTTCCTTGGGTCAACCTCTACCAAAGTTGCTAAAATTATTCCGATCCGTTAAAAAACATGGCCGCCAGGGGCGGGGCTTATTTGCCTTATATGTATATAGAGAAACCTTTAAACAACATCTCCTCTGAAACCACTGGACAGAATTTGATTAAACTTGGCAGGGATGATCCTTGGGTAAATCTTCACAAAAGTTGCTAAAATAAACTTGATCCATGTAGAATTCTGGTTGCCATGGCAACAAAAAGAAAAAAAAAATGAAAACTTTAAAAATCATCTTCTTCAAAACTACTGGCCAGATTTTAAAATTAATTGGTACAGATGTTCCTTGGGTCAACCTCTACCAAAGTTGCTAAAATTATTCCAATCCGTAAAAAAACATGGCCGCCAGGGGCGGGGCTTATTTGCCTTATATGTATATAGAGAAACCTTTAAACAACATCTCCTCTGAAACCACTGGACAGAATTTGATTAAACTTGGCAGGGATGATCCTTGGGTCAACCTTCACAAAAGTTGCTAAAATAAACTTGATCCATGTAGAACTCTGGTTGCCATGGAAACAAAAAGAAACAAGAAATATCTTTAAAAAAGATATTCGGCGTAGGATGAAAGAAAAACGAGATTTTCATTCATGCATAAATATACTTTAATTTAAGAAACTTATAAATGGAAATATATGCAAAACACATTTCAAAGACTCAAATGTTATGATAGGTGATAAAAGCATTGTTGTAAATAATTGTAAAAAACATGTCTAATTTTGGTAGTGAACAATGATGAGTGGCAATGTTTTAAACAAGGTTTATTTTGCAAATAAGAAAATAGTCCACGAGATGTGTACAACAACAGGAATGTAGAAAAAAAAGTACAATTTTAAAATAATGTCTATATATATTCAAAACAAAATGTACAGTAAAGAATGACTAGACTATTATACAAAAGACACGACTGACCATTATCGTAAACAGGCTTACCTGCACCATAAAAAATTGTAAAATGATTAAAATCAGAATATGAAATGATTTGATATAACAAATATTTCAGAGTACCTCCAAATGTTCTTATTTAAAAGCAGTGTAATGTTATAAATTATCCTATGAACTATAAAAAAAATCTATGATAATCTGCTGCATAAAACCTAATTTAGTTCCAGGCTGATCATGTAATCAGCAGTTGTCTGCTCGTTGTAGTTAGGACATACAATTTTTTCTTCACCTTTATTTTATTTCTTACTGACAAAAGCTTGTTCAGGTCTGATTTTATCAGTTGTAAACTGTATCAAAATAGTTTATACAGGCATATACATTAATGATCAGCACCTTAAAGCATAGATTCATTGATAAAGGACTTCTAGAACATTCCGAGGAAAAGCGCGCGAAAGACCGACGCACAACAAATTTAGTACGCTCTAGAAATAGTTCAGTATTTTTTCTATGAAATATACTTATTTATAGACGGTAATACAAAAAATTATATCTGTAAATAGGCTTGTTTGATATTTGTTCATAATTTTAAGGGGTGGAAGAATTCAATATACATAGTAATTAAGGGGTTTCATGTCATAACACGGTGGATTCTTTTTGGTTGTTTTAAATCATTTTCACAAAGTAGCATTCCTCAATTGATGGAAAAGGATTGTATTTAACTTACTGAAATCACTTTCATGTTTACATCAAAAAGAAAAGTAATAACACCAAGCTGAATGATATATACAAGCTGCACCCCTTATTTACAGTAATTTTATAGTCCATAACGATGCGTTAACCAATAACAGGAGTCCTTTTATTCAGCTTAGAATTATTTACCGCTGTTAGCGTACATTTGATTGGTTTAAGATGCGAGTTGAAATCGAAATTATACAGCTACACCGAAAAAAAATATGAAAACTTTAAAAATCATCTTCTTCAAAACTACTGGCCAGATTTTAAAATAAATTGGTACAGATGTTGCTTGGGTCAACCTCTACCAAAGTTGCTAAAATTTTTCCGATCTGTAATAAACATGGCCGCCAGGTAGCTTAATAAAATGCAAAAAAGTTACATTAAATTACAAGGCCACTTATTAAAGAGAGAGAAGTCTAACAGAGAGAGAGAGAGAGAGAGAGAGAAAACCAGCTAGAAACAAAAAAATAAATTGTACCCTTAGATGAGATAGTCCACTAGTCTGATATGTCATTTGGGTGATTCCACTACATATGCAGAGGTGGAGAAGATAACATTACCACAAATACCATTCCTATAGCTTAGTCTGACCTTCTGGCAGAGGTCACATTTTCTGGACTGTGTTGCCCCACTGAGTTAGTGCAAAACTACATTACCTGCTACTATGTATATGAGATACTAGGCTAGTTTTACACAAAGCCACCTGATAGAGATATAAGGGTTATTCATACTATATTAAATCAGCAGCAGCATCAACATCATCCTTAAAGTGATTGTGGGGGGGGGGGGGGTGAATATATGCAGATTGTCTGCCTTTACTTTGGTTCATGTCAGTGTTCCAGTACACAGGGATTACCAAACACCTCTTAAAAACCACAAACGAATGATTAAAAACACTTTGTAATAAATTGCAACTTATTTCATGATAATTAACCCTTTTCCTCATAGAGATCTATAAAATACCTATGTGAGTAGCATAAAACCCAATCAGCCTGCAAGTCCAACTGTTACTCGCAGGCTGATCAGGTTTTATGCTGTTTGCTGCTCCTTAGTGGTCTGGGGATGAGGATTTTACAATTAAATTTGGAAAGGTTTAAGTGGGGCTTTCTGCAAATCAGGATTTATGTGGTACCTATAAAGGGTGTCAAAATGAGTTTTTATGAGGGAAAAGGTTAAGGATCTCTCTTTTTGTCCATTTTCAATCAGCAGTACCACACTGAAATCTCATGATCACTGTTTTTTTCCATACTATTGCTAAAATGGGTAAGAAAAACTGTCAAGTTCCTGAGAAACATGTATATCAGTATGATACATGTATACTAGGTTGCATATAGAGCAGTGGTACTCAGGTGAGCGATTTGTGGCCCTATGGACCTCTTGTTAGTAAATATCGCATGATCTGAAGGTTTTTCCCTATACATGTATTCTGACGTCATTTTAGAGTTGAACGGGGAAAGAAAACGAGGAAAAAGAACTTTTCTGCCCCGTACAGAAAAAGGCAATGCTGTAGATAGCCTGCATTTTTATCAGTTGAATACTGTAACATGAATATACTCACAGTTTAGTCCTTGGTTGTGGGGTCTAGCATCCGCCTTGCACACATAAGGTCACAAGTTTGATTCCTTATAGCAGATAAATATTCAGTGACTGTTCATTTGGTTATTTGGTCACACAATTAGTGTAAGTAAAATCTTCATTTACTTAAGTTTAAGTTATGGTGTAGTCTCCAGGTAGATAGCAGAATGGATAGCGATAAGTTGAAAGTGGAAAAAACTTGTACAGTCAACTCCACCACCTCTCATTCAAATACCCGGCGTCATTCGATATACTTTGTTGGTCCCGATCACTCTCCTTCTTATTTCTATATAAAAATATTTGGGTTATTCAAATTTGTGCCATTCGAATACCTGGCCTCATCCGAAAAGAATTTTTGGCCCGTGCCAATGAATTCGTAAGATTTTCGCACCTCCTTATCCGAAGTCGCCGACAAACATTAATTACCGGCGACATTTTGAAAACAAACAATGGAAAGGCGCAAACATCAATTAATTATCAAAATGGGTGGGAGACGGTCGCTTACGGTTTGTATAAGTTGTTAATTGATTGGATGTTTGTTTAGTTCATTCATAAAGCTGATGATTCATGATTTTATAGGTATGTGATATGTATTTCAGATACGCTTGGAAAAGAAGATTTAAACAAGTGTAACAAGCAGACCTTGATTACATCCTTTTTTAAATTTGGAGATGACGTTGATATCAAGTTGATACATGTAGTTTCTTTTGATTTAGTCAGACCTGATGAATGGATGGATGTATTTATTATGTATCATTTATGCAGAAATAGATGAATGTTGTTAAATAAATATCAAATATCCATTGCTGTTTCCAAGACAATGTTGATATTGGATACGTGTAGTCGCATGTGATTTAGTCAAACCTGATAAATGTATGTATCTTTGTTATTGACTATGGATCAATATCATTTATGCATAAAAAGATGAAAGTTGTAAAATAAAATTTTTAAAATTTTTTCAAAAAAGTGTTGTTTTTATGTGATTTGGGTTTTTCAAATACATGCCTTGAAATAAAACGCTGATCCTCAGGACTTCATAGCCAGGGTTCTACTGTATCAGGTGGTAACTTTCGTGACTTTTCATTTGCGTGCTCATTTTGAGCGAGTACTGGTGTAATATTGAGAGATAAATAATTAAAGTTTGAACTTTTTTTTCAATCTATTTAAAATGAATATGATTAATTATAAAGCATGAATTTACTCAAGCTTTTTTTATTATACAGGGTATACCCCATTTTTAGGCAATGCATCTTGCCAAAATCAAAGTTGCATTTTTATTGACTTCATGGTAAAAATGCTAAAGATAATTAATTTGTATTGTATTCTGACATTATCGCATATAATCTGTGCCTGATTAACATGCTGATGTGATATTTTGCCTTTATTTCATTTTGAGACCATTTCTTGTGTTGTCATTTTTTTAAATAATTTTTTAACCGCTTTGTCTGCACCATAGGACCATATTTAGATGGGCAATTAAATTTAAATGAGATGGTAAAATGTTTTTGATTTTTAATATATGATTCTATATACCTTGCAGATAATTTTGATGTATAACATCATTGTTTTCCAACAAATTACAATTATCAACAACTCAGATAATTATTAATCCCCAGCCGCGAAGCGGGAGGGGGGTTATAGGAATGCCCTTCGTCCGTCCGTCCGTCAGTCCGTCCATCAGGCCGTCAGTCCGTCAGTGTGTCCGAAACACTTTCGTGTCCGCTCCATATCTCATGAACGCTTGGACACATTTTCTTCAAACTCGGCTAAAGTGTTAACCTCATTGAGCTGATGTGCAGAAGGCATGAGGCGGTCACGCTGGCTCAAGGTCAAGGTCATACTTGAAGGTCAAATGTTATTTTCGTGTCCGCTCCATATCTCATGAACGCTTGGACACATTTTCTTCAAACTCGGCTAAAGTGTTAACCTCATTGAGCTGATGTGCAGAAGGCATGAGGCGGTCACGCTGGCTCAAGGTCAAGGTCATACTTGAAGGTCAAATGTTATTTTCTGTCCGCCCATATCTCATGAAGCTTGGACACATTTTCTTCAAACTCGGCTAAAATGTTAACCTCATTGAGCTGATGTGCAGAAGGCATGAGGCGGTCACGCTGGCTCAAGGTCAAGGTCATACTTGAAGGTCAAATGTTATTTTCATGTCCGCTCCATATCTCATGAACGCTTGGACACATTTTCTTCAAACTCGGCTAAAATGTTAACCTCATTGAGCTGATGTGCAGAAGGCATGAGGCGGTCACGCTGGCTCAAGGTCAAGGTCATACTTGAAGGTCAAATGTTATTTTCGTGTCCGCTCCATATCTCATGAACGCTTGGACACATTTTCTTCAAACTCGGCTAAAATGTTAACCTCATTGAGCTGATGTGCAGAAGGCATGAGTCGGTCATGCTGGCTCAAGGTCAAGGTCATACTTGCAGGTCAAATGTTATTTTCGTGTCCGCTCCATATCTCATTCAGGAGTGTTCCCCTTGCCTTACACAGACCACTTCTTGACCTGGATTGCACTTCCACAGTGATTTATTGTACTCGGTAAATAATAGTATGTCATGTTCACAATCATACAAATTATTTCATGATTTATAAAGTTTTTAATTGAGTTACACATGTACTTTGTGGTTACCTATCACATCCTATACTTCATTGATGTTCACTTTTTGTACTGTTTCCAATGTAAAACTTGTCAGTAAACTTTTAATATATGTGCCTCCGAATTCTGAAATTCATACATAACTCCGGAAAGTTAAATTGTCTTAAACTGATCTTCTATGTCTGCTACAACCATGCCAGGTTAAGGTGAACATAATCCTATGACCAAACAAATTCTAATATTTGGCCAGCGGCGGGGGATATAGCTGTCCTTTGGACTGCCTTGTTTACATTATTTTTGACATCGCGAAAAAAATTTGCATTTCTGAAGCCAGGGTACACAAACAAAAATCAATTTATTAAACTTATAAAATAGAGTACTTGAAGAATGGTGATTTTTTCCTGTGCATGTATGATATCCTTTATATACTAACCTCTTTTTCAGAATAAATTACCAATTTTAAACAGAATTAGAGATAATTTCAGCTTTTTGTATGTTTGGATTTACAGTCATTTTTCAAAATTCAGGGGTTTCTTCTAAAATTTAATATTTCTTGATACACATGGTAAATATTTTTAAAAACTATATTTAGATGTCGGAATTGGTAAACTTGGAAAGGGAAACAAGCAAATCCATATCTGCAAAAGTGAATCTTACAGTTCTAACATTAACCTAAACTTTGTATGAAAAAAATCTGTAAATTCAAAGAAACTTGTATTATTCGAGTGATATTTTCTGTGCAAAAAGAATTGAGTTTGTACAATGCATTGAAATGGGTATTTTTTCTGTGTTTCTAATTTGCATATAAGAAATTGATAGACTATGTTATTATAGTAACATTCATTCAGCTTCGATCAAATTTATATACACTACTGGAAAGTTATTTGGAATTGGCTGCCGACCACTAAACAACAAATAGTTTTAAACCTTCTTTTAGAAATTAATACACATGTATATCAATTTTCTTCTCTAAGTTAACATAGTCTAAATATGTTGCTGTAAATCAGAATAACAAACTCCAATATTTCATAGGATATAAAAAAGGATAAGACACATCTGTCGCTTGGCAACTGACCACTGGTCTTTCCTGGCTATTTTTTTGTCTGATATATAACTCTCAATGTCTCATAAATGGTCTCATTGAGACAAGACAAGGTGCTGTTATCAACACGAGAGATGATGTAATGGCCCAAGGGATGGATGATTTATGGCAAACTATTTTTACAAGTTAAAGCCAGAATGATGGTGAAAAGGATGGTTGATCCATCTTTTATGACTGCTGAGGACTCGGGGTATCAATTTAAAATCTGATTTAAAGACAGGCTTATGGCATACCAGATTATGAATATATCTTGTGATCTTTCTTTTCCCAAAGTTTAGTATGAGAATAAGTACCGGTATATCTTGCTGTGATGACTTTACAGTGTTTTTAATACTTTTTCAGTGATTTGTACTTTCATCAGCCATTGTTTTATAAGGTGTTATTTCAACAATTTGCTTTAAACATCTCCTCTGAAACTGCTGGACAGAATTTGATTAAAACTTGGCAGGGATGATCCTTGGGTGAACCTTCACAAAAGCTGCTAAAATAAACTTGATTCATGTAGAACTCTGGTTGCCATGGCAATAAAAAGAAAACAAATATGAAAACTTTAAAAATCATCTCCTTCAAAACTACTAGCCAGATTTCAAAATGTTTTGGTACAGATGTTCCTTGGGTAACCCTCTACCAAGATTGCTAAAATTATTCCAATCTGTAAAAAAACATGGCTGCCGAATGACCAATAACCATAACTCTGCCTTGGTCGAATTTTGAATTATCTCTCAATATTTTACAATGAATTTCTGTCCAGATAAAAACTTATATACTTGAAAATTATACATGGTATTGACTTGAAACTTCATATATAAGTAGATGACAACTAGGAAAAGTGCAGTGACAAAGAACAATAACTCTACCAAGTCCGCCAGGTTCTTTTTTAAATTATTTTAATGATTTTTCTGCTTACCTGAGAACTTGTGCTCAGAGTGAGCTTTTGTGACTGCTTTTTGTCCGTCATTTGTGTCCGTTGTCAACAATTGCTTGTGAAAACTCTAGAGGCCACAGTTTTGGCCCAGTCTTCATGAAACTTGGTCAGGATGTTTGTCTACATGATATCTCGGATGAGTTCGAAATTGGGTCATGTTTGGTTAAAACTAGGTCACCAGGTCAAATCTTAGAAAAACCTTGTGAACACTGTAGAGGTCCCAGTTTTGGCCCAATCTTCATGAAGTTGGTCGGGGTGTTTGTTTACATATCTTAGATGAGTTCAAAATGGGTCACGTTTAGGTCAAAAACTAGGTCACCAGGTCAAATCTTTGAAAAACCTTTGAACACTCAGAGGCCCAGTTTTAGCCCAACCTTATGAAATTTGGTCAGGATGTTTGTCTACATGATATTTTTGATGAGTTTGAAATCAGGTCACGTGGGGTCAAAATCTAGGTCACAGGTCAAATCTTTGAAAAAGGCCGGGAAATTTTAAAAAGGGGTTTTTTCATTAAATTTAAGAATGATTACTTCATGAATTCCCAGTTGAGTGCAAATTCAGGTAGGATCAAAATGTAGGTCACTTAGTCAAATGTTATAAAAACACTTTAGATCGATGCCACATTTTTTGTCATCATTCTTAACACAGCAATCTTACACAGGTGAGCAACACAGGGCCATCTTGGCCCATTTGTTTTTCTTAAGCATTACTCCATTACTATATGGAATAAAGTCTATGAATTTTAAATAATTACTCCACTCATGAATGGCTTTCAATTGGCATCATTTTTTAGCATCTGACCAGCTCAGACTGGGGTATAGTGTTTTTCGAACACATCTTGTCTATTTGTAAACTGTGAACACTATTCCCATTAATGCAACCTAGATTCAATCCTAAGGCAGTACAGCATATTGAGGATGGACCAGGAAACGATTTTAAATGCTTATAGAAATAGAAGGTGATGGAACAGTTTCACTTTGAACAAGTATTCTGGTTTTCTCTCATATCAAGAACCAGCAAAAGCCACTATTTGTGTTATCTAGATTTACAAAAGCAATATGTCTTTCTATTTAATTTTATCATGAAGTTAATCACTTTTTTTCTTCTACATCTAGCTTGCGGAGACAAAGTCCTCTGAGAGCTATTAAATTGGGGGAATGTCATTTGGCGGGCAGGCGGCATCAAACTTTAATTTCCACATGATAACACCCAAATGAGGTGCACATATTTATCTCAATAAAATGAAGATCATGCTCGATTTTAAACAAAATCTGTAAATTTTCCACACAGTTATGGCCCCTTTTTGACTTAGAATTTGCAAAAAAAACACCTTTTCTTCACAATAATTCCAAAATCCGTTGACGGATTTAAATAATTTTTGGAACACATGCTCATCAAAAAAAATAAATGAAGGTCAAGTTCGACATGCATATGCATACACACACACACACACATGAGCTGTTCGACATTCAGAATGATTTAATAGTCAAGAAGAAATAGTTCAGTTGGAAAATCAACTTTTAAACTATGAAAAAAGAAGAAAAGGGATATTAGCTGTTTTTATTTCAGCAACTTTTTAACTCACTAGTAAAAGTGGTCTGCTCTTGTTATACAAATTTACATTACTGGTATATTAACATTGAAGTATAAAAATTCAAACTTATTGCATTAAGATATGTAGTTAGTTCTGCCGTCATAAAAATATCTCCTTGATATTAAAGGGTTAAGATATCTTAAGGTTGGTTAAACTAAC
Organism: Solen grandis; assembly: GCA_021229015.1. Lineage (NCBI taxonomy): Eukaryota > Metazoa > Mollusca > Bivalvia > Adapedonta > Solenidae > Solen > Solen grandis. Next base: position 51,663,181 of record CM037779.1, on the reverse strand, counting down.
CACATTTAACCCTTTCCCTCATATATAGACTCATTTTGACACACTCAATAGGTATCACATACAGCCTGATCTGCAGAAAACCACAGTTAAACCTTACCAAATTTAATTATAAAATCCTCATTTCCAGACCACTGAGGAGCAGCGAACAGCATAAAACCTGATCAGCCTGCGAGTTACTCGCAGGCTGATCTGGTTTTATGCTGTTCGCATAGGTCTTTTCATGGTTTCCTCTATGAGGAACCACATTTAATATGTGTAGTGTGATTTGTACTTTCCTAGCTTCAAATGATGTGCCTTTTACTTCTGATACTCAGCAATTAAAGGTTGATCCAGGAAACATAGCCTTTCCAGTAACTGTCACATAGATGACACCTCTGGATTAATTAAAAGGATGACTTTCAGCCATAATGGCAAACAAATATGACAGCTAATGAGGTCATTTAATCCATTTCAAATGTCTGGCGTTATGTGACATTACAATGAAGACATTTGTGTAGCCATATTGGTGCCAAGTATCAAACAGTGGTGACCCAGTAGGTTTATTTTAACAGTTTCAGGATGCCCTACCCCTGAGCTTGTCATTGTTCAAACATTTCCTACTAATGGAATCTGAAACATTTTGTAGAAAAAAAAATATTGGATGACAAATTGTGGAGGATTTCCGCAGCACTGGAGAGAAATAAATGTGTTTTCAATTTAACGGTAAAGCCTAAAGGTGTGGTGTAATAGTTTAATAGGGTCTGCATGTTTTGGCACTTAATCTTTTCTCTATTAAATTATATTTCTTTATTGATAGCCATTATACAAATATAGGCGTGTCTTGTATACTGTGTGTAAAAAATAACACTACTTTCAGTCTTTTATGATACAAGCTACTGATATTACTGCATTGCATTTTTTTCTCTTTTCGTTTAATTTTGCTTCTTGTCACCACTTTCCCTGCGTATCAAACTGATCTCTAGTGTGAGTGTAATGAGATCTCATGGAGGACTTTCCTTGCAAAATGAAACTCATTGCGTGTTTTCCTACTAGATTTTATTACTGAATATACTAATGAAGGATCAAATACCCGTAAATATATGGTTGCTCACTAGTTATATGTTAATGTTTCACTATACAAGGTTGTTTTAATGGTCTTAGGTTTCCATATCCTAGAAGGTTGATTCATATGCCAGTAAAAGTAATGTTATCTTAACTGAAATTTACAATAAGTAATTTTTTTAATTTTTTTTTTTGTTATGCCCCTGAGATCTGTGATTGGGGGCATATTGTTTTTGCCCTGTTTATTTGTTGGTTTGTCAGCAACTTTAACATTGGCCATAACTTAAAAACTATAAATGGTATTGACTTGAAACTTCATATATGAATAGAATGTGACTAGGAGAAGTGCAGTGACTAATATCCATAACTCTACCTGGCCCAATTTTTAGCTCACATGAGCACAACGTGCTCAAGGTGAGCTTTTCTGATCGCCTTTTGTCCGGCGTCCGTCGTCCGTCGTCCGTGCGTGCGTGCGTGCACGCGTCCGGCGTCAACAATTGCTTCAAACAACATCTCCTCCTAAACGGCTTGGCCAATTTGAAAAATATTTTGCAGGAATGTTCCTTAAATGAAGCTCTACTAAAGTTGTATAAATGGTTCTGGTCCATTGCATAATTAGGTCACAGGAGCTAAAAATAGATTTTAAAAATGCAAACTTTGAAAATCTTCTTCTGCAAAACTGCAAGGCCTAGAGCTTAGAT
>CM037779.1:51611339-51661339 GCA_021229015.1 Solen grandis | reverse complement strand
GTCGATTTAATTTGTTAAGAGTTCGAGATTTTCCGAGACTTTTCCGAGACTTGTCTACTTAATTGTAATTTAACTGTTAAAAGTTTACGGCGAACTGCGCATGTCATTATTTCAAATTAGGCCCCGCCCTATTCACGTGATAGTCATATATGGAAGTGTTTACTACACCGATCCCGACACACAAGGCGTGTTCACTGGCATGTTGACGTCATTTGTACACATTTAGTAAAGTTGCTTTTAGATACACATTAACATAAGAACAAGTTTTAGCCTACCAAAATTTCCTTCTAGGGCATTTCTAAATAATGAAGTATGAAGTGAAAGCCGTTTTTCAGCATTTGCATATGGAAGGGATAACCTTAAAGTACGAAAAGGACAAACTGTAGGTGGCTGAACATTTCTCTCCAAGTCAAAACTTCCTTATGTTTTTTTTCTGTAAGTCATGGTAGCACAGGAAATGAAGCAAGAAATCCAAGGACTTTAATAGGGCTAAGTTCAATTTAGACTGATATCGTGTTTTCTTCATCGGGACAACACGAAGCCGTAATTTAAACCTGCACGCACTTGCTAGACTGACTAAAAGGTGTCACACCACTACTTTTTGTCCCTAAATAATCTATAGTAACTTGGCCGACTTTCGAGGCCTGTTCCTACTTTCCAAATGTTCGTTGGAATATTTCTGGTCTAGTTTCATGTAGACCATTCATAAATCAACAGATTTAGGCACAAAAAAATATATCATTAAGGAATTGGCGTTTCACAAATTTCACATTTCCCGGCTACCTGTCAAAATTTCCAAAACAAACATGACCTCTGAGCCGCATTACCTCTGCAGCTCTCCCAACATCCTGTAGGAAAGTAATCCCTTAATACAACTATTAAATGCAAGTTGTTGGTCAAAAATACATGTATCTCACCACACAGGCTAAATGTGTTGCAGTTATTCAGTGTTTTCTGGGGAAAATATGACTTTGATGTCCACCCTTTCATTTTTCATTAGGTACTACTTCAGCACCCTACGACCCGGAAGTACTTTGATAGTGGTGTGACACCAAAAATGGTCGATAAAATGGCGTATAAATGGCGCACATCACGTGATATCACGTTTATAGTTAATATCACCTGACTTCAGACTGGATCCCGTCTCATCATAAGAATCATGAAGCACTGAGCGGGCTAACATCTCATCAGGTGCTAATCTTATATCCGGCAAGTAGCGAGGGACGACTATAGATGTTCCTTCCCATGGGAAGGAACAATGAGGAGTTTCGGAAATATTTTTGCAAAGGGATGATTACCAGCTCAATCCAAACTGACTCCTAAGGAGAGAATAAGATGCTAAGATAAATAATAAAATACAAGGATATTTTGTTTGTTTATTAGATTTAACATCCCACCGGCAGTATTTAATACATTACAATACAATGCAATGCCTTTTTTTTGTTTGTACATTGCTATGAAACATGTTAATGTTTATATGCAATAAACTATTTGTATTGTATTGTATTTAAGTCAGTTTGAGACTATATCTACTTGAGACAGATGTAGTGCTGTGACACTGCACAGTATCACGCCGTAGACAGTTGGCATGATACCACACCCGGTCACATTATCCTGACACTGGGCCAGCAGTCCTGGAACTACCCCTATTATGTTGAACGCCAAGCAAGGGAGCTATACCAGTACCTATACTTGCGACCTCAGTAAATACAAGAATTGAAATTGATATAACGTTCATAAACAACTTACAGATCATGTATTAAATCGTTTGATTTGGTTTTTCGAAGGTATTCCTAGCCTGATACCTTCCGCTGACAGCGGCTTTCCCGCACGATTATTATCTACATATTTCGTTCTTTCCTTAACGTCAATCAGTTGCTGTTTTCTGATGTCCTAACTAATAAAAACAAAATAAAACAAATAAATAAAAAATAAATGAATAAATTAAAAAGTAATCACTCAAATTAAATTTCTGTGCTTCTTGATTGAAATCTGAAAAAGAAATGAGCCGACGGTAAAAAAAACACGCGCGAAATGTATGTGTTACATCCATATTTGGAAAGCACGTGCACGTGTATAAATACTGACGTAACGTGCTGGCGTAACAATTTATGGCGCCATCTCCTAATATAGCAGTGTGACGCAGAAAATAGGGCGGGACAAACTCTAAGTTAGTCACTGTTTATTAGAGAGAATTTAACAGTTAAGAAGCCGTCACTCGCTACGCTCGCTCTGGCTTCTTAGCTGTTAAATTCTCTCTTAATAAACACTAACTATAACTTATAAGCTAAAGTGTGTGTCTATCTATATAACGAGTATATTTTGATAGAGATTTTACAGTTCGGGATATCGTGGATAGGCTCAGTTAAAAAGGTTGCTCTATCATCAACCATCGTCAATCTGTGAGGAGAACTAGCACTGTAAGTTTATCGCAATAAAATTAACTACGGGGGTTTAAGTATGAGTGTTTTTGAGGACTACGAAACGACTTCGAGAAACTACGATGATTTCCGCGAGCCAGTAGGAGCCGAGGTTCTTGCCGCCATGCTGCCTTTATTGTGTGGTCAGCCACTCAAGGTAAGCTTTTTTTCTTTTTATTGAACATGCAGGTATGATTTCTCTCTGCATACTTCTTCCAGAGTTTATTTCTAACACCTGACCTATGATCCTACGTCGCATTTAATATTATAAAAACTTACTAGATGGATATTTTTGTTTAAATATGCATTTCCTTTTCATTAAGTATCCTTAATTGTTGATAGGCTGCAAGATTATGCAAGAGACATCTGTGTATTGAGGGCGCATATCAAAGTGTCCTCTGGGGAAATACTAGCTACCCTTTGTTTTGTTCTTTCTTCTAAGCCATTTCTTTTAGATCACCTGAGCACATATGCTCAGGATGAGCTATTAGTATCTATATATGTCCGTCATCCGTCCATCGTTCTCAGTTAGTTTTTATGCTCTCTAACATCTTCATTTATTAAAAATGATACTTGATTATGGCTGATATTAATTAAATAGGTCATGAACTATGATTCTTAATATTAAAAATGCTAGATTTCTTTTGTTTGCACTTTAGCATCTTCATTTCTTAAGCAATCATTTTCAAACTGATGACAATATTTATAGCTGTCGTATAATGGCCGTATTCAAGACAAGTAGCCTTCATCCGGTTTACACTTTATTTAGCATGACAGGCCATGGCCCACTCAGAATGAGCGCTGCCATGTAACGTGCCTTGCCCGTGGTCGGGTCTCAAGGCTCTAACAAGATCTCTCCCTAGGTATCCCACAAGATCTCTCTCAGTATCCCACCAGATCTCTCTCGGTATCCCACCAGATCTCTCACCTAGACCCTTGACCGGTCAGCTTATATATTGGCTGGTTACCAGCCAGCTAGACAGTAACCATGTGTTTTGAATAATAACAAATATTTGTATTAACGACAGTCACAACTGAGACAGACGTTGAATAACTAATGCAACGGTCATAATCACTTATGGTATATAATAGGTTAGTAACGGTGACACAATCGGACTCAATGCAACAATAGCGTCTAGCCAGGGTCCGATAACATTACATAGCAATAATATCTCTACAAACTGGAAAGTTAGATTATTGTTAATATCACAATTACGTCAGAAGTTACGGCTGATTAGATATAAAAAAAAAACATGCCAAAATGTATTTTGTTTACACTCTAGCAACTTCATTTCTTCAACAATCATTTTATTTTTATGGCAACGTTAATAGCTATATATCCGTGGCTAAGTTCGATTATGTCTGATATCGATCATTTAGGTCAGAAATCATTTTAAATTAAAAAAAAATGTCAGATCTCACTTTGTTTACACGGTAGCATCTTCATTTCTCAAGCAATCATTTTGATGTTTCATGACATTTTCTATGGTCATACTCTCCCATTGCGACTGCTGGGTCAAAACGTTGTGAAAGTAGTGAGGTTCTTCACAATTGGTCATTACCTGAAGGGCTATTAAAATATGCATGAAAATTATGATAAATGAAAAATAAATCGTCAGAATCTACGAACATAATTCAGAATTTGTCAGTATTAACTAGAGATATAATAATAATTTCATAATAATAAGTATAAATCACAATTCTATATATCCACTCGTCGAGCATTCTAACTGTTCGCAATGGAAATCTGTTCGCTTTATTTAGGTCGTTTATATGATAATAATTCCTTACAGTGGTTATAAGGAATCGACAAAAAGTCATAGTCCCGACGAGTTCGCTATAAACGAGTTTTATTGTACATATATTGTGATTTATTATGTTACGTTATTTACAACGCAACATATTGTAACCGAATGACAATACTGGATATTCATATTTAATGCCCTCTAGCGGGCAAGATATACGACACCTGTTTGCGTAGGCGGGAAAAATATCAATAAAATCACTGAGAATGAAATTCTGTGACGAAAGCCAGTGAAGTACAGCAGTTCACACACCTCTGGCCTGTAATGTGTCCTTGGTTAATCTATTGCAATTAAAATTATGAAGTTCGGCCCTCAAAAGTATAAGAATTATATCAAAATCCATTTGATGAGGGAAATCAATAAACTGGTTCAATATTACAAGCCACACTTTCTCCTTTACTGTTCCAGTTTATGCTGAACGCAACATTAGGACTCTCAGTCGTTTGATTATCGTCTAATCTATAAGTGGGTACTAAATTGAGTCAGATGTTTGTAAAATATTTCTTAAAGCAAATACATTATATGCAGAACATTTAAATTATTTCATCATGTTGTTTTTTTGTCTTTAAAATCACTTTCTGTATTAAACCGAATATACTTCTAAGTAAATAAAAAGAAAATCATTCGAAAAGTTCATCATTGAACATCTTGATTCATTTTTAATGGCGTGTAATCAGATATCCATTAGTCATTTAGATTCCGATTAACAATTAAGAGAAGCTGCTTGTCTAAGATATGATTTAGAAAATCACAGAAACGCTAACATCAAAGTCCACTTCATATCACTTACTGCTAGACATGTGACTGCAAAGTATGTCATGACTTACTCATCAACCCAAAACATAATTCAACCAAAAACCAATTAATCTACATCACAGCACTAAGTACTGAAATAACGTCCTAACCTCCAATATGCAACTTATGAATGGAATCAAGAACATGATCCACACTCCGGATCATTAACGTGTTACTTTGTGTTAGAATCAAATATTCCTGTCATGTGACACTATCAAAAGAATGGTTACTTTGTTCAACATGGTGGATGTGCTTATGATGGATGTGAGTTCAAGAGACTTCCTTCACGCCAGCCCCTACCCTATCGTAACAATACTGTAAGGATGCAAAGTGCTGGTATTTAATCCTTTATTGTTATCTTTTCAAAGATGTGGTTGTAGATAATATTATCTAGTCTAAATATAGATTCAACACAACATATTATTTTGGCAAATAATAAATATAGATTCGAACTTTCAGGCATAAATCACATTTGACAGGTGTTTGTGGGAGCCTAAGGATCAAGCAAATAGGCATTGTTGCGACAGTATATACGCATTTTGTAATGAAGTACGCAATAAATGAACAACAAGAACGTGCTTCTATAGTGAAATGTTATATTTGTAAATGTAACTGCTACTATTCGTAGTTTTTACACACATATGTGGTATTTAGCCCAAACACATGTGGAGAATTTCAATTCCCCAGCTTTAGTTCTTATTGAGATAAGAACTTGCATAAATAAAATATCCTGAACTTCCAAAAATCTAGCATCTTTTTTAAGTGGACAGCAAAGAAAAATCTAAGTTGAAAAGGGGCATACCTGTGAACAATTGAATTCATACAGATAATACAGAGTTGAAAAGGAATATAACTGAGCCAAAATGAATTTTATGGTTATTTGCCCATTTGAAGTGGGTTCCATTTCTGAAAGTGAACAAGTATTGCAAGTTGATGGTTTATGAGAAATTTACCTCATCAAAAACTTAACCAACCTACACAATTCTAAGATAACTATACCAAAATTGATTTTAGGATGACTTGTTCTCTTAAATTAAGAAAGTATTCTACATTTCAAGAGAATGTGTTTGACGGTTTTAGAGAAATGGACATGAATGAAAACCTTATCTAACACCGACGCCGACGGAAGGGTGACCTTAGCTCCAATTTTTTCTTCGCAAGGTGGAGCTAATAACACATTAAGCAATGTATTTTAAGCGATTATGATTTTGATAATTGTTAAAAATCACTAATAATATGTAATACTTGTATATTATCATGAAAGATTAGTGTCTGAGGCAACAAAAAGGACATTTGGTTTCAAATTCTTCTAATACTTTTTAATAATAAACTATAACCAAAACATTTGCCTTGTATTTCTTAGTACCTAACAAATTGACTATTTGAATGATCTGATTTGCTCTTGTTATGGCATGTGTTACACCAGTAATTATACGTGTGAAAATAATGATCAACTTGATAGTGTAAAGGGATTCTTTAAGACAGTACCTGTACAAACTTGTTCACAACAACATTAATCCCCCAGAGGGTAGCAAATATGAAATATGTTATTCAGCAAGCTTATTACCTAAATATTACACTAAAGGTATACCATTTGACCTTGACTTTTGCTTAAATGATATATGGTATTCATGATATGCAATGTTTGAAGTAAATGTTTAAAAAAACAGAAGTGTTCTATTTGCGAAATATAATTCATAATGTTTTAACTATTGGAGATATTTCTGCGCATATACGTTTATTTTGCCTTACTATCAAAACACGCAGCATCTGTAGCATCCATTAAATATATTGAGTTTAATTAATCACATGATATAACATGTTACAAAATGGTCCATGAAATCAACTTCTTGAAATTTTGCACACACACACACACACACCGTTTAGTGTTAAAATTGCACTTTCTTTACAGTTTTGGCCTTTGACTTTGAATTTGGCATTAAATATGACATTGACCTTTATAAAAAAAAGGTATAAGTACGTAATCATGAAAAAAAGCAAGCTTTTTTTGCAAGAACTTTTGTATATTTATATTTTTTCTTATATAAATTGTGTAATAAGACAAACATCGACGTATATTAATTTTGGCGGCCATCTTGGATTGATGAGATATCAACAAGTATGCCAATTTATGAAAGTGGTTTCACAAACTACAAATCCTGTCAAACGTTTTGATATAAAACACTGCTTATTTCAATATTTTCAAAACTTCTAACGCTCCTAATATTCCTACAGTTATGTACATACTTTAAAAAAAATGCCAAGGTAATCAATAAAGAGTTTCAGGTTTATTTAAAAACGCCTTGAAAATTTGAAAATGTTAATTTTCGATAAAAAAATGTTTCTTTGAAATCAGTAACTATAAAAAATAGTTGTAGTAAAATTAACAATTTTTGCTCAAATTTTGACCTTTGACCTTGAATATATTACCTTGACCTTAATGTAAGAATCACTTTTATTAAAATATATTTCTGCAAAGAACTTCAACATACTTGTATTTTTCTAGCATTAAGAATGTGTAATGAGACAAATGTTTACATATTTTAGTTTTATTTTTGTTTGGTGGCCATCTTGGATTTCTCGGAACGCCATCATTTATGCCAGTTCACGCCGGCAGTTTCATAAACTACAAACTCTGGCGAAAAGTTTGGAATATACCATTGCTTGATGCAACACCAGTCCCGGTTCATCATTTTTTATACTCTGATTGTCACCCTACCATTGGTCTCAAGAGGATATTCATCATGTATTTGACATCCTTGGGATTCTTTTGTTAAAGACACAGTTATGGTGATTTTATTGACATCGCATATCATCACATGTATGACCGTGATTATAACATTTGTTACCGGAGGTGCCGAATCTATGCATCAAGTTGAAAATTTTAAAAGTTGATGTGTACCTTCGATCGACTGAGCCTATCTATACGTCTGGAAACTTCTCTGTGAGCACTATGTGGTTTAACTGTTGTATTACTTTGTTTACAGGACTTGCACATCTTGGACGCTGGGTGTGGAACGGGAAATTATGCCAAAGCTCTTCTGGATCAAGGCCTTGGAAAAATCGCTCTTCTGGATGCCTCTAAAGGCATGATCGAAAGAGCTAAGTTAAAACTGGGTGACTACATGAAGAAGGGATGTGTAAGTGACTCTAGTATGACAGTCCTGCCAAACTTTCCGTATCCAAAGTCAACCTTTGATGGGGTCATGTTCAACCACGTGAGTTGTTTTTGATAACTTGCAATAAAGAACTTACTTATTTAAATGAACATTTTAATTAGCCCTGTTTAAAGTTATGATTATTCTATACATATACATGTATCTGTCTTGATAGATAATGTCCCCATGTGACTGAAATACTGTTCGCGTAACGTTACATCAAAGCAGTGTTTTACCTCATCATTTCATTTGAAAATGATGTTATCATATTAGATAGTGTTAACAGCAAGTACTTTGCTTTTGATGTAACAGGTTCTTCACCACTTAGACAGGAACAGTGCTGATTTCACGGAAATCAAGAAAACCCTCACAGCTGTGAAGAACGTACTCAAACCAGGCGGTATAATTGCAATTTCATCCGTGATTCCAAGTTACTACGTCCCTAAGATTTGGTACCATAATCTCAACATGGCGTTTGCTCAACGTTACTACGAGCGTTTCCCTGAACTGGATCAATGGGACGAAATACTTGAAACTTCCGGTTTCTATGTTGAGCATGCTCTTCATTATGAAAACCAGATGACGGAGAAAATGCTGAAGATGGAATTGGATGCTGAAGGTCCTTCCCGGAAGGAATGGCGGAACCTGAACTCCCTTTGGGGGACAGCGACTAGCACTGACGTCGATGATGTTTGTAAACGAATACAGGCGATGAAAAGAGAGGGGATCCTTGAGTCATATGTGCGACAACACGATAAAACGGGTGGACGATATCACTGGACCTTCATTTTTGCGTCCGTCAAATAACTACGATATACATGGTTGTGATGAATTATTATCTCAATATGTATGATCTTATGTGTGCATTTGTATCTTCGCATGTAATCATTATATTTTAAAACGTCATTGTCACCTTTATTATTAGTAGTAGTACTCAATTCAAATAAAAGGAAATTAAGAAATCACTTTTGGTTATCTTTTATTTCTATATGTTCATTTTATTTTCATAACGCCGATTTTTCTATAAAACTACAGAAAAAAATCCAGAAAACAAAAAAATGTACATGTATATACATAAACAAAACATCCCATGTTTAAAGAACAAAATGGAACAAAAACAGTTGAGAGATTCAATAAAGAAATCAATCACATGCTTAATTGTCTTAACATCACTTATATCTATACACTTATGAATACCTATACATTCCTTCCAACTTTCTTGTGTTTGATACTGTGTCGTATATATATATATATATCGCTTTTCATTATGAATATCTTTATTTGTTTATATAAGTTCCTCTTCAACAACTGCATGGATTCCTAACATCAGTATCTTTAATACACTTTTGTATCGTTGTATTTACAGGTTTCGAATTGTGAATATATATTTTAAATCGGTTAAACATTGCTATGACGGTACTCTATTACATTAGACTGTAGACGGGAAATGACGGTATATTTCGCTGACAAATGGATAGCTTTCGGTTTTATCGGATCTACCCTTGCATGCACTCTAACCGTTTCCTGAGATTGCCGAAGTACAAAAATGCTTTTTTGAAATCGTTGGTCTCATACCTGACTAATTAAAAAAGAATTAGTTTTGAGAAAACTTGTTTTAATTTTTTAATGTTACATTAAACAACTAAGTTTATTCATTTTAACTTTAAATAATGAAAGAATTCCACATTCGTATATCCATGTCTTATACGACAGGGACGGAAGCTGAATAAATGAGCAATGGAATCCAGACCACAGAAATAGTAAATTATTTGGCAACGTTGAGCAAGTAAACAGTTCGGCACGTTTGGTGTGGTTTTAAGTGGTTTTTGCCTATGCTATTTGACAAATATATTATGCACAGGTAAAAACACTTTTCTCTATTGTTATAATGTTTCAACCTAAATTAACAAATGTTCAATCGTTTGTAAAAAGAAACGGATATCGCGACGTTGTTTAACTGCATAGTTTTTATCCGAAGTTGCGACACCCATGAATCCTAAATTTACAATATTATATATACCATAAAAGTAAAAAGAAATGTCGATTTAGGTAGCATATGTTCATTTTCTTTTATGCCAGAGGCGTTACTTTTAGACTGATTCTACACCTGAAGTTTGAATGATTCAGCCGCAGTCAGTCTGAAAAAAATCATACCACAAATTAGTCTCTGTTAAATTATGAATTCAAATTAAGCCTGATATTTTCAAGTCATTTCGATATTTGGGACCGTATCATTTTCCTTTACACAAAGAAGAAAAATAATGATTGCATGAATGCACACCAATGCATTTCATTTTTAAACAATCTCTCGAAAGTATATGTCAGTATATCTCAGTTCAGTCGCATTTCCTCTACGTCGAGGATACGGCAACTGTACGCCGTCTACATCGAGAAATACCTGCGGCAAAGGTAGAAATTCTGCGGTGACCGTCGATCTCCCTAGGGCGTGTTCCTATATTTTGCAGGCCGTAGGGGTCACCGTAGAATTTTAACGCGGAGGAATTTCTGCAGTAGCCGTAGCAATTCGAAACGTAGCCTTCACGGTGACATACGTCGAGCGTACGATGGCCGTACGTTTGCCGTGCGGCTGTCATACGTTCTTATGGATTCCATTAGAGCTGTATGGACAACAAAATTTCCACGGGCGCCGTGTTACAAAAGTAGGGTCACCCTACGCCTCTCGTAGGTTCGCCATACGGCCATTACTTTAAATGCCGTAGGGAAACCGCAGGATTTTACTTATTTAAAATATGTCGTACGGCTACTCTAACATGTGACTGCAATAGGATGTGACCGTAGAAAATCTGCGGCGGTGTAACGACGTAAAGTGACCCCCATAGAATAATGATCCCCCGATATCTTTTGAAAAAATACCCCCTTTATAATAAAAGACCCCCCGGAAGGTTTTCCCAACCCCTACATGATATGTATAAGATATTGACCCCAGTCATTATTCCTCAGAAAATGTGACCCCCTCGATGATATGTATCAGATATTGACCAGGGTCAATATTTTTCAGAAAAAAAAGACCTCCTCTCTATAAAATACTGTCTACCTTTAAATAATGACCCCCTCGATAATATCTATAAGATATTGACCAAGATTAAAAATAGTCTGGGGAAAAAAATGACTCCTTTGCTGTAAAATGCTAAAACCCTACGGCCACCGTGAATAATGTAACTGGGGTATAACTGATTGTTAGTCCCTATATATAAAAGAAATGTTTCTAATGATTATGTTTATGTGTTTTTCATTGATACTCCATCAATCCATCATTGTTTTAAATGAACTAGCATAGAGCACTAGTCTATGCGATGTTAGGACGATTGTTATCCGAGTCCATTTATATCATTCATGTCCACCTATATCCGGTTTGTTTGGACATTATACGGATTTCCGTAGTATCTACATCTCCGGGTCGTAAGGACTTCGGGTTTCCATAGCAACTAAATATCTGGTTCGTATGGGCTCGGTGCGATCTCACACAGAAGTTGTAGAAATGTTGTGACCTTGTCTGAATGAAAAAAAAATGAAATACATCATATTGAATAAATTATTTAAAATATATTAAGATTGGTTTTAAATACATCCTAAGATAACATAATATTGGTCATCTGAATTCAATTCAATTCAATAAATCAAGGTTGGCCATTTACTTGGTCTTTTGTCATTAGTCATTTTGGACTATTACAGTAAGGTGCAAAGGTACAAAGATGAAAAAAGAAACTTTAATTATTTAATCCATTCTTTTTAACTGCATTATTTTGGAAAGAAACGAACTAAAACCTACAAATAATCTTATCTTATGTCTAATAGGATCTCTCTAAGTACCAAGTATCGGAATCTATAGCGTATAACATTCAGAGTCAGAATCTTTCGTTTGCAATGTCAACCGAATATTCGAATATTAATAAGGTATTCGCTGCCGTCACTTCGATTTATGTTATATGACATCATTCTATTAGAAACGTTAAATTTTATCTATTGAGTAACTGTATTTAACTCATGGTTAACAGAAAACCTGCGACAGGATTGTTGAAAAGCATATACAATTTTGGAAATTAACATACAGCTTGCCAGATGGCTTTCGTTTTTATATATGAAACAAAGAGTGTACTAAATGTATCCGTGAAAGTTAACTAATAATCCATTTTAAACTCTATCATGGTGCGGATTTAGACGCAGGATATTGGGGAACGCGATTATTCCAACCACTATAGTGATAAAAGCTGAAGAAAGGTTGAAAGGAAAAGATATTTCCGCCGTTACATAAATAAATAAATTGTTAAATAAATAAAGAAGTTTCATTATGAAGAAAACGTACCAAAGCAGCCTCTGTCCAGTTTATAGAGACAAGCGGGAAATAGAAGATGAGGCCGCCGACGATGAAGAGAAAAGCGTATAAGAGCTCGATCTGAGGGTCCTCAATAATCGGACCCACCACCAGGTAGATGGAACACAGGACGAACAAGATTGGGACCCCAATGAAGACCTGTGAAACACAATATCTTAAATCTTAGCCTTTTTCTTTTTTTTTTACCGCAATTGGATTTTTATGCTTCATTTATTTAATGTTTTACGGTGGATTACAGAGAAATATCAGTGAAATAAAAATGGTAATTTTCCTGTTTCAAACTGTGAATATTACCATTTTTATAATGTTCACTGTTTTGTAATGGGACCGGTAAAAGACACTATCATATTCTTTCAAGACATTTTAACATTACAGTCCAGAATAACTACCCACTGAACTACCAGGCCCTCCCCATTATTTGAAACAATACTAGTTTGTCCTTTATATAAATGCAAGTTCAGAACTTATCAAATACAAAGATTACAAAGTAAGCATTCATAAAAAACTGTAATAAATATTTTTATCAATAACAATTATGCCATTGCAGAGTAAGGAGAGAAAACTTTGGTATTCTTTGGAAAAATTAGTATAAAATTCATATTTGGCCAGGCTGATATTTCAATAAGTACACAATTTTAGGTCGGGGGCTTATCAGATAAAGACATTGGATATAAAAAAAATTTAAAATTCTTCATATGAATAAATACATTTAAATTAACCAGAAGAGATCATAAAAAAGGGTAGGGTATCAATATAGGGTATCAAATATAGGGTATCAAATATAGGGTATCAATATAGGGTATAAAATATAGGGTATTAATATAGGGTATCAATATAGGGTATCAAATATAGGGCATCAAATATAGGGTATCAAATATAGGGTATCAATTATAGGGCATCACATGTAGGGTATCAAATATAGGGTATCAATATAGGGTATCAAATATAGGATATCAATATAGGGTATCAAATATAGGGTATTAAATATAGGGCATCAAATATAGCGTATCAAATATAGGGTATCAAATATAGGGTATCAGATATAGGGTATCAAATATAGGGTATCAAATAGGGTATCAAATATAGGGTATCAATATAGGGTATCAAATATAGGGTATCAATATAGGTATCAAATATAGGGTATCAAATATAGGGTATCAATATAGGGTATCAATGTCAAATATAGGGTATCAATATAGGGTATCAAATATAGGGTATCAATATAGGGTATCAAATATAGGGTATCAATATAGTGTATCAAATATAGGGTATCAAATATAGGGTATCAATATAGGGTATCAAATATAGGGTATCAATATAGTGTATCAAATATAGGGTATCAAATACAGGGTATCAGATATAGGGTATCAAATATATGGTATCAAATATAGGGTATCAATATAGGGTATCAAATATAGGGTATCAATATAGGGTATCAAATATAGGGTATCAATATAGGGTATCAAATATAGGGTATCAATATAGTGTATCAAATATAGGGTATCAAATATAGGGTATCAGATATAGGGTATCAGATATATCTACATGTTTGATTTTACTAGATCTATTCAGGGACTTCGGATTTTTCATGTGAGGAAGCCTTCCAGCTGGCTTGCGATAGGTCGGTGGTTCTACCCGGGTACCTCTGTGTACTCGGGGTCTTCCTCCACCTGTAATTAGCTGGACGTCGCTACAACAACAACAACAACAACAACAACAACAACACCACCACCACCAACAACAACAACAACAACTATTCAACGAAAGGTCATGTCCTTTTTCACTTGAGATTCAAATATACATTTTACTTAAATCTGTGGTGCGATCATTAGCAATATCTTTCATTGTTGTTGATAAGATGTGTTCATGTCCATTGTGATCAGCCTAGTGAGAGTTGATTGAGTCACGATCAACGACGTCAAATCTACGTCAAATCTCGTATAAAAATGATGTCGCATGTTGCTGTAGCTACCTTTTAATATCGTTTTTTCTTTATCATGTTTTCTTTAAATAAAATGTGGAAAAATAATTATATTGCATATTTTATTTCGAAAAAATACCAAACCTTTATCGGGCGCTCTGCATTCGGGCGTCTGATCCGCAGAATGATAACGCACGAAACTGCAAGCCCGTAAAATATCCAGGCGGCGAAGCTGAAGAAATCTATGAGGGCGCCGACGTCTGCAGGGATAACCATCAGAACGGATATGATGCACTGAAAAAGATGGGTCAATTTACTTGTAATGAAGAACATATTTTAGATACAGGTAAATCTCGTCAAGTCAGACAAAAATTTGGCGATATTAATTTTGGCGCATCAGATTAAAACAGCACACATCACCAAATTTACTCAAATGTCAACAGTAAGACGTATACAGAAAATAAAATAGATGTATTTGTATGAGTAACAGCTTTAGGATCGGGATGCTGTAGGTTCGTTCTCTTGTCCCAACATACCATACTGCTAAATGAATATTGGTTCCCGAATATAAATATTTACTTAAGTATGGTCCTAAGGACCAAATTCAAATACGGCTATTACATAAAAAGGGCATGTGGAAATTATAACTGAATTTGAGACCCAAAACTGTACTTAACTTCATTATGTACGAAAATTTCGGACTGGGTTTTGACATTTGAAATTATTTTCCTGTCATGTTACTACGTGATATTTTGATATTTCTCAAGAAAACATTGTCTGCAAATGACTGCCGATTGTAACAAAAATCTCGACATTTGAAATTATTTTCCTGTCATGTTACTACGTGATATTTTGATATTTCTCAAGAAAACATTGTCTGCAATGACTGCCGATTGTAACAAAAATCAATTTGTTAAAACACAAAACAGAGGAACAACATTTTAACATAAGAAACTTACAGTAAGAACAATGGATGGTATAGGAGTGTATCGCTTAACGCTGACGTAAGACAATATTTCCGGTAAATGGCCCTCTCTGCCTGCTGCATAAACCAATCTAAAAATAAAAGTAAAACTTTTACAGAAATAATATTAAATTAAATTGAATGTCTCTCGTGGAAATATGGCCTGAAAAACGCAAGGTCTGCTAACGAAACTATTTTATATGATTAAACCATACATAAGCCTTGACCCTAAGGGCTATAATGTCTAAAAGTCTAAAAACCACGAACATTAAGGATTATTATTCTGGAACTTAAAATTCTCTCTTCTGATTTGTCAGTTAGCCGTATACATAACGTCAGGTACACTATATATATATATATATTACATTTTAAACAATAATATTAATAAATTAATTAAATAAATTAATAAATAATGCTCAAATAATTAAATCAACCCCGATATCTTTCTAATTTAGAATTACATTTAAATGATATTATATTCTTGCAATGTCAACACAACAATGAATATTCTGCGAGACGTTAACCAAAAATATGTAACTATCTAGTTTTAAACCTAAATTTATGCAAAAACAAGACAATACAAGATACACGCTTTCTTTTTCTTTTTTTGTTTTCAATATTGCTTAAATGAATGATGCAAACTCAATATTGCACTTAGTTATTTACAGTTGTCATAAAAATTACTAATAAATGTTTATTTGAAAATGTTTGGCATAAGTATAATTTCTGCAAATATATATATATATATATATTTCGCCCCGAAATTCGGTAAATGCAGTATGTGATTTCTGGCTTAATTTATTGGTTATGTTTGATTATGATCAGAAATATAGGTGAAATCCAAAGTCAGTTATAACAAGAATACCCCATAGAATTTTAGCAAATGACATTTATGCAACAGTATTTATTTCATGTTCTCCCATATTGTGGCTATGACCTATTTGTTCATCCGTAGATGACGCAAATTGACACTCAATTAAATGAATATCCGGGAGACAGATGCAAGGTTTAGCAGATGACACGCTTCACCAGAAGAAAAAATAGCTGGAAAAGTTAATACCCAAAAATCGAGAAATTAAAAATTAATTAAAAATTTTTTCAGCAATTAATTTAACACAAACATTAACAACACACACTAAGCATTAAAATGTGTACAATTTGATTTTTCCCAGGGCTAATATCTTGCAAAATCGCACAAAACCTCATTCAGGGGTGCGGTTATATTAAACCAATAAATGTGGTGGTATATATGTAATATATATACGCCACAGTAATAGGTCCGCAAATTCGGAAAGGCAATGGTTCTATGGCAAATCCAAGATTCGAACCATTTACGTCAAATTTCAAATACGTATAACATCACTTCCAGATGAGTTAAAAAGCTAATGTTTGGACTGAATATTAGTCTCTAATAGTTATTTTCAGTCTGTGAGGAAGAACGTCATATGACGTCTATAAGTGTATATGTCATGTAGATAATATTTACAAATGACTGAAATACTGTCGGTGAGCCGTTAAACCTAGGGTGACAAAGACACGGATAAACGTCATAGAGATGTCGGAAGTTGCTGAATTGGGCGGCAGGGGCGGGTTTTGGAGACGATATCTCTTTCCCATGTAAGAAAGGGTCTAGGGCGTTCTTCTGAAATTTTTATATTTCTGAATATTTATTTAAAAGCTTATTTAAAATGTTTGGTAGATTCAATAATGACTTTTAAAAATACTAGATAATATTTTGCTGGCCTTGTGGCATTACCACACATAAAAGCATTTTCGTTTGTTTAATATTATCATATTAATGTATATATCACATTGATGTGAGGTGGTCCCTAAAAAAAATAAAAACTCAGGTATGTCATGTATAAACTCAGGTACACCATGTCAACGTGTCCTATCCGAATTTCATCTGCACAGGATGTGTCCTCGGTTTGATTAATCTAGTCATCTAGTACAATATACAGTTTTGTAAAAAAAAAAAACATCAGTATCTGTCGTTTTCTAATAAAAAGGGATAAGTATATATAAGGTAGAGGAAGATAAATGAGGTCGAAATAAAGGGGGGGGGGGGGGGGGGGAGACAAGAAAGAAAAGGCAAGAAAAGATAAATTCTGAACATCATATTTTATGTCAATCTGAAATGGAATGTGTTTAATTGCGATGCAAGAAAGAAATAGAGAATAAGAAAGAGAGAGACAAATCACAGGAGAATGAAAAGGGCAAAAGAGAGATAGATATAGTGACAGATGAAAACAGATAGAGAGAAGGAAAAAGGAGGAACACATCAGCATAAATACAGTCAAGTCTATGAACTGGTTGGCCCGGTGTCAGGATATTATGACTGTGTGGTATGTTGTCACATGTATACGCCACATGCATGATATCGCAGTGAGCCTCTACATTTCCTGTCTCAAAGACAAAATCACCAAATGATTGCAATACTGTCGTTGGGACATAAAACCTTACATGCATGTTTTATTACAAACATAGATAGATGTATGTCATAAATGTCTTTAGGGAACACGTATTACAACGACCATTACTTTGCGCCATAGAGGGTTTTGAAATATTTTCGACCCATTCCGACTTATCTTCAGAAAACACCAAAGGGCCACGTAGACCGTGTAATGAAGTCGTTCTGATGCTGAAATCAAACACGGATTGCGTGAGTGAAAACCAGTGATCCTAGTTACTAGAATACATGATAATACAATGTACTAGTTGTCTCACTATATACATTATGGTGACGTAGGTGGGACGTTCTGGATGTTAAACACTTTCTGGCCGGGGGTCCAGGTGCCATCTGGGACATCTGGTACAGGGTATTTAATCTAGGTATATTATCCAGCTGTCGTCCAATCTTGTTTACCCAAATAAATATTGGTCTCGCTCCGTATATAACAGAATATAAATGTCCCTTATTTGAATTGCAAGTATGAATTAAATCGGGTTTTGCTCATCAAAATCCACAGATCTTAAACCGATATAGACAACACCATACTGTCACCTATTTGTGTAGGTGGCTGTTGCAGCTTGTCATGCATCGATGTTTTCGAAGCCAGGGATATAAATCGTAACCTTAGGAAAATACAGCCTCATGCATTCTATTTCGGGCAATTCGTATAATAAAGTTATGAATATTTACATTATATATAGAAAAAGGTTTAACTTTAGACAAGGTAAGAAATCTGATTTTATAATAGAATCAACAATCAGAATCAACTTGAATCGATAGATCCGGGTCATACTGTTTATGTTAATTGTTTCGAAATCGACGTAAATAAGTTTATCATCTAACTATAATCTTAAAGGTCTTTCAAAGCACTACAAATTTTGCCCATAGTGCCTCGATAGAATATTTATCGTTTTTGAGATACCTATGGTCAAAGGAAAAGACCGATACCTGACATATGACTTTGACCTTTGCGAGTTTCAGGAAACGGAAGTTACTTTGTACAATGAGATGCTATGTTGCACTTTCAGTGAAAAAAAATGCAAATCGGTCAAAACATAAAGCCTGCAGGGTCTAAAAACCGCTTTTTTAATGCAAAATTTCTTATTACGGTGAGACGTCACATAATTCAAAGAAGAACTCTGGACACATACGCTGTCCAATTTTCATGCTTTTAACTCATCACGAGCCTTTGTAACATCTAATTATTTTTTTAACTTAAAAGTGAACAAATCAAGTCAATTCTAAAGGGGTTTGGCACGAAAGTCGGGGGGGGCATAAAATCACCATATATATGTGTACACATGTATATATATCCGAACTGACCGCTACAGAGCGCGAACCAAATTTGTAAGTATATTTCAACCGTGAAGTCATATGACGTCATATGAAGATGAAAATTATTGCATTCAAAATGGCCAGAGTCATTCTGCCTACTGTTAAAATTTTATGCTGGTGGCTTATCGGCAACCTGTTTTAATATGAACCCCAAAAGGACAAATAATGATAATAAGAAAAACCCTTAACAAACCCAAAGAGGCAAAAGTCCTTATAAACATAACACACCCTATACGTTTTCCGCAGATTTGCGGAAAGCCGTAATAAGAATAAACATAACAAACCCTATACGTTTTTCGCAGGTTTGTGGAAAGCCGTAATAACAAAGGCAATAGGTTACTATAAAGTCATTAATTTTCGTTGACATTAAATTTCGTTCATGATCTACCTAAGGGATTAATATTCTGTTATCAGTTATTTCATCTGTTTCAGACTTCGAATCTGCAGGGGTCAAGGCAGCTATCACGTGTGCTGTTCTCGGCATTGTCTTCATCATGTCCGTTATCATCGCAAGACTTGTGGACATGTGTTACGACAGACGAACACTGGCAGATGACGCCAGTGACATCAGCGAAAACACTCGCCAGATTATCAGAGCTCGTCTGTCGGTTATACAATTTAGAAAGAGAGAGATAAAACAAGCAAGAGCGATGCATCGTCAAAGTGCAATGGACATTGTTCGTAAATGGATAAATGTTGTGAAAGACAGACGAAAGTCGCGAAAGGATATTCTTAAATCGAGTCGACCTCTTGAACAAAAGAAAGATGAGGTCAGCAAGGTTCATGTTATGGAAAATGGAGATATAAATGAAAACAAAACTATATCGACGCCTCGCTTTCCTATATTCCTTGGCGCAAAAGTTGCTTCAATGTCAAACATGCCGCCCAGAGACCATCCCCGGCCTAAACCTAAACTTGATTCTCCAATACCGGTGCTTCCAGTGCAAAAAGGCCGGCCTGTGTCTGGTCGACCTCATATAATGCCTAACGTGATAGTGACAACGGCTATGATAAACCGTCCCCCACCGCTCATATTGAAAACAAAGCCAAAATCTGTTCATTTTGAGGAGGCCAAATTGCCAGGCACTAGTATTAATAACAATAATAATGATGCTACTGAGCAAACTATTCCAAACTCTACGGGGAATGATACTTGATAATTAGTTAACTATATAGATACTGTTATCTGAAGCTGTTTCCACAACTAGATATTACACTGAAGTAGACTACGATCAAACATTTGTTTGAGATATGTTGTTCCTAAGCAACTAGTTTGTTTGGAACCTGCATCTTGAAGCAATGCGGCTTCGGAATTTCCTCACCAACAAACTTATGACGTTTTAAAAATTAATGTTAAGATAGTATGTGTTGGTACAATCCGAACCAACATTATTTGAAATGCATGATAGAGTACATCGTCGAACACCCACGGTAAACTCATCCCGTTACTGTCTATTCATTAACCGTGGGATTTTCCACCAGAGAATCGACTTTTTTGCGTTAAGCATATGCATAATTAAGTAAATCAAAATGACGTTTGCATTTTGGATACTCTCCATATGGACGTAAGAAGTGTGTGTGTGAGTTGGGAATATCTAATGATACGAGCGTTCGGATCGGTTAACACCAGGCAGAACAAGGTCATCCTGTTGTACCAGCTTTCGGTCTAAACGGAAGAAACAGTAGTGAAAAAAACCCACTGGGGATGTTTGCAGAGTAGCGTAACCAGCAGTGGGCTATTCAACGATGGATTATTTGTGATAAATAGAATGGGTCCCAGAACTGATTTCGCTAAATAACGTACTTCCATTATATTCTTCCAAGTTGATTTTTAAGCTTTATTTGCTTAAGTAAGATCAATATAGACAAATGCTATTTTTCGATGTAAAACGACATGGTCTTGCGTGTTTTATTATTAATAACTGTTAAACTGTTATACTGCAATCTATTCCTTAAGGCAATTTAAACACACTCAAATTTGTTTATTTTCATATTATTTACGTTAATTTGTATGGAAAGGAGGGAACGTGTGCGTTT
The DNA here is from genome assembly GCA_021229015.1 of Solen grandis. Classification (NCBI taxonomy): domain Eukaryota; kingdom Metazoa; phylum Mollusca; class Bivalvia; order Adapedonta; family Solenidae; genus Solen; species Solen grandis. The sequence goes on along the minus strand of CM037779.1, from coordinate 51,640,098 downwards.
ATAGTGGTGTGCTGAACTGACGCAAAACAGAAACAAGCAGGGCAGAACTTTTACCATGTATACGATTAATTTAAAATTTTTGCTGTGCAAAAATGAACGTATTTTACATTTTATTGCTGTCTACATGCATTAATGTTGCTAATGAATTAAAACAATTTGTTATCGTATGAATTTGTTGGCTTTTCTATTGTTTATGGAAAAACGCATCGATATTCAACAAGCATCAGCCAAGCTATCCTTGCTATATTTAATGTGATGAACCAATTAATGTGACAAATCGACAAGAATATGGATGTTTTAATGATGTTTTAGAGTATGTAACTCGACATTGGCACATCCTCGTGTGTACATGACTCGCACCCTTAAGCAATCGATTAAAAGATAAAGAATTACAAATATGAAGACAGACAAATCAATCTTACATATGAGTTCGTATGGAATATATCTCATCGAGAAGTAATACACTGATTTTAATGTATCCCTTCGAGATGAGACACATGTATAATCAAAATTCACATAAAACAAATTTTCTTTTCATTTTATGCTAACTGATGCTACATGCCCTTTTTAAGTAAAAACAGTATTCCCGGCAGTTTCTTACTCACGCTGTGGGATATGGATTTTATCTGGCTTAAAATAAAAAAAGTCTAATTTATAATTATCTTGTCAATATCCAAATTTCTAAATTTCAACTCGGAAATGTCCAAATTTAACTTTGCAAAACATAATTATGGAATTGAGGACTAAATATTGTTACTCAGGCTAAGAGAAGAAAAATATGTGCTTAGTGTATTTTCAGTCTTATTTGAGAGACATGATGAATACTCTAATGAAATTGGGATTTATCTAAAAGATATTAGACTGTTTTTATTCTTCATGTCAACAGTACTACATTTTTTCTTGACAACATAAGTTGGGAAAACAACACACAGTGTTCACAAGACCTCCCATTTCCAGAATTTGAACCACACTGAGTACAATTTACTTAACTTCTATGGTTCTTTTAAGGAAGTGAAAAAATAATGCATGTTGTTAGGCCTCAACTGGCAAGGAATTGCCCGAAAAAAATATATAATAAAATCCTAAATATTTCATAATTTTCATTTTATAATTATTTAACATAGAAACAAAGTTTGAAATACTTTAAAACAAGTCCGGGGGACTTAATTTACAAAAAAATGTATATAATGCAGAGGGACAAGCAGGAAAATTAATTTCATTCTTTATGGAAATCGATTTGTTATGGTCTTGAGTTAATAATAGCAACAAGAAATATCTTTAAAAAAGATACTCGGCCGTTGTAACCAGCTTGATGATTAGTGTCTAAATGGTTTAGCAAAAATAATAGATTTTGTTGTTGGTTTAATAGCTGTGTAATTCCTGTGTCAGTGCAGCTCTTTGAAATACCATGGATCCAAATATTTTTTACAATCCTGGTAGACACTTACAGCCTTACAACATCTGCGCATTAGACTTCGTTTCGCGGGCTACAATACGAAACCGGATGTTACGTTTTTGTTGAATATAGGATCTGTCAGGGTCAAAATCAATTCCGAAATCTATGTGTTTTTATTTTTTTAGCTTTACTCTTTCAGTTTACCTTAAAAAGTTGCAGTGTTTTACTTTCGGGAAAATCGTTCGCAGGGGAAGAAAATTAACTTTTAAAACAAACAGAATTAAAGAATTTTCCGAACTCCTTTTTTTTTTTTTTTAACTAATTTTACAATGACCAATGGGAATTTAGCAAAGTATATAATAAACAATGAAAAGCCTAATTTTATTCCGCTTCATTACTCTGTGTTTCACAGGAAGTAAGGGTGACAATAAACGGTCTAATGGCCGAAACATTTGCAGTTTTCGTCATATTTTCCTTATCCTTTTACATTTCCAACTCAAAATAAAATTCTGCAGGAAAATTTACACTGGCGTAATTGCAATTACTTATCAAATCAAATTTCCCTTGGCGTATGCGCATAACAATGGAAGGCAGGGACGATGAATTATAATATGTTATAAGCATTTACTCCGTAACTCAATAAACCTTTTTCTCAAAGTGGACGGAATGTAAAAATCTGATTGGATAATGAGCGTTTAAAGCAACCCGGATTAACGAGTTTGCTGCATGTAGTGAAACACCAATGATATGACGACAGACGTTTGTAATGAGGTCATAATCTGTCAAAAAAAATACGGTTGAATTTACGGTAAAAGAACTAGCAGCTGGTGTCCAGTACACCTTTACGGCCAACCGTTAATGACGACGGGATATGCCCATTAACAGTGTACGGTATTGATCTCTATATTATTAGTACGGTAAAAGAACTAGCAGCTGGTGTCCAGTACACCTTTACGACTAACCGTTAATGACGACGGGATATGCCCAAAAACTAGCAGCTGGTGTCCAGCTCTTTCAACGGCGTAACAATATAAGATGCACATTGACAAGTCAACAAACTAAATCTGTATATCATCAACCTGTTGAAGCCGTAAGAGATATAATATAACAACTGTTACCAACTGCCAGTTGTTAGTATCACAAACTCACATTTAAAGTTGGTGAAAGTCACCTGTTTAACTTCTTAAGTCTTGCAACATTGACAATTTGAAAATGTAATAGCAATGGTGTTGCATTAAATGATAAAAACATGCAGCAAAAATTTATGAATACAATACATAACAATAAAAGCAATGCAGATGCTGACAAATTTTTGTATAAATATGCGTTACCTCCATTAAATTTCAGAGAAGATAAATCAGAAGTATAATACATGTAATACCCCACGCACCGGCCTCATTGCTCAAATTAGATAATTGAAGCCGCGTAATTTTCTTTTCGTGTAGAATTACCTCTGCCGTACTTACCATCTAGATATGTATTCAAAATTCATTTCATGTTGTTTTTTTTTTGTTGTTGTTTTTTGTTTTTCTTTTAATATTGTGCTTAATTAATCAAAAAGAAATAAAAAGAAGATTTTTTTTCTCAAAATAGCGCCATGTCTTCGTTCCTCGCTAGGCCCACAATTTCTCTTTATTTAGATCGTAAATATCAACGGTAATGTAGTCACGGGATCGATACCGTTAATATTTTATGTTCAATGACTGTAAATGTAACGCATTTTTTTTTACAGTGCCAGTAAACAAGAATGCACGAACGAATTATCTTCCTTTTTTCCCTGGAGTTTATATCGTATATTCCTTAGAATATGAAAAATCAAAGACAATGGCCTCGAGACCTAGTTACAGACGTGGCCGTAACATGGTATCGCTATGTGAAAATTATCCGGTACCATGTTAGCTTGAAATATTCACCTGAAGTGATCTATGTTTTAACCCTATATACGTCGATTGGGAAACAAGTTCTTCCAATTTATACAATGCGTACAATGCATACTAATTGATTGTTCTTTTACTTAATGTTTAAAGGGATAGTTGTTTAGAATTTATTACTGGATTCTGTTTAAATGTATTTATTTCATTCTAGTTCTAAAACTATACGGCAATAAAAATATATGTTTAAAACTTTAAAACGTTTTATGGTGTCTGTGTAATACCAGTACTTAGCGTCCGTATCATTCTTGAAAGAGTTTCACCCAAACGAGGCTCGAAGCCTGCAGGCATGAACGCTACCACTGGACAACGGCGTCCATATCTCATTTATACAGCTTAAGAGGATTAAATTCTTATAATTACAGCTTTTATTAAAGCAAATCTCAACTTATATGAAAAGGAACTTATTTCAAATTATCTTATAAAATCAATTACCTTCTCTGTTCGTAGTTTTGTAAAGCAACAAGCAAGTAACCCGACAACTTTTACGTCTTTAACCAAACCAGTTATTGCATACTGGTATTCAAACTGTACATAAACGCAATGCCATGGTGGAGTAAACGGGGCATAACGGGAATTAAGCAATTCCAAAGTGGGAAATATATCAGAGCAACTGTAGTGTGACATACAGCAAACTATTATATACTTATAGGCATGAAAAACATGGTAAGAAAAATCTATAAACAGGTAACTAACTATCGGAAAATAACTTCTCTCTCTCTCTCTCTCTCTCTCTCTCACACACAACAAATACAATGTACATGATTGCATAATATTTTTGAAAAGTCTGTAACTGATCAAGTCTCTCACACACACACGCGCGCGCATTAAAAAAATCATTAGTTTGTACAATAGATAAGGTGACCATAATGACCCTAAATATAAATAAAATTCATGTTTTTACGTCGACCGGATAACCATTCAACTTCTATTTATCACTCTTGACAATTCCTGTATGCCATAAATGATTCTTGCTCCCCGGGGCCGGGGTTCGAACCAACCACTTTCCTTGAAGGAGCATCTTCCTTACACAATCTAATGCAAACAGACGAATACCAGAAACCTTCCAATTGTCTTTCAACAGCTGTTTTTATTCGGTGTCTTTCTCCATTTTTAATTCATGGAAGGTCAAAATATGACTGAAATATTGTCACGCCAACCGTTCACTTTACAGGTAACCCCAAGAGATATCTTTAGAGTAAAAACAAAAGAATCGTCTCAGACACGTACGAGTATATGTATTACAAAATGATTTATTTAATTAAAATATTAATCACATACATGTAGTTTTAAAACACAGAATAGATTTTAAGTTTAATATGATGGTCACGTGACATATTTACGAAACTCTCTGTGTATACGTTATTACTTCATATTTATAACAACTCACTTAAATACAACGGAATGAATACCCAGAAATGTTAATACGTATAGTTCTAATTAGTCCATTGAAACTGAATAATACTAACTGGTACTAGAACCACATAATCTGGCAGTGTACGCTCACATTTCATTGGAATATGTCTAAATCACATAGTTATAAAAAATCATGCCTGGGGAATTGTGACGTTCTCATATATACGGAACGGAATCTGACATCGCTCGATCGCGGTGGTCGTAAATTTGTACAAATATATACTACCACTGGATTCCTTTACTGGTGAAACGACCCTTTAAACAGTTGTGCGGACACTGTGACAGCTTATATCCGAAGATATGAATACCCGAAATTTGTTACACTTTATATGTCCTAAACATTGGGATGGTAAACTGTAGCATATGCCCTTAACATATGATATAAGATTCTTACGACAAGGTATCTTTTGGGCAGAAATAAAACGAAATATGTACATTTATAAGTCTGCATCGCTGTCAATGTCCAGTTCATTTCAGGAGAAAACTTATTGAATAATAAATTCAACATCGACCCTACACAGCCCAGCTATGTGGTGCTAATATCATTGGTAAAGTTTTTCGTTTTGTTCAGCGACTTGGAGGTAACGTAGCAGCTATTATTTGCTTGTGTTTATCGTCGCACTGACAGTTTTTATTTTCACACTGGCACTAGAACAGCAGAATTAACAATTCATATGAATCTTGATTACGATTTTTGTCCATCTGTACTGTATAATGGACATGGTAAAGAACGGAATCTAACATCACTTGATTACGGAGGTCGTAACTTTGTATAAATGTTTGATGCAATCATACGAATCATTATCCTTTCGCATTTTGGCTGCTGCAAAAAAGCGTTTGACAGATTGCTATCCAATTAGACAAACAACAACAATTAAACGGAAGTTGAAAGTGGAGCACTTATAAAGATGTACAAAATGATGATATTTCGCGTTATTACTTCGTTAAGGATGACTCGTTTTACCATGACTGTATTAATTGAATGTCAGATTGATCGAACCGCGCATAGAATATAATAGCAAACATATGGTTTGCATGATTGGTGTCATACAAATGATATGGTGATAAACACTAGCAAGAGTAATATTGTTCATTTTCGCCCTGTATCTCAAACGCGATCAGACTTTGTTTTTAGTTGTGGACAAGATACTTTAACTTATATTGATAGATATAAATATTTAGGCATAGTATTACAAGAGCATCTTGATCTTAATGTTACAGCAAGGATGGTGGCACAGAGCGCAAGTCGAGCATTGGGTCTACTGATAGCGAAATGCAAACTGGTTGGTGGAGTACCCTATAATGTTTTTACAAAACTGTATGACTCATTGGTTTGGCCGGTGATTGCGTATGGGTCCTCTGTTTGGGGTCATAAGTCATTTTCTTGCATAGATGCTGTCCACAACCGTGCTATGAGATTTTTCCTTGGGGTGGGAAAATATACTCCAAATGCTGCCGTATCTGGAGAAATGGGATGGGTCCCCCTGTGGTTCGACAGTGGAAGTCTATTGCTATGCAGTTGACCCGTCTGTCCCATACTAACTCATCACGAATAAATAAACGTATTGCGTTATGGTCTGTGTCTAAATCAAGTAACTGTAAAAACTGGTTTCATACTGTTAAAAAACAATTAAGTGATCTTAGGCTTGACACCTTTTGTAATATTTCGCACCCTATACCCAAATCGTCTTTTGTTAACCAAGTTGAAGCCTCAGTCATGGAGAATTACATAACCGAGTGGTCTCGTATAATCAATAGCCGAGTTGGTGTATCAGGCAAGGGTCAAAATAAATTAAGGACCTACAGGACCTATAAGCAGGTGTACTCTGCTGAAGAGTATTGCAAAATGATCTTACCCCTAGGCATAGATCAGCTTTATGTAAATTTAGGTGTGGGGTAGCCCCAATACGTATTGAAACGGGTAGATATGAGAATTTGAGACTGGATGAACGCCACTGTCCTTTCTGTCGCGTAGTTGAAGACGAAATGCATGTCATTTTAGACTGTCCTTTATATGATGATATTAGATCAGATTTATATTATAAATCAAATGCATTTTATCCCAACTTTATGAATCTTAGTAAAGCAAACAAATTCACTTTATTGTTCTCTAGTCAACGTTTAATCAGACAATGTGCCAAAACCTGTTTTAATATTCTTCAACGTCGTCAATTTTATCTATGTAAGTAATTTATTTATATATGTGTTTTTTATTTTATTTTATTAGATAGGCTTCTGTTATTTGTTTTACACATTTTATGATGTTAATATCAGTACGATATGTCTTGAGTTTTAATGTTTACCTAAATGTATTACAAAAGTCTCTTGTAATTCAAATTATGAATGGTCATGTGCTATTTTCATGTTTTATAATTTTCTGTTTAATTGTTTTGTACATGAATGAGACTGAAATAAATAAATAAATAAATAAATAAATAAATATGTTTGTACAAAGTTACGACCTCCGTTATCAAGTAATGTCGATTCCGTTCTTTAACATGATCAGTACACAGTACAGAGGGCTAAAGATCATAATTTAGATCCCAATAAATTTAGCAATCCTGCGGTTCTAGCCTCAGTGGTATTCAATCATATGGGGGTTTTGTCCCCATGAAACATAATATAAACTGCCGTGTCACTCATGATATCAAGTGGCATGATACTATGAAACATTGCCAATCGTCTGCTGAGGGCAAAACACAAGGGTAATAGACCAGTAGCATTTTTGAACGTATGTCACAGACGGGGATCGAACGAACTTACAGGATCATGTAGATTTACCAAATGTGAGTTCGTTACTTAGTAAAATATAGAACATTAATTTTATAAATGTTAAAAATGATTAAGAAAGACAAAGATTGGCAACTAGTATAAATCTCACAAAAGCGCGTAACATATTGTTCAATTCTCGCAAAGTCACGTTTTTGATATCTCCTATTCTATTGAAGAAATGTGTATCTTACAATCTATTCTATTGAAGAAATGTGTATCTTACAATAGAACATTATAATATCATCAAAACGATAACATAAATATTAAATTTATCAAAATAAATCAAGAAATAAGAAGGTTTATGTAAAATAGAAAAGTACCTGCAAGATTATATCTTTTTGTGTGATTCATGTAGTTGGTGATAGAATTATAGGAGGTGTGGCTTATTTAACTGTCTGCTACACTGGTTGAATTTAAAAAATGATTTAAAATATTTTTTTATAATAAATGACACAAAAATAATTACTTGCAGTAGAGAAATTATTATTTTACAATATGATAACATTTTCCTCGGGGGGCCGCCGTGGCCGAGCGGTTACAGTCGTGGACTACAAATCTCTCAGCCCCTCACCGCTGTGGGTTCGAATCCGGTAGGGACTTCGGATTTTTCATGTGAGGAAGCCTTCCAGCTGGCTTCCGGTATGTCGGTGGTTCTACCAGGGTACCTCTGTGTACTCGGGGTCTTCCTCCACCTGTAATTAGCTGGACGTCGCTATATGATTGAAATACTATCGCAGCGACGGTAAACCCCAATACAACTACAACTACATTTTCCTCGGTGATTTTCCATACTTTTTTTTTGAAAGTTTGCAGTATTCAATGAGCTGCAGTGTGACTATATTTTATACAATATTACAAGAGGTTCTTATCTCTATTTAAAATGTCATCGAGAGAGATGGGAAGAAAGAAAAACAACATTGCAATAATTAATGTTCAGGAAAATACTAGGTGATGATAGTTCATCGTGACAAACTTCGACGTTAACATTGTGTAGAATGTATTTTGGCAGCGAGTCTTTTCAAACCCCAGCAAATCGGAGATAAGGGAAATAACTCAAATTATCTATAATTCTTCATATAACTTGATTGTATCCCTTACAATCATATGCAGACCACGAGTTAGTCTGTGTAGAGAAATGATATTGTATAGAAGAACTTTATTTTTAAAGTGCAAGACGATTGTTTTCCAATGTGAACTGATTGTATGATATTAATTTAAATAGCATCAGTAAAAATTACAAAACATCAATAAATTTTAAATGTGTATGTGTTTTTCTTTCTTTATTCCCTTTTTTTAATTCAAACTCTGTAAATCATTTTTTCGTAAATCCATGTAAATTGCTTTATATATGCGGGGCACAGGCGACCCAAGCCTGGTAATGGAGCAGATGTAAGGTAACTCAAGTCAGGTATGCCTTTTTCTTCTTTCTGTATCTTTTGTTTTGTTTTAATCACATTTGATTGGATCAAGAATTGAACAAAAAACTTTCGAGTTAAATCCTGCTTAAACGCTGGCTTTTCATGCAAATCTTGCAGGCTGACAGTCTCTCACTCTTTTTTTTTTTTTTACAATTTCGGAAGGTTGCATCGGGTGACCATGCGTCTGTAGAATGTTATTGATAGACATAATACACACAAATATTTAAAAAGCAATAACCATATGTGAATAAACTGACTGTTTTAACTACTATTTTAATTGTTTTAAACCAATATACACTGAGAGCCATACACATATATGACATGCTATCAATCACTGTCAATGCTATCACTAATGGGCACACTTATCAATCGGTGGAGCGAAATTGGCTTTTCTTGAATGATCAAACTATATAATGAGAAACTGAGTTTCAGATGCTCTACTTCAATTTCGCTTGCTTGGATTTAACGTCCCCCTGACATTGTTTCAGTCTTTTATGGACGTAAGTTATAGCGTTACTTCACTGTAATATGGTATGATACCACAACCAATCTCATTAACCTGACAATGGGCCTATCCTAGTATTATGTACGAAAAGTACAAGGGATATACCAGTACCATTTTTTAACGAATTTGGTATGTCGTGACCGGGAATCGAATCCACAACCTCCAGGGATGACCTCTCTGATCTGCTGGCCAGTGGCACCGGTACCATTCCAGTGGCTCGAGAATCTCAATACCATCGGAACTATCTGGGTTAACAGTGATATTAACACTACAAGTACATGTATTGGAAACTTAGTTTCATCGGCAAATTATAGTTTGTATTACAGCTAATATATACGTTAACATACATTTTGTATAGACTACAAATCTCTCAGCCCCTCACCGCTGTGGGTTCGAATCCCGGTAGGGACTTCGGATTTTTCATGTGAGGAAGCCTTCCAGCTGGCTTCCGGTAGGTCGGTGGTTCTACCCGGGTACCTCTGTGTACTCGGGGTCTTCCTCCACCTGTAATTAGCTGGACGTCGCTATATGATTGAAATACTATCGCAGCGACGGTAAACTCCAATACAACAACAACAACAACAACAACATTTTGTATAATTTTTAAAATTGCAACTATGTCTCAGTTATGGTTACAATTATGAATTAGACATAACTGCGATTAAATCTTGATATTCCTGACAGCTGAATTTTATTTGTGATCTAAATGGTACACCATAACGATCTCTTACCGGTAAACTTGCTCATGATTAAATGTATCCGAGGTGCAGGATGATACTCGACAAATATAACTTTATTTTGAAGTTAGATGATGTAAATCGGAGATAATAATCATTAATCATATACTCTAGACATTCAATGGTGGGCTCAAATTCATGAATTTTCCATTAGCATTTTGACAAAAATTATAATGAAAGGAAATATTTTTAGTTTATCTACTGAAACCAATTCAAGGATAGGTAATATGTATAAGATATAAGATATATCATCTTCATGTTTTACCATGTAATTTAAATACGAAATATTTTGTCAAAATCCAATTAAAGTGACGCTGTTTGATGTACCGATAAAGGGTTAACATAACGGAAAAAAAAAAGAAAAAAAAAAAAAAAAAAAAAAAAAAAAAGAAAGAAGAAAGAGAAGAAAAAAAGAAGAAGAAAAAAGAAACTAGGTGTTGCCTCAGTCATTTAAAAAATCTTTATGTTGTGATACTATGTCGGCACATCAGTGTATTCAAGTAAGGGAAAGGGGCCGCCGTGAACGAGCGGTTACAGTCGTGGACTACAAATCTCTCAGCCCCTCACCGCTGTGGGTTCGAATCCCGGTAGGGACTTCGGATTTTTCATGTGAGGAAGCCTTCTAGCTGGATTGCGGTAGGTCGGTGGTTCTACCAGGGTACCTCTGTGTACTCGGGGTCTTCCTCCACCTGTAATTAGCTGGACGTCGCTATATGATTGAAATACTATCGCAGCGACGGTAAACCCCAATACAACAACAACATCAAGTAAGGGAAAAGATCTAGTTAATCATTGTTATATACGGTTTCCTTTTTTGCGCAATTTCTGTCATGCCATTGGTCATAAATGAAGACACTGAACTGTCGCTCAACTATCATACATATACATTCGGTATTGTTCGGAAATATTCTAACCATATCATCATAACGACGAAACTACCGTTCAAAATGAAAATAGTACCGCGTACAATGCTGGAAGCACAGCATATAAGGAAATCGCATGTACAACATATAATGTGAGATCTACAAAGTACGACATATAATGTGATTTCTACTGCATATAAGGAAAAAAGCACCACACATAATGTGAACAGTGACTACTACATAAAAAGTGTGTTTTTTTTTACCGTCGGCTCATGTCTTTTTCAGATTTCAATCAAGAAGCACAGAAATTTAATTTGAGTGATGACTTTTTTATATTCATTTATTTTTTTATTTATTTGTTTTATTTTATTTTTATTAGTTAGGACATCAGAAAACAGCAACTGATTGACGTTAAGGAAAGAACGAAATATGTAGATAATAATCGTGCAGGAAAGCCGCTGTCAGCGGAAGATATCAGGTTAGGAATACCTTCGAAATGCCAAATCAAACGATATAATACATGATCTGTAAGTTGTTTATGAAAGTTATATCAATTTCAATTCTTGTATTTACTGAGGTCGCAAATATAGGTACTGGTAAAGCTCCCTTGTTTGGCGTTCAACATAACAGGGGTTGTTCCAGGATTGCTGGCCCAGTGTCAGGATAATGTGACCGGGTGTGGTATCATGCCAACTGTCTACGGCGTGATACTGTGCAGTGTCACAGCACTACATCTGTCTCAAGTAGATATAGTCTCCAACTGACTTAAATACAATACAATACAAATAGTTTATTGCATATAAACATTAACATGTTTCAGAGCAATGTACAAACAAAAAAAGGCATTGTATTGTATTGTAATGTATTAAATACTGCCGGTGGAACTTTAAATCTAATAAACAAACAAAATATCCTTGTATTTTAGTATTAATCATTGCGTCTTATTCCCTCCATGGGAGTCAGTTTGGATTGAGCGGGTAATCATCCCTTTGCAAAAATACTTCCGAAACTCCTCATTCTTATGTTAATGTGTATCTAAAAGCAACTTTACTAAATGTGTACAAATGACGTCAACATACCAGTGAACACGCCTTGTTTGTAGGGATCGGTGTAGTAAACACTGCCATATATGACTATCACGTGAATAGGGCGGGGCATGATTTGAAATAATGACATGCGCAGTTCGCCGTAAACTCTTAACAGTTAAATTACAATTAAGTAGACAAGTCTCGGAAAATCTCGAACTCTTAACAAATTAAATAAAAATTTATGTGTTACATCCATATTTGGAAAGCACGTGCACGTGTGTGAATACTGACGTAACGCGCTGGCGTAACAATTTATGGCGCCATCTCCTAATATAGCAGTGTGCCGCAGAAATAGGGCGGGGCAAACTCTAAGTTAGTCACTGTTTTTTGGAGAGAATTTAACAGTTAAGAAGCCGTCACTCGCTACGCTCGCTCTGGCTTCTTAGCTGTTAAATTCTCTCTTAATAAACACTAACTATAACTTAAAAGCTATAGTGTGTAGGACTATCTATATAACGAGTATATTTTGATAGAGATTTTACAGTTCGGGATATCGTGGATAGGCTCAGATAAAAAAGTTGCTCTATCATCAACCATCGTCAATCTGTGAGGAGAATTAGCACTGTAAGTTTATCGCAATAAAATTAACTACAGGGGTTTAAGTATGAGTGTTTTTGAGGACTACGAAACGACTTCGAGAAACTACGATGATTTCCGCGAGCCAGTAGGAGCCGAGGTTCTTGCCGCCATGCTGTCTTTATTGTGTGGTCAGCCACTCAAGGTAAGATTTTTTCTTTTTATTGAACATGCAGGTATGATTTCTCTCTGCATACTTCTTCCAGAGTTTATTTCTAACACCTGACCTATGATCCTACGCCGCATTTAATATTATAAAAACTTACCAGATTGATATTTTTGTTTAAATATGCATTTCCTTTTCATTAAGTATCCTTAATTGTTGATAGGCTGCAAGATTATGCAAGAGACATCTGTGTATTGAGGGCGCATATCATAGTGTCCTCTGGGGCAATACTAGCTGCCCTTTTTTATTGTTCTTTCTTCTAAGCCATTTGTTTTAGATCACCTAAGCACATATGCTCAGGATGAGCTATTAGTATCTACATATGTCCGTCATCCGTCCATCGTTCTCAATTAGTTTTTGTGCGCTCTAACATCTTCATTTAATAAAAATGATGTTTGATTATGGCTGATATTAGTTAAATAGGTCATGAACTATGGTTCTTTTAATATTAAAAATTTGCAATCTAGCATCTTCATTTCTTAAGCAATCATTTTCAAACTTATGACAATATTTATAGCTATAATATCTCTACAAACTGGAAAGTTAGATTATTGTTAATATTACAATTACGTCAGAAGTTACGGCTGATTAGGTATAAAAAACATGCCAGAATATATTTTGTTTACACTCTAGCAACTTCATTTCTTCAGCAATCATTTTAATTTTTATGGCAACGTTAATAGTTATATTTCCGCGGCTAAGTTCGATTATGTCCAGAAATCATTTTAAATTTAAAAAATGTCAGATCTTACTTTGTTTACACGGTAGCATCTTCATTTCTCAAGCAATCATTTTGATTTTTCATGACATTTTCTATGGTCATACTCTCCCATTGCGACTGCTGGGTCAAAACGTTGTGAAAGTATTGAGGTTCTTCACAAATGGTCATTACCTGAAGGGCTATTAAAATATGCATGGAAATTATGATAAATGAAAAATAAATCGTAGAATCTACGAACAAATTAATTTTTCATAATAATAAGTATAAATCACAATTCTATATATCCACTCGTCGAGCATTCTAACTGTTCGCAATGAAAATCTGTTCGCTTTATTTAGGTCGTTTATATGATAATAATTCCTTACAGTGGTTACAAGGAATCAACAAAAAGTCATAGTCCCGGCAAGTTCGCTATAAACGAGTTTTATTGTACATATATTGTGATTTATTATGTTACGTTGTTTACAACGCAACATATTGTAACCGATTGCGAAAATGACAATACCGGATATCCATATTTAATGCCCTCTAGCGGGCAAGATATAGTGCACCTATTTGCGTAGGCGGGAAAAATATCAATAAAATCACTGAGAATGAAATTCTGTGACGTAAGCCAGTGAGGTGCAGCAGTTCACACACCTCTGTAATGTGTCCTTGGTTAATCTATTGCAATTAAAATTATGACGTTCGGCCCTCAAAAGTATAAGAATTATATCAAAATCCATTTGATGAGGGAAATCAATAAACTGGTTCAATATTACAAGCCACACTTTCTCCTTTACGGTTCCAGTTTATGCTGAACGCAACATTAGGACTCTCAGTCGTTTGATTATCGTCTAATCTATAAGTGGGTACTAAGTTGAGTCAGATGTTTGTAAAATATTTCTTCAAGCAAATACTTTAAATGCAGATAATTTAAATTATTTCATCATGTTGTTTTTTTGTCTTTAAAATCACTTTCTGTATTAAGCCGAATATACTTCTAAGTAAATAAAAAGAAAATCATTAGAAAAGTTCATCATTGAACATCTTGATTCATTTTTAATGGCGTGTAATCAGATATCCATTAGTCATTTAGATTCCGATTAACAGTTAAGAGAAGCTGCTTGTCTAAGAAATGATTTAGAAAATCACAGAAACTCTAACATCAAAGTCCTCTTCATATCACTTACTGTTAGACATGTGACTGCAAAGTATGTTATGACTTACTCATCAACCCAAAACATAATTCAACCAAAAACCAATTTTACACACAATTCCAATACGTTTATACTTCAAAAAGTTCCTTCCAGAACATTTTTCAATGTAAGCTTACTAATACTTTAACTCATCAAAAACATTGTATAACTTATAAATGTAATAAACAACAGGTAGAATCTACATCACAGCACTAAGTACTGAAATAACGTCCTAACCTCCAATATGCAACTTATGAATGGAATCAAGAACATGATCCACACTCCGGATCATTAACGTGTTACTTTGTGTTAGAATCAAATATTCCTGTCATGTGACACTATCAAAAGAATGGTTACTTTGTTCAACATGGTGGATGTGCTTATGATGGGTGTGAGTTCACGAGATTTCCTTCACGCCAGCTCCTACCCTATCGTAACAATACTGTAAGGATGCAAACTCATGACTATGAATGCTGGTATTTAATCCTTTATTGTTATCTTTTAAAAGATGTGGTTGTAGATAATATTATCTAGTCTAAATATAGATTCAACACAACATATTATTTTGGCAAATAATAAATATAGATTCGAACTTTCAGGCATAAATCACATTTGACAGGTGTTTGTGGGAGCCTAAGGATCAATCAAATAGGCATTGTTGCGACAGTATATACGCATTTTGTAATGAAGTACGCAATAAATGAACAACAAGAACGTGCTTCTATAGTGAAATGTTATATTTGTAAATGTAACTGTTACTATTCGTAGCCCAAACACATGTGGAGAATTTCAATTCCCCAGCTTTAGTTCTTACTGAGATAAGAACTTGCATAAATAAAATATCCTGAACTTCCAAAAATCTAGCATCTTTTTTAAGTGGACAGCAAAGAAAAATCTAAATTGAAAAGGGGCATACCTGTGAACAATTGAATTCATACAGATAATACAGAGTTAAAAAAGAATATAACAGAGCCAAAATCAATTTTATGGTTATTTGCCCATTTGAAGTGGGTTCCATTTCTGAAAGTGAACAAGTATTGCAAGTTGATGGTTTATGAGAAATTTACCTCATCAAAAACTTAACCAACCTACACAATTCTAAGATAACTATACCAAAATTGATTTTAGGATTACTTGTTCTCTTAAATTAAGAAAGTATTCTACATTTCAAGAGAATGTGTTTGACGGTTTTAGAGAAATGGACATGAATGAAAACCTTATCTAACACCGACGCCGACAGAAGGGTGACCTTAGCTCCAATTTTTTCTTCGCAAGGTGGAGCTAATAACACATTAAGTAATGTATTTTAAGCGATTATGATTTTGATAATTGTTAAAAATCACTAATAATATGTAATACTTGTATATTATCATGAAAGATTAGTGTCTGAGGCAACAAAAAGGACATTTGGTTTCAAATTCTTCTAATACTTTTTAATAATTAACTATAACCAAAACATTTGCCTTGTATTTCTTAGTACCTAACAAATTGACTATTTGAATGATCTGATTTGCTATTGTTATGGCATGTGTTACACCAGTAATTATACGTGTGAAAATAATGATCAACTTGATAGTGTAAAGGGATTCTTTAAGACAGTACCTGTACAAACTTGTTCACAACAACATTAATCTCCCAGAGGGTAGCAAATATGAAATATGTTATTCAGCAAGCTTATTACCTAAATATTACACTAAAGGTATACCATTTGACTTTGACTTTTGCTTAAATGATATATGGTATTCTTGATATGCAATGTTTGAAGTAAATGTTTAAAAAACGTAAGTGTTCTATTTGCGAAATATAATTCATAATGCTTTTACTATTGGAGATATTTCAGCGCATATACGTTTATTTTGCCTTACTATCAAAACACGCAGCATATGTAGCATCCATTAAATATATTGAGTTTAATTAATCACATGATATAACATGTTACAAAATGGTCCATGAAATCAACTTCTTGAAATTTTGCACACACACACACACCGTTTAGTGTTAAAATTGCCTTTCTTTCAGTTTTGACCTTTGACTTTGAATTTGGCATTAAATATGACTTGACCTTTAAAAAAAAGGTATAAAATCATGAAAAAAGCAAGCTTTTTTTGCAAGAACTTTTGTATATTTATATTTTTTCTTATATAAATTGTGTAATAAGACAAACATCGACGTTTATCAATTTTGGCGGCCATCTTGGATTTATGAGATATCAACAAGTATGCCAATTTATGAAAGTGGTTTCACAAACTACAAATCCTGTCAAACGTTTTGATATAAAACACTCTTATTTCAATTTTTAAAAAATGTACATACTTTATACAAATGCCAAGGTAATCAATAAAGAGTTTCAGGTTTATTTAAAAACGCCTTGAAAATTTGAAAATGTTAATTTTCGATAAAAAAATGTTTCTTTGAAATCAGTAACTATAAAAAATAGTTGTAATAAAATTAACAATTTTTGCTCAAATTTTGACCTTTGACCTTGAATATATTACCTTGACCTTAATGTAAGAATCACTTTTATTAAAATATATTTCTGCAAAGAACTTCAACATACTTGTATTTTTCTAGCATCAAGAATGTGTAATGAGACAAATGTTTACATATTTTAGTTTTATTTTTGTTTGGTGGCCATCTTGGATTTCTCGGAACGCCATCATTTATGCCAGTTCACGCCGGCAGTTTCATAAACTACAAACTCTGGCGAAAAGTTTGGAATATACCATTGCTTGATGCAACAACAGTCCCGGTTCATCATTTTTTATACTCTGATTGTCACCCTACCATTGGTCTCAAGAGGATATTCATCATGTATTTGACATCCTTGGGATTCTTTTGTTACAGACACAGTTATGCTGATTTTATTGACATCGCATATCATCACATGTATGACCGTGATTATAACATTTGTTACCGGAGGTGCCGAATGTATGCATCAAAGTGAAAATTTTAAAAGTTGATGTGTACCTTCGATCGACTGAGCCTATCTATACGTCTGGAAACTTCTCTGTGAGCACTATGTGGTTTAACTGTTGTATTACTTTGTTTACAGGACTTGCACATCTTGGACGCTGGGTGTGGAACGGGAAATTATGCCAAAGCTCTTCTGGATCAAGGCCTTGGAAAAATCGCTCTTCTGGATGCCTCTAAAGGCATGATCGAAAGAGCTAAGTTTAAACTGGGTGACTACATGAAGAGGGGATGTGTAAGTGACTCTAGTATGACAGTCCTGCCAAACTTTCCGTATCCAAAGTTAACCTTTGATGGGGTCATGTTCAACCACGTGAGTTGTTTTTGATAACTTGCAATAAAGAACTTACTTATGTAAATGAACATTTTAATTAGCCCTGTTTAAAGTTATGATTATTCTATACATATACATGTATCTGTCTTGATAGATAATGTCCCCATGTGACTGAAATACTGTTCGCGTAACGTTACATCAAAGCAGTGTTTTACCTCATCATTTCATTTGAAAATGATGTTATCATATTAGATAGTGTTAACAGCAAGTACTTTGCTTTTGATGTAACAGGTTCTTCACCACTTAGACAGGAACAGTGCTGATTTCACGGAAATCAAGAAAACCCTCACAGCTGTGAAGAACGTACTCAAACCAGGCGGTATAATTGCAATTTCATCCGTGATTCCAAGTTACTACGTCCCTAAGATTTGGTACCATAATCTCAACATGGCGTTTGCTCAACGTTACTACGAGCGTTTCCCTGAACTGGATCAATGGGACGAAATACTTGAAACTTCCGGTTTCTATGTTGAGCATGCTCTTCATTATGAAAACCAGATGACGGAGAAAATGCTGAAGATGGAATTGGATGCTGAAGGTCCTTCCCGGAAGGAATGGCGGAACCTGAACTCCCTTTGGGGGACAGCGACTAGCACTGACGTCGATGATGTTTGTAAACGAATACAGGCGATGAAAAGAGAGGGGATCCTTGAGTCATATGTGCGACAACACGATAAAACGGGTGGACGATATCACTGGACCTTCATTTTTGCGTCCGTCAAATAACTACGATATACATGGTTGTGATGAATTATTATCTCAATATGTATGATCTTATGTGTGCATTTGTATCTTCGCATGTAATCATTATATCTTAAAACGTCATTGTCACCTTTATTATTAGTAGTAGTACTCAATTCAAATAAAAGGAAATTAAGAAATCACTTTTGGTTATCTTTTATTTCTATATGTTCATTTTATTTTCATAACGCCGATTTTTCTATAAAACTACAGAAAAAAATCCAGAAAACAAAAAAATGTACATGTATATACATAAACAAAACATCCCATGTTTAAAGAACAAAATGGAACAAAAACAGTTGAGAGATTCAATAAAGAAATCAATCACATGCTTAACTGTCTTAACATCACTTATATCTATACACTTATGAATACCTATACATTCCTTCCGACTTTCTTGTGTTTGATAATGTGTCGTATATATATATATCGCTTTTTCATCAGTATATACATCTAAGTTCCTCTTCAACAACTGCATGGATTCCTAACATCAGTATCTTTAATACACTTTTGTATCGTTGTATTTACAGGTTTCGAATTGTGAATATATTATTTTAAATCGGTTAAACATTGGCTATGACGGTACTCTATTACATTAGACTGTAGACGGGAAATGACGGTATATTTCGCTGACAAATGGATAGCTTTCGGTTTTATCGGATCTACCCTTGCATGCACTCTAACCGTTTCCTGAGATTGCCGAAGTACAAAAATGCTTTTTTGAAATCGTTGGTCTCATACCTGACTAATTAAAAAAGAATTAGTTTGAGAAAATTTGTTTTAATTTTTTAATGTTACATTAAAAAACTAAGTTTATTCATTTTAACTTTAAATAATGAAAGAATTCCACATTCGTATATCCATGTCATATACGACAGGGACGGAAGCTGAATAAATGAGCAATGGAATCCAGACCACAGAAATAGTAAATTATTTGGCAACGTTGAGCAAGTAAACAGTTCGGCACGTTTGGTGTGGTTTTAAGTGGTTTTTGCCTATGCTATTTGACAAATATATTATGCACAGGTAAAAACACTTTTCTCTATTGTTATAATGTTTCAACCTAAATTAACAAATGTTCAATCGTTTGTAAAAAGAAACGGATATCGCGACGTTGTTTAACTGCATAGTTTTTATCCGAAGTTGCGACACCCATGAATCCTAAATTTACAATATTATATATACCATAAAAGTAAAAAGAAATGTCGATTTAGGTAGCATATGTTCATTTTCTTTTATGCCAGAGGCGTTACTTTTAGACTGATTCTACAGACAAATAAGTTGAAAAACCACAAATTAGTCTCTGTTAAATTAGAATTCAAATTAAGCCTGATATTTTCAAGTCATTTCGATATTTGGGACCGTATCATTTTCCTTTACACAAAGAAGAAAAATAATGATTGCATGAATGCACACCAATGCATTTCATTTTTAAACAATCTCTCGAAAGTATATGTCAGTATATCTCAGTTCAGTCGCATTTCCTCTACGTCGAGAAATACCTGCGGCAAAGGTGGAAATTCTGCGGTGACCGTCGATCTCCCTAGGGCGTGTTCCTATATTTTGCAGGCCGTAGGGGTCACCGTAGAATTTTAACGCGGAGGAATTTCTGCAGTAGCCGTAGCAATTCGAAACGTAGCCTTCACGGTGACATACGTCGAGCGTACGATGGCCATACGTTTGCCGTGCGGCTGTCATACGTTCTTATGGATTCCATTAGAGCTGTATGGACAACAAAATTTCCACGGGCGCCGTGTTACAAAAGTAGGGTCACCCTACGCCTCTCGTAGGTTCGCCATACGGCCATTACTTTAAATGCCGTAGGGAAACCGCAGGATTTTACTTATTTAAAATATGTCGTACGGCTACTCTAACATGTGACTGCAATAGGATGTGACCGTAGAAAATCTGCGGCGGTGTAACGACGTAAAGTGACCCCCATAGAATAATGATCCCCCGGTCATTATTCTTCAGAAAATGTGACCCCCTCGATGATATGTATAGATTTTTTTAAAAAACTCTATAAAATACTGTCTACCTTTAAATAATGACCCCCTCGATAATATCTATAAGATATCGACCAAGATTAAAAATAGTCTGGAAAAAAAATGACTCCTTTGCTGTAAAATGCTAAAACCCTACGGCCACCGTGAATAATGTAACTGGGGTAACTGATTGTTAGTCCCTATATAAAAAAGAATGTTTCTAATGATTATGTTTATGTGTTTTTCATTGATACTCCATCAATCCATCATTGTTTTAAATGAACTAGCATAGAGCACTAGTCTATGCGATGTTAGGACGATTGTTATCCGAGTCCATTTATATCATTCATGTCCACCTATATCCGGTTTGTTTGGACATTATACGGATTTCCGTAGTATCTACATCTCCGGGTCGTAAGGACTTCGGGTTTCCATAGCAACTAAATATCTGGTTCGTATGGGCTCGGTGCGATCTCACACAGAAGTTGTAGAAATGTTGTGACCTTGTCTGAATGAGAAAAAAAATGAAATACATCATATTGAATAAATTATTTAAAACGTATTAAGATTGGTTTTAAATACATCCTAAGATAACATAATATTGGTCATCTGAATTCAATTCAATTCAATAAATCATGGTTGACCATTTACTTGGTCTTTTGTCATTAGTCATTTTGGACTATTACAGTAAGGTGCAAAGGTACAAAGATGAAAAAAGAAACTTTAATTATTTAATCCATTCTTTTTAACTGCATTATTTTGGAAAGAAACGAACTAAAACCTACAAATAATCTTATCTTATGTCTAATAGGATCTCTCTAACCAAGTATCGGAATCTATAGCGTATAACATTCAGAGTCAGAATCTTTCGTTTGCAATGTCAACCGAATATTCGAATATTAATAAGGTATTCGCTGCCGTCACTTCGATTTATGTAATATGACATCATTCTATTAGAAACGTTAAATTTTATCTATTGAGTAACTGTATTTAACTCATGGTTAACAGAAAACCTGCGACAGGATTGTTGAAAAGCATATACAATTTTGGAAATTAACATACAGCTTGCCAGATGGCTTTCGTTTTTATATATGATACAAAGAGTGTACTAAATGTATCCGTGAAAGTTAACTAATAATCCATTTTAAACTCTATCATGGTGCGGATTTAGACGCAGGATATTGGGGAACGCGATTATTCCAACCACTATAGTGATAAAAGCTGAAGAGAGGATGGAAGGAAAAGATATTTCAGCCGTTACATAAATAAATAAATTGATAAATAAATAAAGAAGTTTCATTATGAAGAAAACGTACCAAAGCAGCCTCTGTCCAGTTTATAGACGACTAGCGGGAAATAGAAGATGAGGCCGCCGACGATGAAGAGAAAAGCGTATAAGAGCTCGATCTGCGGGTCCTCAATAATCGGACCCACCACCAGGTAGATGGAACACAGGACGAACAAGATTGGGACCCCAATGAAGACCTGTGAAACACAATATCTTAAATCTTAGCCTTTTTTTCTTTTTTTTTTACCGCAATTGGATTTTTATGCTTCATTTATTTAATGTTTTACGGTGGATTACAGAGAAATATCAGTGAAATAAAAATGGTAATTTTACTGTTTCAAACTGTGAATATTACCAGTTTTATAATGTTCACTGTTTTGTAATGGGACCGGTAAAAGACACTATCATATTCTTTCAAGACATTTTAACATTACAGTCCAGAATAACTACCCACTGAACTACCAGGCCCTCCCCATTATTTGAAACAATACTAGTTTGTCCTTTATATAAATGCAAGTTCAGAACTTATCAAATACAAAGATTACAAAGTAAGCATTCATAAAAAACTGTAATAAATATTTTTATCAATAACAATTGTGCCATTGCAGAGTAAGGAGAGAAAACTTTGGTATTCTTTGGAAAAATTAGTATAAAATTCATATTTGGCCAGGCTGATATTTCAATAAGTACACAATTTTAGGTCGGTGGCTTATCAGATAAAGACATTGGATATACAAAACGTATAGAGAAATTTGAAAATGATTCTTCATATGAAATAAATACATTTAAATTAACCATGAAGAGATCATAAAGACGTAAATGGTAGCATCAAGGATATCAACTAAAGGGTATCAATATAGGGTATCAAATATAGGGTTTCAATATAGGGTATCAAATATAGGGTATCAAATATAGGGTATCAGATATAAGGTATCAAATATAGGGTATTAAATATAGGGTATCAAATATAGGGTATCAAATATAGGGTATCAAATATAGGGTATCAATATAGGGTATCAAATATAGGGTATCAAATATAGGGTATCAAATATAGGGTATCAATTATAGGGTATCAAATATAGGGTATCAAATATAGGGTATCAATATAGGATATCAAATATAGGGTATCAATATAGGGTATCAAATATAGGGTATCAATATAGGGTATCAAATATAGGGTATTAAATATAGGGCATCAAATATAGCGTATCAAATATAGGGTATCAATATAGGGTATCAAATATAGGGTATCAAATATAGGGCATCAAATATAGGGTATCAATATAGGGTATCAAATATAGGGTATCAAATATAGGGCATCAAATATAGGGTATCAAATATATGGTATCAAACATAGGGTATCAATATAAGGTATCAAATATAGGGTATCAAATATAGGGTATTAAATATAGGGCATCAAATATAGGGTATCAATATAGGGTATCAAATATAGGGTATTTAATATAGGGCATCAAATATAGGGTATCAAATATAGGGTATCAATATAGGGTATCAAATATAGGGTATCAAATATAGGGTATCAAATAGGTTATCAAATATAGGGTATCAAATATAGGGTATCAGATATAGGGTATCAATATAGGGTATCAGATATAGGTATCAGATATAGGGTATCAAATATAGGGTATCAATATAGGGTATCAAATATAGGGTATCAGATATAGGGTATCAATATAGGGTATCAAATACAGGGTATCAATATAGGGTATCAAATATAGGGTATCGAATACAGGGTATCAGATATAGGGTATCAGATATAGGGTATCAGATATATCTACATGTTTGATTTTACTAGATCTATTCAGGGACTTCGGATTTTTCATGTGAGGAAGCCTTCCAACTGGCTTGCGGTAGGTCGGTGGTTCTACCCGGGTACCTCTGTGTACTCGGGGTCTTCCTCCACCTGTAATTAGCTGGACGTCGCTACAACAACAACAACAACACCACCACCACCACCAACAACAACAACAACAACTATTCAACGAAAGGTCATGTCCTTTTTCACTTGAGAATCAAATATACATTTTACTTAAATCTGTGGTGCGATCATTAGCAATATCTTTCATTGTTGTTGATAAGATGTGTTCATGTCCATTGTGATCAGCCTAGTGAGAGTTGATTGAGTCACGATCAACGACGTCAAATCTACGTCAAATCTCGTATAAAAATGATGTCGCATGTTGCTGTAGCTACCTTTTAATATCGTTTTTTCTTTATCATCTTTTCTTTAAATAAAATGTGGAAAAATAATTATATTGCATATTTTATTTCGAAAAAATACCAAACCTTTATCGGGCGCTCTGCATTCGGGCGTCTGATCCGCAGAATGATAACGCACGAAACTGCAAGCCCGTAAAATATCCAGGCGGCGAAGCTGAAGAAATCTATGAGGGCGCCGACGTCTGCAGGGATAACCATCAGAACGGATATGATGCACTGAAAAAGATGGGTCAATTTACTTGTAAAAATGAAGAACATATTTTAGATACAGGTAAATCTCGTCAAGTCAGACAAAAATTTGGCGATATTAATTTTGGCGCATCAGATTAAAACAGCACACATCACCATATTTACTCAAATGTCAACAGTAAGACGTATACAGAAAATAAAATAGATGTATTTGTATGAGTAACAGCTTTAGGATCGGGATGCTGTAGGTTCGTTCTCTTGTCCCAACATACCATACTGCTAAATGAATATTGGTTCCCGAATATAAATATTTACTTAAGTATGGTCCTAAGGACCAAATTCAAATACGGCTATTACATAAAAAGGGCATGTGGAAATTATAACTGAATTTGAGACCCAAAACTGTACTTAACTTCATTATGTACGAAAATTTCGGACTGCGTTTTGACATTTGAAATTATTTTCCTGTCATGTTACTACGTGATATTTTGATATTTCTCAAGAAAACATTGTCTGCAAATGACTGCCGATTGTAACAAAAATCTCGACATTTGAAATTATTTTCCTGTCATGTTACTACGTGATATTTGATATTTCTCAAGAAAACATTGTCTGCAAATGACTGCCGATTGTAACAAAAATCAATTTGTTAAAACACAAAACAGAGGAACAACATTTTAACATAAGAAACTTACAGTAAGAACAATGGATGGTATAGGAGTGTATCGCTTAACGCTGACGTAAGACAATATTTCCGGTAAATGGCCCTCTCTGCCTGCTGCATAAACCAATCTAAAAATAAAAGTAAAACTTTTACAGAAATAATATTAAATTAAATTGAATGTCTCTCGTGGAAATATGGCCTGAAAAACGCAAGGTCTGCTAACGAAACTATTTTATATGATTAAACCATACATGAGCCTTGACCCTAAGGGCTATAATGTCTAAAAGTCTAAAAACCACGAACATTAAGGATTATTATTCTGGAAATATTTTATATTATCAAATAATAATGTGTAAAAAAAATTTTTTTATAAAATATATACGCCACTTAAATAGGTTTTATAAAGTATTACATTTTAAACAATAATAATAATAAATTAATTAAATAAATTAATAAATAATGCTCAAAAAAAATAAAGATATTATATTCTTGCAATGTCAACACAACAATGAATATTCTGCGAGACGTTAACCAAAAATATGCAACTATCTAGTTTTAATCCTAAATTTATGCAAAAACAAGACAATACAAGATACACGCTTTCTTTTTCTTTTTTTTTGTTTTCAATATTGCTTAAATGAATGATGCAAACTCAATATTGCACTTAGTTATTTACAGTTGTCATAAAAATTACTAATAAATGTTTATTTGAAAATGTTTGGCATAAGTATAATTTCTGCAAATATATATATATATATTTCGCCCCGCAATTCGGTAAATGCAGTATGTGATTTCTGGCTTAATTTATTGGTTATGTTTGATTATGATCAGAAATATAGGTGAAATCCAAAGTCAGTTATAACAAGTATACCCCATAGAATTTTAGCAAATGACATTTATGCAACAGTATTTATTTCATGTTCTCCCATATTGTGGCAATGACCTATTTGTTCATCCGTAGATGACGCAAATTGACACTCAATTAAATGAATATCCGGGAGACAGATGCAAGGTTTAGCAGATGACACGCTTCACCAGAAGAAAAAATAGCTGGAAAAGTTAATACCCAAAAATCGAGAAACTTATAAAACAGCAGTTGACAATACTATTCAAAAACTATTTGTATATCAGCTCATGTGCATTTATCCAAATTCAATTCAACTTTAACACAAACATTAACAACACACACTAAGCATTAAAATGTGTACAATTTGATTTTTCCCAAGGATAATATCTTGCAAAATCGCACAAAACCTAATTCAGGGGTGCGGTTATATTAAACCAATAAATGTGGTGGTATATATGTAATATATATACGCCACAGTAATAGGTCCACAAATTCGGAAAGGCAATGGTTCTATGGCAAATCCAAGATTCGAACCATTGACGTCAAATTTCAAATACGTATAACATCACTTCCAGATGAGTTAGAAAGCTAATGTTTGGACTGAATATTAGTCTCTAATAGTTATTTTCAGTCTGTGAGGAAGAACGTCATATGACGTCTATAAGTGTATATGTCATGTAGATAATGTTTACAAATGACTGAAATACTGTCGGTGAGCCGTTAAACCTAGGGTGACAAAGACACGGATAAACGTCATAGAGATGTCGGAAGTTGCTGAATGGGGCGGCAGGGGCGGGTTTTGGAGACGATATCTCTTTCCCATGTAAGAAAGGGTCTAGGAGGGCGTTCTTCTGAAATTTTTATATTTCTGAATATTTATTTAAAAGCTTATTTAAAATGTTTGGTAGATTCAATAATGACTTTTAAAAATACTAGATAATATTTTGCTGGCCTTGTGGCATTACCACACATAAAAGCATTTTCGTTTGTTTAATATTATCATATTAATGTATATATCACATTGATGTGAGGTGGTCCCTAAAAAAAATAAAAACTCAGGTATGTCATGTATAATACACCATGTCAACGTGTCCTATCCGAATTTCATCTGCACAGGATGTGTCCTCGGTTTGATTAATCTAGTCATCTAGTACAATATACAGTTTTGTAAAAAAAAAAAACATCAGTATCTGTCTTTTAAAAGGGGTATGCAATTGAAATGGAATGTTTTTAATTGCGATGCAAGAAAGAAATAGAGAATAAGAAAGAGAGCGACTGAGACAAATCACAGGAGAATGAAAAGGGCAAAAGAGAGATAGATATAGTGACAGATGAAAACAGATAGAGAGAAGGAAAAAGGAGGAACACATCAGCATAAATACAGTCAAGTCTATGAACTGGTTGGCCCGGTGTCAGGATATTATGACTGTGTGGTATGTTGTCACATGTATACGCCACATGCATGATATCGTAGTGAGCCTCTACATTTCCTGTCTCAAAGACAAAATCACCAAATGATTGCAATACTGTCGTTGGGACATAAAACCTTACATGCATGTTTTATTACAAACATAGATAGATGTATGTCATAAATTTCTTTAGGGAACACGTATTACAACGACCATTACTTTGCGCCATAGAGGGTTTTGAAATATTTTTGACCCATTCCGACTTATCTTCAGAAAACACCAAAGGGCCACGTAGACCGTGTAATGAAGTCGTTCTGATGCTGAAATCAAACACGGATTGCGTGAGTGAAAACCAGTGATCCTAGTTACTAGAATACATGATAATACAATGTACTAGTTGTCTCACTATATACATTATGGTGACGTAGGTGGGACGTTCTGGATGTTAAACACTTTCTGGCCGGGGGTCCAGGTGCCATCTGGGACATCTGGTACAGGGTATTTAATCTAGGTATATTATCCAGCTGTCGTCCAATCTTGTTTACCCAAATAATATTGGTCTCGCTCCGTATATAACAGAATATAAATGTCCCTTATTTGAATTGCAAGTATGAATTAAATCGGGTTTTGCTCATCAAAATCCACAGATCTTAAACCGATATAGACAACACCATACTGTCGACCTATTTGTGTAGGTGGCTGTTGCCGCTTGTCATGCATCGATGTTTTCGAAGCCAGGGATATAAATCGTAACCTTAGGAAAATACAGCCTCATGCATTCTATTTCGGGCAATTCGTATAATAAAGTTATGAATATTTACATTATATATAGAAAAAGGTTTAACTTGAGACAAGGTAAGAAATCTGATTTTATAATAGAATCAACAAGTAACTGGTGTTGTATGCAACACATAAAGTCCCCTACCGGCTCCACCTTGACTCAATATGGTAATCAATCCCATTTTTTGCCATATTTTCACTATTTCCGTTACCATAGCAACCACAATTTTAGTCGAAGAACAAAAATAAAATGAGTGCATAATCTACACATTGCCATCTAGTCATATACAAGTTTCATCAAGTTGCTTGCTTAGTTATCGCGGGATCCCATTTTTTGCCATATTTTTACTATTTCCGTTACCATAGCAACCACAGTTTTAGTTGAAGAACAAAAATAAAATGACGTGCATAATCTACACATTGCCATCTAGTCATATAGCAAGTTTCATCAAGTTAGCTTGCTTAGTTATCGCGGGATCCCATTTTTGCCATATTTTTACTATTTCCGTTACCATAGCAACCACAATTTTAGTCGAAGAACAAA
>CM037779.1:51561239-51611239 GCA_021229015.1 Solen grandis | reverse complement strand
CATCGGTCCGCGGACTCTTGAACGATAATGAGAAGAGGATGTGCAGGCGATTTGCAGAGTCCTATTTAAGGTATGTGAAAGGTAATCCATCCATCATAAAATAGTGATCATGGTCCATCAAGTGATCGTTGGTATGTGATACATGTAGTCCATGCAAGCATTTACAGACTTTGAGTAAAAGAGCCTATAACTCCAAGTCAGTGGATGCTTGCATCTGCATTGAAGTCCTTTTTAAACATTTGAGGGACCATGATTATAAGATAAACTTGATATGAAATACATGTATCATAGCTTTTCATAGACACTATTTCTGTTACGCATTTTATGAATAGCCGTACATCAGAATTCCTGACCTAGTCACAGACTTCTACAACTTTGTGGTTAGAATCCTTGTCTTTCATGCGAGGGAGTTTTCTAGGTGACTTACCATATGTCAGTGGTTTTTTGGGGGCTCTGCTAGTCGCTTTGTGACTGAAAGACTAACAACACACGATGGTCTATAAATTATACAATGTTAATATGTATGCATGTGGTTTTGCTTGTTTTTGCTGAACGTCTTACGGGCAGTGTTTCAGGCTTTACTAGACCGCTGTATGACTGTGAAAGATAAGATAATCATTATCTTTAGCAATTCATCGTGTATATGCATGAAGATTAATACACGATGTCAATAATGAAATACACATGTGCCTGTAAAATATCTTGATCTTTCTGTATTATCCTATATTAGTAGACCACGTACTTATATTAAAAAATGAGCATGTCTCAAAATCTTAATCATAATTTATTTGTTTTACTTGCAGGGATGATGGGTGCTTTATTGCCCGGATTGTGGGGATGAATGCGACAGATATAGTTATCTCAGACCTGCTGGACTCTTTGTGGAGACATTATCAAGCGAACAACCCGGATAGCGACGAGGAGGACCAGGTCGAACCTCTGACTGAACTGGACAAAGCAGAAGGAAACCATTATGTGCACGATGATCAACCGGCGATGACATTCCGTGGCAATGGAATACGTTAGCGAGGATTGTTGTTTTTAGTTGTGAACTCGGGAACCAGCAATATTTGAACTTCCGTTGGTAAGAGATACGTCACTGCTGGTTTCTGAGCTGCTTATTTTTAACTTTTTGTGGGCTTATGGATCGAATAGATCATATTGAAAGCGCGTCAATCTTTTAAGCGCTTTAAAGAACAGTGCAAAGTTTAAATGAAAAAGAAATATTTGCATATTAGAATGATATACCGACAGTTCTAAAGCGCCAATATGTCTTATAAGAAATCATTGTGCACTATATTTTGTATGTTTTCAAATGATTAGTGTATATACAACGTTTGATGTTTATTGTTATTTGTTTTATATATTTTTATTTTTTGTGTATTATACAGTTCATGATTCATCAGTCTTTTAAGTCTTTGATATTTTACCAGATTTAATCATATACTAGTAATAAGAGATAGTTTTATACGTATATAATGGAAATAATCTAGTAATTTTTTCCTAGTGTTTCCTTATACAGTTTAACCTGTGTAAGCGGCAACCTGTACCGAACAGTCAACCTGTGTTAGGCAGCCATTTTCAGAAATTCATTTATTATACATGTAACATCTCCAAGAAACCATCCATGCTAAGCGATCGTGTTTTGATTGCTTTGGTCGGCCGCTAAATACAGTCTGACTGTTACTGCTTAATTTCAAATATCTAACTTATTTCTTCGTCGTACAACAGGAGATTAATGAAACAATGCCCGTGTTGCCACTCGGGAAAAGTCCGTTTAGACAAATTTGAACTCCTCATTAAATGACATGGTTTTATTTGTATGCTTTTTTACCATTTTATATCCTGTGTTTATATACACTTGGCCATATACACTTATGCTTTAAAGGCACATTTTTCTTCCGAAACGAGTGCATATTATTCGGACAAAAAAGCAAAATATGTGCTACAGATTTGTTAAAAAATAAATTTTGTACACACTTAATGACGACAACATTACTACACCGCAAAAATAAGAAATACTATTTCACTTAAGATCATTCAATTGTTTACAAAAATACCTAATTTGCATATTCTGCATATCTTCGTCAATTTTCTGACGATTTCCAAGGACCTTCCGTAGTCTCCGTTAGCGAAATTGATAAACAAATTATGATTCGGCGAGGGTTTTTCAAATTCAAACCATTTCCGATTACAGACCTCTTCGGGAAGAATCGTTAATGCAAAAAGTAAACAATGAGAGTATTTTGACATCCATCCAAAATACTAAATTGCAAATTTCAGTGAGTTTAACTGTTTTTGTTTTTTTACAGTCCAATGTGATGGCTTTTATTTACTGAAATTCAATATTGACTAAGAATCATCACTTTTGTAAGTTTTATAAATACCGTATGGTAATTAAAGCTTTCTTTTGGATTAAGTTTGTTAAGATTAAGAGTTGTTATATGTTTTAAACTATCAAATGCAGTTACTACCAATTAATTTCTGCATTTTTTTTTCATGAGATTCATATGCACTCTATGCGATATGAGATATCATGTGACTGAAAAAAATGTCTACACGAAAGGCGTGCAAAAAGTGGGGAATCTGCTGTAAGCAGAGTAACACATTGATATCACTTTTCCGCCCGTCTGTCTGTCCGTCCGTCCGTCTGTCCGTCCGTCCGTCTGTCCGTTCGTCACATATTTTCCATCACGCTTCAACAGGTGACACACGCGAGCCTTTGGCGAGCTTAATAACATTTTTTGAAAGAGTTAAGTAAACTTTGATATGAAATGACAATGCATGTTATTTTTATCATATGACCTATACTAACAGTAAATCGCGGTTTTAACAACAAACAAACAAACTTATGAATTAACGGACTGCGAACTAATTACTATTTGTAGTCTAACACCAAGAAAATAGTTTCAAATAATGAGTGAATATAACAATTTAACGTGTGTACTTCTCATATATTTTCAACATCATATGAAAACGCATCTTTTGACCAAAATTAGTTTGGTTTGGTTACTACAATAAACTAAATTAATTTTTCAAAAAAAAATGTAAAATTGTTGCAGAGTTAACACTACAATATATTTATAAACACTACATATCATTGTACCGATTTCGAAATGACCTTATATCAAAGCAGACTTTGATATGTACAACTTAATGGAATATATTATCTTTCAGATAAGGTTGAAGAGAGGCAATATGAATATGTATGATTGGATATCTGTTTAATTGCTCCTTTTATGCAAGGTTTCTTATTCAGTCATTAAGAAAAAATAACACACATCAATACTGTTAACACTGCATCAACTGAAGACAAATATTTCACATAAACTGTGTTGAATACAGAAGTAAGTAAATATATAAATAAACATTTTTTTCTATATGAACAATTCTTAAAACCCGTTTACATCCAGCCACTTAACAGTGTAAATATTTTTTTTATATCAAATCCTTATCAAAAATAGAAACAAGTCACCAACTGGTTTCTATAAGGAAAAGTGAGTGAACGTGCATATATACAGATAAGCAATTTATGATTGGAACAGTAACCTGTGTGTTGTAAGAGTCTTGTTGTTATTGTATTGTGTGCTCAATTTCGTCCATTCCGATCATAAATTGTGTGCACGTGACTGACTTTTTATAATAAGCACATGTATTTCTGTTTTATCTCAGATCCTTTACAAAAATAAACATGTACTTTTGTATTCTTTTTTGCAATAAACATATAATACAACAACGGTGTTAGCTTTCATCCCAATTTTGCCATTACTTAACGAGTGCAGTTTCCTTAAATTTTTCTCTACCTATACTGTTCACGCCTGCGTTCATGTCTGCAATAAACACATTATACAACAACGGTGTTAGCTTTCATCCCAATTTTGCCATTACTTAACAAGCGCAGTTTCCTTGATTTTTTCTACCTATACTGTTCACGCCTGCGTTCATGCCTGCAATAAACATATGATACAACAACGATGTTAGCTTTCATCCCAATTTTGCCATAACTTAACGAGCGCAGTTTCCTTGATTTTTCTCTACCTATACTGTTCATGCCTGCGTTCATGCCTGCAATAACATATGATACAACAACGATGTTAGCTTTCATCCCAATTTTGCCATACTTAACGAGTGCAGTTCATTTTCCCCTTGCTGCAATAAACATATACTACAACAACGGTGTTTGCTTTCATCCAACTTTTGCCATGACTTAACGAGGGCAGCTTCCTTAAATTTTCTCTACCCATACTGTTGACGCCTGCGTTCATGTCTACAATAAACATATGATACAACAACGGTATTTGCTTTCATCCCACTTTTGCAATTACTTATCGAGTGCAGTTTCCCTAAATTTTTCTCTACCCATATTGTTCACGCCTGCGTTCGTGTCTGAAATAAATACATTAAACAACAATGGTGTTTGTTTTCATCCCAATTTTGCCATTACTTAACGAGTGCAGTTTCCTTAAGTTTTTCTCTACCCATACTGATCACGCTTGCGTTCGTGTTTGCAATAAACACATACTATAACAACGGCGTTTGTTTTCATCCCAACTTTGCCAATACTTAACGAGTGCAGTTTCCATAATTTTTTCTCTACCCATACTGTTCACGCTGCGTTCGTGTGTGACAGGCAATCTGACCTTATTTACATATCAACCTTAATATTTCAGCAAACTTTTCTTTGCCACAACGCATGCGCTTCTGCTTTAATTCTTAAACCCCATACCCCCTTGTTCGCGCGTTATCAGGAGAGATTGTGTTTGTGAGACCCCTTCAACTCAGGTACATGTGCTCAAACAATGTGATACCCATATCATATAAACGCGGATGTATAAATCAGTTGTCATTTGAACGGCAGGAACGACAGGAAGTCTAACATGTAAGCATGTTTATATTTTTAGCTATTCTATAGTATTCGCTACATTTTGGTTTTTAAGTTGTTTTCATCAGATGAATTTCACTAAATCAAATGTACTTTAGTGTCGCTGTGACATCAACATCATATTTTCACATTTTCTAAATAGATATAATCCAAATTTACTTCACGATGCTCGAATTCAATCAATCGGTCTAATTAATACTTAAATACTTAGGGGCGAATTTCATCCTTCGCACGCATCTTCCGGACGTTCGTGTACGACGTAAGGAAAAACAAACGATATTAGGGAGTTGTCTGGGATCATACAAGAATATCTCATATCATATTTGGACAAGCGGATGAATGTGTATCGTGCGAAGGAGAACATTTAGAATATATCAAATGCTTAGATGTATCCGGCACACTTTGCAGATGCCATATTCCCTGCAAGAGTACGTTGTCCCTCTTATCGCTACCCGATGTTGGCTGTCGACTATGCGATATTCTATTTAATATAAATCCCAACAATGAAAAAAGGAAAACAAAGTAATACAGTTTTTATTGAATAATGAAATTATATCACTTCTCGATGAGATATATTCCATATCCACTCAAAACAAACAAATATCTTCTATATATTTATTAAACTTTAAATCAAAGAGAATATTTCAGTAAGATTCAATAAATACGAAGCGTATATTTCAGCTTGTTGATATTTGTGTAACTTTTTTCCCTAAGCATAGTCATTTTCTACCTATGAAAATTGTTAAAATATTCATTTCGCAGTTCCTTACGTAATCATCATTAAGTAGGTCAAAAGTGAGGTTAGTTAGCTATGCCGTAAATATCCACAATAAAATATATATCAATGGATCGATCAAAGATAACAAGAGGGCCAAGATGGCCCTAAAGACGCTCACCTGAGGACATTTGTGCTGACCAAGTTTGAGGAAGATTGAATCAAAATTGTGGCCTCCAGTGTGTAAACAAGATTTTTCTAAGATTTGACCTACTGACCTACTTTTCAATCGCTTTTTAGGTCTATTAGATTATTGATCTTCGATAATTCGTTGAAATTTCTGAAGAGAATCGTATAC
This sequence comes from Solen grandis, assembly GCA_021229015.1. Classification (NCBI taxonomy): domain Eukaryota; kingdom Metazoa; phylum Mollusca; class Bivalvia; order Adapedonta; family Solenidae; genus Solen; species Solen grandis. The sequence goes on along the minus strand of CM037779.1, from coordinate 51,605,284 downwards.
CTACCAAACTGAAACCGGAAATGGAGGGCTGAATAGTTATCTAATTTTTCATTGGTCAATAATATTATAACCTAAAACGACCAAATGTGTTTTTATTACCAACAATACAATTATCTGTACTTTCATATCTTTCTTAAAGAAAACCTTTATTTAATATACAATTGACACAATACTTAATCGTAGATACTGATTTTAATATAAAACATATATCAAGTATGTAATTAAAAGTAACAAGTGATTCAATCAAGGGCCAAATTTTAACCATTATCTAGTCATAATCTCTCAAACTAGTAATATTGCAAAATATTTTTTTATGATTGGTCTATATGGATTATGTGGGCCAATATTTCACATCAAATCTATAGATTAAGCTCTAGGTCTTTTCCTATGTAACTCTATGTGAAACAAGTGACCACTGGTGCGGGGTCATTTATCACCGTAAGGCTATGATTTGAACAACTGAGGTAATGAACCATTAATGATGCTACATACCAAAAATCTAAGCTCTAGGCCTTTGGATTTATAGAAGAATATTTTTTTGATTTTCCTATTTAAATCTATGTAAAACAAGTGACCCCTGGTGCGGGGGCATTTATCACCATAGGGCTATGATTTGAACAATCTTGGTAATGAACCATTAGATGATGCTACATACCAAATATCTAAGCTCTAGGCCTTATGGATTCACAGAAGAAGATTTTTTTAAGATTTTCCTATATAACTCTATGTAAAACAAGTGACCCCTGGTGCGGGGGCATTTATCACCGTAGGGCTATGATTTGAACAATCTTGGTAATGAATCATTAGATGATGCTACATACCAAAAATCTAAGCTCTGGGCCTTATGGATTCACAGAAGAAGATTTTTTAAGATTTTCCTATATAACTCTATGTAAAACAAGTGACCCCTGTTGCGGGGGCATTTATCACCATAGGGCTATGATTTGAACAATCTTGGTAATGAACCATTAGATGATGCTACATACCAAATATCTAAGCTCTAGGCCTTATGGATTTATAAAAGAAGATTTTTAAAGATTTTCCTATATAACTCTATGTAAAACAAGTGACCCCTGGTGCGGGGGCATTTATCACCATAGGACTATGATTTGTACAATCTTGGTAATGGCCCATAAGATGATGCTACATACCAAATATCTAAGCTCTAGGCCTTGCAGTTTTGCAGAAGAAGATTTTCAAAGTTTGAGTTTTTAAAATCTATTTTTAGCTCATGTGACCTACTTTTTCAACCAATCTGAATAATTTGTACAACTATGATAGAGGGCATCATAAGGATGATTCCTGTGAAGTTTGGTCAAAATCCCTTCAGCGGTTCAAGAGGAGATGTTCTTTAAAGCAAATTGTTGACGACGGACGGACGCACGCACGCACGGACGACGGACGACGGACAAAAGGTGATCACAATAGCTCACCTTGAGCACTTCGTGCTCAGGTGAGCTAAAAAGAGAAATAATTTGACCCTGAATCTTGCGTCAACACATTCACTGTAAAATTCAGTTGCATATCAAATCGTTATCACCAACTATTTTATCAGCACAACATTTACACTGACAATACACTGTTTAACACTGACTGGTCACATACGAACACAAATAAATAAATAAACATTTAAACACACACACACACACACACATTTTATGATGAAAAAACTATCTGTACTACAACCGTCTTTTTTCTATATTATCTCAATTTCGCCCATCCCTAGTATGAATGTAATTATAAATACATGTAATTCTTTTTTATCTAATGGTATTATCCAAATTTCATTATCTGTTCAGACATTGTTATGCATTGTTAACCCCGAAGGTGGGCATATAGTAATCGCACCGTCCGTCCGACCGTCCGTCTGTCTGTCTGTCTGTCTGTCTGTCCGTCTGTCTGTCCGCCCGGATTTCGTTTCCGCATCTCTTGATGGATTTTGAAATTACTTGGCAGAAATGTTACCATCATGAGACGGTGTGTCGCGCGCAATCCCAAGGCCAGTAGCTCCAAGGTCAAGGTCACACTTAGAGTTCAAAGGTCAAAAATGGGCTCTAATTTTCGTTTCCGCTCCATAACTCTGACATTCCTTGATGGATTTTGAAATTACTTTGTAGAAATGTTCACCATCATGAGACGAAGTGTCGCACGCGTTCTACAGGTCTGTAGCTTCAAGGTCCAGGCCACACTAAGAGTTCAAATGTCAAAAATGGGGTCTATTTTTTCGTTTCCGCGCCAAAACTCTGACATTCCTTGATGGATTTTGCAATTACTTAGCAGAAATAATCACCATCATGAGACGATGTGTCGCGTGCTATCTCCACGTCTGAAGCTCCAAGGTCAAGGTCACACTTAGAGTTGAGTTCAAATGTCGAGAATGGGGTCTATTTTTCGTTTCTGCTCCATAACTCTGACTTTTCTCGATGAGTTTTGAAATTACTCGGCAGAAATGTTCACCAATATCAGGCATTGTGTTGCTCGCATTCTCAAAGTCTGTAGCTCGGAGGACAAGGTCACACTAAAAGTTCAAAGGTCAAAAATGGGATCTTTTTTAACTCTGACATTCCTTGATAGCTTTTTGAATTACAGGCTAAAATGTTCACCATCATGAATCAATATGTCATGCAATCCCAGGTCTGTAGCTCCAAGGTCAAGGTCACATTTAGAGTTCAAAGGGTTTGTTTTTTGTGTCTGCTCCATATCTTTGTCACTCTTCAATATTTTTTCATAAATGTGCACCGTAATGATACAAAGTGTTGTGTATAATACACGGGTTTATAGCTGAAAGGTCATGGTCACACTAGAGGTCAAGTGTCATAATTCCTGGTTGTGCATTGGTTTCAGTTGTGTGTGTGTGTGTGTGTGTGTGTGTGTGTTTATTGTTGTTGTTTTTTCACTTTAGGGGGAAAGGGGTCCGGGCACATAGGAGGGGTGGTGGGGAATATGCGCGAGCGAGCTGATAGGGGATTTTTTCTAAAATGTACAATGTAGGCATTTTGTTGTATTTTACTCTTATTTAATGAAGTTTTATTGCATAAAAACATAATAAAAACAACGGTATAACATATTTTGCACAATTTTATTAAGAATATAACATTTAATTACAACAGTGAGTCCATGCACACAATATGGTGTGTAAATTCATAATTATGAAGGGGGGGGGGGAATTAAAAAAAATGGGGAAATATATATTCCAGGCAGGGGGAAATGCCGCCTATATTCTCCGTAAATTTTGGAAAAAAAAACAACCTGGGTTTGCCCTCCGTTCGGCTGTCCAGAAATTGGGATGCTGTGATAACTTAAAAACCATATTATAAACCAGCTCAGTGAAACTTTGTATATGAAGGCAATATGGAGATTATGCACCTCATTTTGATATTTTTCTTGGATAAAAATACTGGTTGCTATGGTAATGGAAATAATCAAAATATGCACGACCAGTAGGGGACTTATGGTTCAATTATTCATATTATTCTAGCTATTGTTTATTTCGTACATGCACAATGCTGTAGTTACTTCACTGTTAAAAATGTCAGAGAAAGTCAAATGAAATGTCGGGAAATTTTTCACAAAACCATGAATATACACTTTGGGGGCATTCATCACATCCTGTGACATATCTTGTTAGTTATTAAGATTGTACTTGAATTTTTTTTTGGATGCTGTTATAGCTTGATATCCTTATCTTCATATCTTGTGACAATGCTCGATCCTAACTCAGACGCCTTAATTTCTAATTTCAAATATAAAATTACATGTAAGTTTTGCTGAAAAAGTATTTTACAGTAAGATTAACAATACAGTTTTATCTCTGAAAATACTTTTCTTTTGTATTAAAACTAAACACGTTCTTCTCTACATAGGTCTTATCGAGAACTATATATGATGTAATTCCTTCAGTTGAATGATCCAACCCTATTTTGGAAACTTGTCTTTGCATATATACTAGAACCACGCACCTTATTCAATAGACTATTTCACCAGAGGATCGGCAATACCTGGTTTAAATTCGCTTATTTAAACTGACCAATCAGTGACTGGGGAATTTTTTCAAATGTATGTTTATTTCTCATTTAACAATGTGTGGAATTGAACACCAGCACGTAGATTAGGTTTTTTGGTAAGTCCTCGTTGATTTACGTAGGTTTACGTCTCATTTCGGAGTAAAATGGTGTATTACAGGGCGGTTGGCGATCTACTAGAGCAAATTCCTTCTTTCAAGAAGCTGATTAGTCGAACTGACGACCGTGCAGATAGAGCAAACCACAAATACACGGTATTCCTGCTGTGTATTTTCGCCTTTGTCATCAGTACCAAACAGTTGGTTGGAGATAAGATCCACTGTTGGTGCCCGGCCCATTTTACAGATGGCATGATTGATTACACGAATGATTACTGCTGGATCAAGAACACGTTCTACATTCCTATGGAGTCTCAAATTCCCGTGGACGTTCAGGAAAGAATTGTAAGGGACATCTAGTTTCTTACACTTAATGGTTTAGTCACTGTTATTGACTTTCTGGTCCTCATTCCCATCAGCTCTCTCCTCCTCCTTCTTTTCTGCTCCTCTTCTCTTCCTCCTCCTCTTCTCCTCCTCCTCCCTCTCCTCTTCTCCTCCTTCTTCCTCTGTCTTGCATAAAGATGTTGTAAAGCTGCTTGGTCCCAATCATCTAAAACAGCTTAATCTATTACGATTTCAGTCACTGCTATCTTCTTGTACAACCGTAGTTTAGAAACAGCAATGTTTTTGTTGGTGTTTTTGTTTGGGCGGGTGGTGTATTTTTTGTTGTTAGTTGTTTTTGTTATTTTATAAGATTATGTTATTACAGCATTAATACTCCATAATATCAAAAAACTCTTTAAAAAATACGTGAACAGATTTGACAAAATAATAGACGAAACTGCCATGTTATTAATTCATATATAAAATTTATCATCAATTTTCACATTTTATAAACAATATTTTGAGTTTCTCTTTTCAATTGAACAAGAAACATAAAATGTATAAAATGAATAATTCCTAATCAACACACAGTGTCTATTATTTCTTAGTATAGGTGAATATAGACAAATACAGTTTAATTTATTTATAAAATATAACTAAAAGCAGTAAAGAGGATATTTGTCCAATATTTATATTAGATTGATTTGTCTTTTACACGTGTTTATAGAAAAAAATCCTTTGAAAAGGAAGGTTGTCCAGTTTATTTTTAACCGGTCGTTGCGTTAGAACAAACTGTTTTTGTTTGAGTCTTGGTTCCAGTATATAACCAAGTACTGGCGAATTAACTACCGTAAAGTTTGAATTTAGCCCTCAAGAACTTTTGGCATATGCTTGCAAGTGTTGTTTAATACTGTGTGTATATACGAACAAATTGCATCAAAAGTTTTTATACATATTTTTTTGAAAGAGTTATATGTTGGTTGCTACATCTGCTAAATTAAAAACCGGCCAATAGAATCCGGATATGTACCAGAACAATAAAACAACTGCTGATCACAGGGGCTCGAAGTTGCCTGGGGCGAATCATCGTGCCTCTGTGTACCTACCCATAATTCATTAAAAATTGAGAAACCCGCATATGACGTGTACCGACATGTTACGGGAACAATGATTAGGGAATCACAAATCAGAGTAAATCAATAGGCCTGCGGCATATATGTGTGTTTTTATATGAGAAAGCAAGTGCCATAATTATTCCAAAATATCTTTATTTATTTCATGTTATCTAAAACCTAAAGTTTTTTATTCCTTTCTTTCTTGTTTCATTGAAATTCCCCATTTATATGTTTTCGCGTCTTGACGTCATCATCATCATCATCATCATTCTTATTCCGGATCCCACCGAAATCAATGAATAAAAAAAAATGTCAACCATGAAATGAATCCCCAAAATATGACTTTGATAGGCCTACTCTTCGGCGTTTATTTGATAGATTAATGGACTAATAAAACCCATCACTGGGTTTAATTGAAATAATAATGATAGAGTGATAGCAAACCGTGGGTATACTTCATAAGTCTTAATTCAAACCTCAATAGGTTTACTCGGTCTTCGACCTGGGTTGAGTGTCCTATCTCACTGTTATCGCTAATACACGTTCACAAAACATTTTTATCAGATTGACCCACCTTATTTTCAGGAGTGTTTTGAAAATGAAAGTAAAAGTTCAGTAACATGAAATACATTGATTAAGCCGATCAAGATAGAATTACATGTATAATATCTGAATCTTTTTACGTGCACTAATTGCTCCGATCTGCAGAGTCATGCATAAGAATTACTCCATGTTCAATTTCGGCGACTGACTTTTATCGAGCATGTTTTTTATGACAGACAAGCATGAGAGATCGATAGGAAGTTTCTGAAATACAAGTGTAGCAGGTTTTGTTTCAAGTACATAAAAAATATTCCAGAATCATGTATTATAATGCGTATGATTGTATGGCAATCTTTGAGAACGTGACACTATATCAAGCTTGCATGTTCATAGACTCCAACTTGAAGTTGAATTGTTTCTATAATGGATTTGCATTTATGTAATTTTCACAAGAACATATAATTTGAATTTAAACATTGAACTGCCCTTCTTGTTAATCATATAAGTAAACCAGTTAAAGCTGTTTCAGTATACACACCGTTTACCAATGACACCGGAAATAGGTACCAGACGAGCGATAGAAAATGGTTTACATATACAAAGTGTACAAAACAGATAGGAAAATTCTTTGTTGATAAACTCGCATAAATTAAAGCTTTAATAGAGAAAGAATACGTGTCCATGGACAAAAATGTATTTCACTCATAGTTTAAAATGTTGCATAAGTGGCAAGATCGGGATAATTAAGCTGTAAAATGTGTCCCTGGTACCGAGGAAAAGTCCATATCGCTTGATATCCAGATCTTATTTATGGAAAAATACACTTGTATATTCAGGTGTATTTTCACAGATTAGCTGCCGAATCTAAGCATATCGCCGGTCCCGTGGCCTAGTGGTTAAGGCATCCGCATCGGGAGCGGGAGGTCGAAGGTTCGATCGCCGGCAGGGGAACGTTCTGATATGACCGGTTGGTAAGCCGCCAGCTAGTTAAATAATGGTTACTGGTTGTCTTCCTTCCTGGTGCCTGGCATATAGGAGGAAACCGGGAAGATACTTGTGAAAGCAAAGAGGTGTCTCATAAGTCAAAACTGGCTGGCCCTTTCAATAGGGGTGACACTATAATAAAAAGAAAACACTTTACCTTTACCATATGGTTGCTTGGTTCCAATACTATATCTCCAAATACATTGTGTGAGAAAATTTATTCGAAGATTCACATGTATGACGTGTACGGCCTATAGTTAGTGTGGGTACGGTTGGGAAATTTAGTGTACGGCGAATAGTTATTTTGTTGTACGGGGAATAGCGTTTCTTATGAAATTTAGTGTACGGTGAGTAGTTTTGTGATGTAAGGCAAATAGCGTCTCTTGTGAAATTAAGTGTACGGCGAATAGTTATTGTGATGTACGACGAATATCGTTTCTTTTTAATTTTAAAGTAAATCGAAAAGTACTTGTAGTTTTCGCAAAATACCTTAAAAGGGAGGTTATTTTTAACAGTGTATAACAAGGACGCGCTAGTTCAATTACATTTATAGGTAGTTAAAGATTTAAGAGGATCGCTTTAGAGATGATTAATTTGCTTATTCAAAACAAAATTCTTTTTATAAGAGTTGTTGTGCAATTTTATGATACGGGTCCTGCTTTACAGTCTTCCACAAAAAATAGAGCAGACAGCTAAACCTAGTTCTATGTTTGTAAAGGCTTAAATATATGTTTCTATCGAGAAAAGGTTTGCGATTTGTAGGATATTCGCATCACACGCCATTAGACACTGGACCGGACAGTACACATACTCATAACTGATTCGGTATATTTTAACTAGATTTCAAAACCACACATCCCAAAACACCGTCCTCTCACCAGCCCTAACAAACTACCCGCAGCAGTTACTCCCCCTGATCATGCCACAACAAGTTTTATTCGGCAAGTGGTTCGACGAATTTCTTTTTTTCACTTTTGATTTTTCAATTTTAATAAAATATATCATATCATGTTTATTTATGTTAACTCATATGTACAAATGTGTTAATAACAAAAAAAGAAAAAAAAAGAATCTTTGATGAAAATAGTAGGACTATGACGTCACAACAGCAGACGACCTTCACTTTGTCAAATATGAAGTTAAACTGTATTCGCCTGTCAAACAGTATAATTTTAGTGACAATGATCCCATATTTATAATCTCGGACATTTAATAGTCTTTTTTATATCCCCTCTTTCGCCGACTTTCTTTATAATAGATAGCAATGGGTCGCCATGTTTTGATCATATGGTTTAACTAACGCCACGTGATTTTATTTGATGACAGTGATTAAAGTAGCGCAGTGTGAAATTATTATTGTGTATTATGCACGTGACAATTTACCTTTTTCTCTTATGTGTTGAGACGATGTACGAGTTCTGTTCTGTTCAGCCATGTCGTTTAAGTAATGCTACATTTCATTCAGTTTGTTTGTATCTCCGCAGTTCGTCGTTCGAGTCGCTGGAGCAAATGACTTTCTGTCGCCAGAAATGTACAAAGAAGAAGAAATATTATAGTTTTACACCAAGCAGTTGATATACATTGTAGAATTTTCAATGAATATCGACGTTGTGATACTTGGTGTAGCTGTAATTTCCGTCATATTTGCCATGATATTTCACACAGAGATAAAAAAAAATCACTCTTTTCATCAAATTTGAAAAAGTATGAAATATGGAATGTATTAACAAAGTTAATACAGAAAATTTTTGGAAAATGTGCAATTAACTGAAATATGTTTTTGAACCCTTAACAGACTGCTGCATAATGATTTATGGTTTTAAAGTACATGACATGTTCAATCAGACAGCCACTACTGTTATGACTAATATACCATTAAAGGCCCCTCCCCATTCGGTAGAGAAGTCAGATAACCATTACATACTCATGGTGTACTATTTTAACATAGGTGAAGCCAATCGTAAAATAATATCCAAAAAACAATACACACAATACTAGTAAGTGTGTGCTCAAAATTTGAAGAATTAACAGTTTTAAGTGGATAAGTTGGGGTGGGGCACTTATTCAATTTTGTTATGCAGCCTTGGTTTAATGAGGGACTATTGCAAAGCCATTGGTTGGCATTTCAATTATGTTATACGGTATGCAAATACTGGTGAAAAAAGGATTTGGATTCTGATGCAAAATTATTACACGCTTTACAGGTTTTTTACTCGTAATTATGCACTATATCAAAAAAAAAATTAAGGAATTAATTTTTATCAGCCTATTTGCTAATATATTAAATTATAGACTAATACTTGCGGTATTTATGAAAAACGTCATGGCATTTTGTAACCTACAGAAGCATATCCTAATTCTAAGAACATTTATTGAAAATGTATATTATAGACACAAAAGTGCATAGAAAAAACTAGAACTGTCTTCAACAGCACGCTGCTCTGTCACAACATGGAAGATAAAACTTTGTAAATATGTAACATATAGCAATTTAAACGATTTTTCTACACCAAAAAAGCAGAAAAATCCTTAAAAATATTAAATCAAGAGGTTTTTTTTTAGAATTCAATTTATAGGGACTTATATAAATGTCAATGCATAATTAATATTTACCTGTGACGTCGCTATAAAATGTTTTCAGCAACAATAATAGGGTTTTTCCCTTTAAAAATTTAAAATGATTTGCTGATTTTAAGTTAATCTTATCCATTCCTTGGAATATTTCACCTTCGTTTGTAATACAATAAAAACGATTAGTTTATCTGTATCAATACTTTATTTTAACAACAAATTAAATGATTTTACTTCTAGACACTGCATTCGATTCCCTCCCAATTTGTATCTTAGCAAGACAAAAAAGAACTATGTGACCTTTCTAAAGTTGATCAAAGTGGAGCGTCGACAAGCTTCTAATAGCGTAGTCCTGATTGGTCTATTAATACATTTACGCATTGCTACTATTTTGCAGTATCACTACCTAATTGAAAAACATATTCGGCAAGATAAAATATTGTGATTTTCAGTTTAATTGTGCATGTGTCCACATAGATAAACAAAACATTATTTAAGAAAATATTTAGAACAATACAGTAAAAGTTCAACAAATATTTAAATATCAATAATCCGTGTAATGATTTGTTTGTTTGTTTTATGCTAAATATGTATGAACAATTTTATTGCAACATCTCAACCCCGTTACTAAGAATGTAATAAAATTGTTTCATATTTTGAAAATTATGTTCGGAGAGGTGCTGCTTCAATGCTTCACGTGTACAATCTCAAAAAGTCAAATGATTAGGCATAAATATGCACTTCACAGACTTTGAGTTCAATACAGCATTAGATTTCATCGCACTTTTTACTAAAAGTATGAGTTGTTTTAATCGTAATTAGTCTCATATAGATATATTATAGATATATAATACACCCTGATACAAGTTGTTTTATTTCCATAATTTACAGTGTTTAACAGAAAATATAATTCCAGCAACCCCTGTTTTCTTTTAATAACACTCTTTAACAAAATTTAATATTTTAAGAAAACGCATGTGTTTCATGTTCTCATCCTTTTCAGAAGGTCACAGAAAGTTTTTTCATGAAATTGAAAGTGTCATAAAATTAATTATTACACTGATTTAAACATTCAGAAGAACATAGTTTGACGAAAATACATAGGAAGCTTCAGGCAAAAACAAAACACCTAAAAACTTCTTGTGCGTTTTTACATAACGAAAACAACGCTTTCGTCGTCGTAATCTGAATCTATTGATGATTCAATATTTATAATGCTATGAAACATAAAGATGCAATTCATCGGTTTCCTGTTTGATTTAACCATTATGTTGGCTTTGACTTGCAAAGAAGTTAAATAAAATATTTCGCGTGGGTGTTATCAGGAAGTATTTCATGCCGTATGCGTTACCCAAATCATTTTCCACTTTAAATTCATAAAAGAAAGCAGGCAGTTAAAATTCACAAGCAGAAAAGTAACCTTTTCAAATAAAGTTATATAATGACCTTTTTTCTGTATAACTTAGCCTTTATATCACCATTTTCATAACAAACATTCAATTTTTGCGTACGTGTTTCCCAAAAATAATTGTCAAAATTGAAAAAGCCAGCCGAATTTTTAGTGTTTGAGAAAACTACTGGCATAAAGACAAACAATAAGGTATAGCCGATAACAATAAGCTGCAGCATATCTTATACGTAAGTATGAATGATATAAAATTACCTGAAAAATCGGTCTGAATGGAGGTTTTCATTCGGCCATATTGTCAGTACGCGTTATCACAAAAGTTACGTGATTCCCTGCCGTTGGTTTAGGGTGAGATGTTGTTGGCTTGCTGCCACGGTCGCAAGTATCTTATTTTCCTCGGATTTGTGATTCGTTCTCGTTACATTTCGGACATGTTGCATTTGGCGATTTGGTCTCAGGGAGTGTATGATTTGTCCCAATGCAATTTCGAGCCCATGTTGGCCTTCACGGTTCGTTTTTTTTTTAATTTAGCAGACAGAACTCTTTGAAGAAAAATCTGTATAAAGCTAGTGATGAAATCTGTTTGTATATGGGCAAACAGTATGAAACAACACTTATAAGCATTTGCAAACAATACTTGGAAGATACACTCAAACTAAATCCCAATTCAGACCTGCTAATAAAAATTTTTAAAAAGAAAATTTTATTTAAATAAAAATGTTGACGTCGGTAGGACGAACGCACGGACGACGAACGCCAGACACCAGCTATCCTTTTAGCTTACTATAAGAACGTTGTGCTCATGTGAGCTTAAAACAACAATACCATACATGCATACATATCTTTTTTTCATGACGCCTACATTAAACCTGCAGTTGAACAATGATCAGAATAGCTAAGTTAAGCGCAAGTGATTTTTCTTTTGCCAGTCAGTGAACAATATTAGGTTTTACTACACAAATTTCTATATGTTTCAATGTTTAAACACAACACGTAGAATTAATCTAGGTTGATATTTAAAGCATCTATTATAAACAAGCGCAGTATTTATGAGGTATTAAAAGATTTTAGAGTGATGACGTCACAGCCAAAAAGACTTTTAAAAAATAGTGTTGTCTTTTTTTCCAGGGTTACAGGTTCGGCATGACTCTAAACATGTTCATGAATCATATTTTTTTTACTAATTTATTGATACTCAAAACTGAATATTTTCTTACACTATGGGACGTTGAACAGACTTGTTAGACTTTATACTTAACAGCGCTTCTTTCACATCATTTGTGCTTTGGAAACATCCATGAGACTCAGCAAGGAAGACAATTCATTCTTAAAGCGGGTTGGGGTTACGCGGTAGTAAACCTCTAGGCGTGTCATATTCAGTAATGTTTCTCAGCAGTATTGCTAATTTATAAATTTAATATCTCCATAAATAACTTTATACATGTATACTTATTCACGTATAACAGCCTTGTGGTTGTTTATGTATTGTGTTGTATTCATCCTGTCCAATCTCGGGCACGCGTGTTTGGTACTAAACGCCGTACACCTCGCAAGCTAGTCGCCGTACAGTCTTCATAACACATCTTAACACATCTACTTCTTCGCCATACACACACGCCTCCTTCCTTTTATCAAATTCAAAGCCAAATGCGCTTCGATTCTGCAGTTTTATATGTTATGTGATGACAATAAATGTGCAAAACTCTGTATCAGATGATTAGAAAAGTGACCAGGAATACGTTTTTGTCTTCCTCGCTGCTATACTGGTTGTACCAGTCCGAGAATTATATGCGCCCAAAACGATTTTCATACGTGAATTTGGGAGAATCAAAATCAAACTTAGTTTGCCTCTCTCTTAGTAAGTAAACCATATCGCGAAGCTTGATATGTCCTATTACCACAAATATTGCAGATTACCAATCTGTCGGTGTATCAGTTATCCACTTTCTCTCGTTTCGCCTGGTACCTATTTCCTGTGCCATTGATATACGGTGATGCAAATTAGAACTACATTTGGAATACATTTGGTATACCCGGGGTTCTATTTATAATACATTCATTTCAAACATTGAATCATAAAACAATAAAATGACAAAGCCGGTGTTAACTTGATATACCACTTCATATCTAATGTCATGCCACTTTTCCACTAAAATTATTCTGAATTATTTCTTAGTAATTGCGGGGATATATTTCATACGAAGTGTCGAGGCGGAAAATGGAGAATTGGTGGGTCTTTCTTCGTAGTTCAAATGACATTCTTTTAACAAAAATTCGAGACACTATCTATGTTTTGGTTACAGTCAACCAATTGTTTTTATGACCGTCACATCCAATTTTAACAGGGTGCATAGCTTTCTAAATGATTATTAAATAACAATTTAATGTTCCAATTTATTGTCAATATAACACGGGGCTATGTTTATGCAGACTTTGAAAGAAAATTGACAACAGATCAGAGTATGTTGTGCATTTGGAAAAGAATACACGAGAGCTCACGTGTCAAAATGTGTCCGATCTATACGAAAGCGACATTGTTTGCCATAAAGCCATTTCATATGAGAAAACAATACTAGTTAACGTGTTATTCGTGTTTCGTCTTCAGGGGTCAGAGCTTGCCTACTACCAGTGGGTGCCACTCATCCTGCTCTTCCAAGCCTTCCTGTTCAAGTTTCCCAATCTCATCTGGGTGATCCTCCACACACGGACCGGCATCAACCTGGATAAGATTTGCAAACTCACTGATAATACCCAACTTGGGGATCTTGCAGAAAGACAGAAAGCCATAGAAAACATGGATTTCTTTTTATCCCGCTGGATTGAGACACACCGTCCTTACAAGAAAGGCTTAATGCAGAAGACGAAGGCTCAAATATCTCGCCTTGTCTGCCTCGTTTGCAACAACAGAGAGGGGAATTATTTGACGGCCCTGTACCTGTGGACAAAATTACTGTACGTTGTAAACGTCATAGGACAGTTCTTTCTTCTGCGTGCTTTCTTGGCAATGAATTTTGGCACATTAGGGTCAGAGTACCTTCAGATGTTGAGCTCTGGAATGAATATGCAAGAGAGTCCACGTTTTCCAAAAGTGACTCTTTGTGATATCCAAATTCGCCAGCTACAAAACGTACAGAGGTGGGTACGCTTCCTAGAGAGTTACGTGACTCATTATAGTTAATATAGAATTGAAATATATCATTAACAAACCTCAGAAGACATCCGTAAGAAAGGAACTAACATATTATGGATAAATCTATGTCCATGTATGAAACCAAAATTTATATTAAGCAAATGAAATATTCAGTTTAATCTAAAAAATAAAAAAAAAAACATTGACTGGGAAACACTTTTTTAAAGTATGTGTTTTCATAAATTACACACGAACTAATCCTGTTCTTTACCTTTAAGATTGCAAGATTGCGACATCTTTTCTCGAATGATTTTACCGAACTATTCATTTTTTTTTCATGTATGCCTGTTTATGCATAATTTTGATTTGTTTTCACCGTTTGTCTTATTTCAAAACCAGCATTTTAATATGCACGTATATACATGTATATGGAGACTAGTACTATGGGCACATGCGTATTTTTATTTTTGTCAAGTTCAAACAAAACTGCATGTGTTAGAGACTGTCTATCTTGTTTAAACCGCCAGTCCTTATTTTAACAGAAAAAAAGTATTTTGATTATTCCTCTGAACTCTATTTTTGCATCCACATTTATTTTTGCATTCCCTTTACGGGTCAGTAAAGCAGTCTTATCCTACGTATTAACAGTCTTGCTATCTCACTAGATACACCATCCAGTGTGTCCTTCCCATCAACCTCTTCAACGAGAAGATCTTCATCTTTCTCTGGTTCTGGTTCCTGGTCATAGGCATCCTCAGCTGCCTCAGTCTCCTCCAGTGGATGTATATCATTGTCTTCAAGCGCAACAACTACGCCTTCATCAAGAAGTACCTGATGGTCACCGACCGCATCCAAAGCAATGCCGATAAGAAACTCTGCAAACGATTTGCTGAAAACCATCTTAGGTGTGTTAATATATGATATAAATATGATATAACATTTGTTTGAAAAAGGGGGGGGGGACTATTTTTCAATGATTTCGTTTCAACTACGAATATTTACACCTCAATTCAGTATGATTAAAAAATGGACTCACGTTCTCGAGGGCATGAACATACAATCAAGTGTACTCTCGTAATTGCCTTTTATACAAATTCAGTGTTATCGAAAAGTAATGATTTTATTTTTCAGTGTATAGTTTCGTGGTTGTTGCGTTTGTTTATATTGTTTTTACATAATAAGAAGTCCTTGCTATATTTTTATACTGTTTTTACGCAATGGGGAAAAAACTATTTTGATTGCAATATTTTCCAAGTGATATGTGAAAAGCTCAAGACGTAGAAGCGAAAACTACCATCTGGTTTTAATGATATTGACTTTCGTAAGTGACAACGTGCTTACTCAAGAATTAACATAAACGAAATGTAATCATAGATTTTATTATAATTACTTCAAATTCTTTTACACTGGACTTAAAATGATATTTGCCAATGTCTCAATTCAAAATAACAAATGATATTCATATTATAATCTACCTGCAATAGATCTAGACCTAATAAAACACTTATAAAAGGATACAATAGTTTTTGATGTTTCAATTTACTGTATACATGTACTGGGTAGATGGAATAATTATGTTTTACTTCCGTTGCGATAGACCAAGTTGTATAGATATAAACTACAGGTATATCTTTAAATATTTTATTCAGTAAGACTACATATATTTCGTGTTAAATGTAGGCCTACGGCCATTCTAAGAGTTAAAACAAAACACAGAAATTTTAATAAAACAGATTCATGCTTTAACCCTTTCCCTCATAGAGGATACCATGAAAAGACCTATGCGAACAGCATAAAACCAGATCAGCCAGCGAGTAACTCGCAGGCTGATCTGGTTTTATGCTGTTCGCTGCTCCTCAGTGGTCTGGAAATGAGGACTTTATAATTAAATTTGGTAAGGTTTAACTGTGGTTTTCTGCAGATCAGGCTTTATGTGTTACCCATTGAGTGCGTCAAAATGAGTCTATATGAGGGAAATGGTTAAAGTGATTTTAGTCAAGTAAACAATGACTCAGTATACAATGTATAATTAATTCTACACCACTTCATCCATTACTCAATTTGTTTATGATTTTCCAGGGATGACGGTTGCTTTGTAATCCGGATCATTTGTAAGAACAGTTCCAACGTGCTGGTGACAGACCTTCTTCAGTGTATGTGGGACCGTTACAAGAAGGAGACGAACAGAGAGTCAATCAAGGATCGACTTAATTCGTCATAGAACAAACACACAAAACACGCACAAACACGCACACAATGGTAATGCAACGCCAACGCCATTACAATTAGTGTCTACATGTATTCATGTATGTAAATGTATTCAGTACAAATGCTAGTCAAAAAAGGTTCTTTTGAAGTGATATGTACACTCCTATGCATTTAGAAATTTATTCCTTAAAGGTGCCGTATGAAAACGGGCGAACTGAGACCTAAATGCGTGAAATCATAATAAACCCTCAACTTCATTTTGTTCGTAGTACAGCAATCCTAGCTATAAAAGTGATTGTCATTTGTTTACCGAGATAGTTTGGCATTTTCAGTTATTGAAGAGTGTGCACAGAGAGGGGGGATAGAGAAGAAGAAGAAGAGACAGTAAAACTCATAGGAACTAGGTGATGTTACCAGATGTGTGACTCTTAGGAACAAGGAACATCTTAAGTATAAGCTTACCATTAATATATATAAGAGAGATGAAGATATAGATTTTAATTTTAACTAGAAGATCATAGACCCTCGTGGCTACAATTCGGTACAAAACAAAGATATATATATATATGTCGCTATAGGTTCACTATTTTGTCTTCAATATTAATAATTATAAAGTTGCATGAAAATGTTCCATTAATGAAATACAAATGTAAATTAATTAAAATGAATTAAATAAAGATTGATCTTGTAAGGCTGTTATTTTATGTACATATAATACATGCAGACTTCGCGAAAGGTGCCAAACCGGCAGACATGTCGGACAGATTTCATTTCGGTCTGATAAAAATGGCTTTCTCATCAGTCCAGATGACTGGCATGGATTTTTCAGCGAACTTGAACTGTAAATACATGTATAAAGGGAAACAATTTTCCTTGCTACTCTTGCTTGTTGTGAACTTATTTTGCTTGACTTTTGTTTTTAAATGTTAAGATATATATCAATTTAATATACCCGAAGAAAGACTAGATATTTTGTATATTTTCTCATTTTCTGATGTTGTTGTACGTAAAAATGATCGATAGTTCCGAATGGCAGATAACTCTTCCAATGAAAAAGCATTACCATAGGTCGGTATTTAGGTCTATGTACATGTGTATTATATTATTTCAAATACAAATAGAACAATAAAGATCCATAACATATCAACTGTTTATTTCTTTCTTACATGTGTTCTTACAGTGTTTGTACAATGCTACATAATACCTGGTACATTCATTAAAAAAATATGGATCAGAATGAATCGAGTATAAGAAACAGTACGGGAATGAACATACAAGTACTATATGGCATTGCTATATAATGTTATACATGTATATCATAAAAATGCTAGAGAAGTAAATAACGATTAATATAAATTCGTTGCCAACGAACGAATATCATGCACGCATTTCATTTGGTGTACCTCTGGCTTTTCCGTGTCCTCCGGTATGCGAATCGCTGTTGTTGCTGCAGCTGCTGTTGTTTTCAGTTCAATGTAAAGTCATTTTGATTGCGTGAAGCTACGTAATTGGATTGAATATTAAATGTCAATTTGAAATGAATATGTTCAACCTATGTGATTTTAAATGTAGATGACAATAAGTTCAATGAGATTCGATATATTCTCGGAAGGTTGTCGGTCCATATAAGTATTTTCATAGAATGTCTATGATAATAGATAATCGATAATGATAAATATCAAAAGTATAGCCAAATTTAACTCGGTTTGATATGCTTTAACAAAGTATGCTGCCTGAAAGTTACTTACCCTATCTTTTTAATGACTCCATAATTATAAATTTCAAATAAAGGGGATAAATGTGCATTCTAAATTTTATAATTTCAAAACACATGGAGTATGATAAAATCCAAGAGTGTCCAAAAACATTTATACAAGTTTTGATCACTGCACATTCTTGTACATAATACGTAATAAGTATTTATAGATGTACATTATATTCAAATTTACATTTATAAAAGCTATAAAATCTAAAATAAAAGGTAGTCAATGGTTGACCTGGTTTACACAAAACCATGGTTTTGTTTATGATACTGTTTATTGGCCTAGCCCTGAGAATCCAGAAAGGTTGGTTTTAAACTCCAGAAAAGAATATCAGTTAAACAAGCAGATATGACTATTTCGACTGTTGAATTATTATCTAATCAGATAATGTTTGTATAGAGCACAAATTTAACTTTACATTGATGCAATTTCACAACTGATATATGATATACGATATACAACTTGTATTAAGCAGTGTCTCAGCAAACCATTTACGAATCCAGGTTTAATTGTGTTAAGCCACATGGTACATATGTAGACACACGTGTATCCACGAAGACATGACGGTATTGTATGAAGTATGTTACGATAGTTTTTTAAGTTAACCGACATCAGTACTTATTTTCTTCTTGCTCTGTTTCCGACTGCGCACTGGATCCCGCGCCCCTACCGGATGCGCAATGTTTATCGTAGAACTGTCTTCCAACCAGGACACCATTTGCAAGAAGTACGATTAGGCAGATGAACCCAAATGCCTGTGGAAGAGACAGATGCAAATTCATGTCAACTGAGATGGATAGAAATAATCAGCCTCAAAGTCATTCATATGCTGACCTGTTTTTTGTTTTGTTTCTTTTTTCTGTTTTTTTTTCCGACATATTCACATTATTTAGTAATAACTGAATGTCTCAATTAACAAGTTATTTTCCCGTAATAAAAACAGCATATAGTTAAGATAAAATACATATTATACACTTTTTTGTGATACTTTTGTTTTTATCATATCAGAATAAATGGACATCTATTCGAGTGTTAAAAGTAAATGAAGTAAATTAAGTAAATATTACAGCTATAGAAGGCCAATGTGCCTTTCTATCAGCGAATAGTCAATTTCTGAATAACCGATATTAGCTAAATGACAAGCCTCCATCACTATCACTAATGGGCTTGGTATTAATTGTAGTTTTAATTTTGAGACAATATTTTTAATTGTCTGTAAAAAGGGAAGTTATTTTGGAGTAATATGACTGGATACTAGGTAATGATTATATTCTAGGAAGTAAGATTTTATCGAAGAATGACATTGTATTAATATTAGAGACAAAACAATACGTTTCAGAATGTATTTTCTAAGGGGAGGGGCTGGACAAATGTCGATGGGCGTGGTGTAGATAAAAATAAATGTTCTACTCACTGCGGCGGCCTTATATCCCCCTTGGAAGCAGGCATGGGCGGCTATGACTGAAGAGGCAATCAAGTAGTTGAAGATATAAAATACGCACCAGGCCAGTTCCTGAATTTCGAAGAAAAAAAAGAGAATATAATTAAAAGGTATACGTAAAGGATCTATGCATGTTATTATGCGATTTATAACGTTATACTGAACACAACATGCACTGTTACTACATTATAATATAAAAATATAAGCACATTGTGCGTATGCACTCTTTAAAGGTCTAAGATTCTAAGTATCTGTTACACTTGCCAGAATGATATCCATGTGTTAAAAAAAGTATAAGCCATTACTGTTTCAGAGAAAAATAGACAGAAGATTAGAACAGATAGAATA
Source organism: Solen grandis (assembly GCA_021229015.1). Lineage (NCBI taxonomy): Eukaryota > Metazoa > Mollusca > Bivalvia > Adapedonta > Solenidae > Solen > Solen grandis. The sequence continues at coordinate 51,585,329 of CM037779.1, read as the reverse complement.
TGTACTAATGTATATTATTGAAATGAAACGTTATTGAAAATGAGTACCCCATTTTGTTAGTATGTCCATATTTAAGTGAGTAAAAGAAATATGTTGAGCAGCATGGTCGTGATTGGAATACGAAACAAATATTTATAGATATATAATGTCGAATTATTTCACTTATATTTTTATGTTAACATGTAATTACTGTGAAATCATTAATTTTCGTGGGACACTAATTTTCGTCGATTTCAAATTCACGGGGTTTTTATCTATCTGTCTGTCTGTCGATCGCTCTCTCTCTCTCTCTCTCTCTCTCTTGATAACTACCAACCCTCTTAAGAGGATTATTGGTAAGGTAGGTGCAGCGTCGAAGAGTGTTAGTTTTTAGTTGTGTGTGACGTCATTCACACCAACTATAGTAAGTTACGTTTTCAACCCAGGTTCTCCTAGCTTTAAAACCAAATAACCTCTCAATAGTGTAAATATGATTGAACAATTGTATATATCTCTACAACATAAGTATACTAGAATTAAGCAAAAATGCTGAAAAATCAATGCTGTGTCAAAAATAAATACTTACAGACTACAAAAATCGCCTGTGACATGAAAACATTACAGAACTTATTTTTCTATGGTGATGTAACTGCAATTGAATGATGTAACTGTTTTTATTACGTGATCACTTTACCAAGCGCACGAATATAGTTTGTTTCGATGCAAAGGTGGCTCGCAAATAAATTTGATAGTATTAAATATGCAACGTTCTGTCAGTTTAGGCTGTTACAATAACCCATGTGAAGTCCAAAACAAATCATTGAAACATACTTATAATCACACCAATCTATCGACCTCAGATATCTAAAAAGGTTATTTCTTACACTAAAAATTACCGAACCCTGTATATCTACTAGATCTATCCGAAATGAGTTCGGAGCCTCTGACCTGTGCAGAAAATTTGCATAATTACTTCAATCTATAAATAGAGTCTGTTGTAGCTAAGGTACTGCATGAATACAAATCAACGCTCTGATAGCGCTGAGGGAACAGGAATGCCGCATTTCTGTTGTTTATCAAAGTGAATTTAATTATTGGTGATCGACTTGCAGCTCTTCAAACACTCTTTCATTTGAGACACACAAAACTTCAGTGCCTTCAGCGCTTTGATTAAAAGTAGTGGGGAAAATGGATAAAGTGGGACTTGTCCCTCATATTTATCACTATTGTGGAATGATTCAAGTGCTTATAAAATTGTTAGTATGATGTTCAGTACATTTTAATTAAAAACAAGATAAAACATTTAGTGCTGTATTAGAATTGTATTTGTGACACTGCCTTATTGAACATGACAGGGTCATCTATGACAGCAATGTGATGAGGGAGATTATTCCAGAGGATTACTGCATGGGGGATGAAGGATTTTTTTTAGGAAATCACGGAAGGTATGTATCATCTGCAAGTAGTAAGGATGGAGGTGTCTGCTGATTCTGACTGGAGCTTTGATGTAAGTTGGTAAATTGATGGCTACAAGATCATAATAGATTTTGTGAAACATAATAAATCTGTTTTCCATTCTGCGATATTCAAGAGTTCCCCAATTTAGTTCTTTCAGCATTGAGTTTACACTGAATTTTATGAGTAGTCTGACCTAACCCAACGCGCTGCCCTTCTTTGAACTTTATCATTTTTTCTATGTAAACCTTTGTAAATGGAGACCACACGGTGGAGGCATATTCTAGTTGTGGGCGGACCAATGTTTTGTAAGCTAATTCTCTTATTTTTGGATTTGGTGTGGTAATGTGTCTTTTAAGAAACCAAGTGTATTGTTTGCATTAGTTGTTATTCTTGTAATATGTTGATTGAAGCTGAGGTAGGAGGTGAAATCGACACCAAAGTATTTAGCTGAAGAGACTGGTTGGAGGGTGTTGCCATGGAGATAAAATGTGTTTCTGATCACAGATTTGCTACGTGATATGTGCAGAACCTGACATTTTGATGGATTGAACTCAATGTCATATTTTTTCTCCCACTTCTCCAGTTGAAAAGATCAGACTGCAATGAAAAGGAGTCAGACAGAGAAATTATGGTCATGTAAATGGCGGTGTCATTAGCAAAAAGACGAACTTGTGATTCGAGAACTGGAGATGGTAATTCATTAATGTAAATGAGAAAGCAAAGAGGTCCGAGAACTGAGCCTTGAGGTACTCCGGATGTAACAGGGACCTCTGAAGAGGATTCTCCATCAAGAATTACTGTCTGAGATTTGTTAAGAAGGAAAGATTTAAGCCAGAATCTGAGGGCAGACACAATATTCTTGGAGAGTAAAGAGTAGTTTCAGATGATTTACTTTGTCGAACGCTTTAGAAATGTCTAGTAGTATGAGATCAGTCTCTTTTACTGATGAGAGATTTTTTGTAAGGTTGTCTGTGAGGTCAAGTAATTGCGTTTTATCCACGAATATTAATTCCCAAGAAAACTTGTCTCTTATATAGACATTTTATTTTCTAGGACATACATAGATCCACGAATAGATATACCCACGAATTACACTAAAGTATATAATTAGCGAAATTTAATGTCAACAAAAATTAATAAGTATGCAGCAAGAGAACAAAGATAGCGTTTCGATGACAGGAGTCTGTTTCATTTTCTGTAAAACCTTAACGAATGTTATAATGTTTGTATGTGTTAGCTATATATATTGTAAATATGCAATGCTTAATAAGCAGTATGTTATGTCATAAAAAAAGGCAAGCAAACAAAACTGAAATGTAGACTCACAGCGATGTCCCATCGTACAACGCTTATTTTTTTAGGTAAGCCAAGGGCGTAGAATCCATACCAAAGAAGAGAGATGATAAAACACGAACTGGCGGTAAACTCATAGTAAGAGTACGTGGAGCTATATAGATAGGCACATCCTTCGTTCTTAGGGACGGACACAGATATCAGGCCAAGCAAGGACAATACCTGAAATATATAAGGTCAAGGTCGGGTAAAATTGTTATTCATGTACAGTTTTAAAGGTTCGGGATGCAGACTTGATTCAATATTTTTTGTTCTTGCTGTAATTGCAAAATTTGTTTGAAATCCATCTTTTATATTATTATCATTATTAAAAAAAAAAATATATGAGTGATGATGATTTTAGTAATAGTAGTAGTAGTAGTAGTAGCTAGTATACGATTTCACCTAATCCTGGTGTTTCAGAGTTTCATACCATTTCAGCTGCCACTAAAATTCCATAAGGGCTCCTGACAAAATCCAGATCCAGATAAAAACATTTCCAGATTTGCTTGGTATTCCCCTCCTGTTCCGTTGCCCCTGACGTCACCCCACCGGCTTCCGCAGCCGTTGCAACATCACTAGCGGACATCATCCTCACAGTCTCGATCTGTACATGTACATATATATATAAATCAAGTATCAGTACGGTAATTCTTCGGGATTCTCTCTCTCTCTCTAATAAAGAAGAATTAATGTTTTGTTTATGCTTAATCAATAGGTTTTTTTTAATTAATACCAATATCCAACTCATATCAGCAACATTAGAAAAAAATGATGTTGAAACATACTTTTATCTACTCGCAAAATTGTACCTAGTAAAATAAGCAAAAGGTCTTAACTCTGCGAGATGAAAGAAAAAAAGGATCGAGTGTGTGAGAGACTGAAACTATGACAGGGGGATCACACATTTATATAAACGATGCATTGGTGTTGTTTTCAATGCTTCATATTTTAAAATATCGGGCGTGGGGAGGGGTCTGCACTCTCTCTCTCTCCTGATATTCACAGTGCTTACTTGACGTTATAATGTCATACTTAAATTAATACGTCCAAGGAACTTGTGTAGTCATTGTTTTATACATTGTTTGCCTCCTACCCGTGATATCTCTGCCATAGTCAGCCAATCAATCTATCAATCATATCACCAATCACCCATACCATATTACATGACAAAATAAGGAACGTCATAACTTTTATAATAGAATGGGTTATTAATGAACATAATGATAACTGACATTTGTATTTTGAAAGAGAAAAAAAGGCATATTATAATTTAATATTAGCAAGACAATTGACTTGATAATATATCCAGTCAGATAACAACATATCATGATGTTTCCTGTGTCTTTTATCATTTTCGTCATTTACACTGACCTAATAAAGGGGTAACCTAATAAACTTAGCTTTATTCGGCACCTGTGTATTCCTACGCGGTGTGAGGTTAACATTAATAACGTTGCGCGGTGTTTTTTCAGTGGTAAATAAAATATATTTTAGTAGTATTTTTTTAAACTAATTTTAATGTTAGATCTATTTGTATTTATATCAGTGTTACTCCCCGAACGTTACACTTCTTTGTTTATCATTATTAGGATAGTAGGTCATAACATACACAGTGCGCATGTCTATATATGATGACGTACAACATGTCGGCTGCATGAACCTAAATGTAAACAAACAACAACAACAAGCAAAAAAACAACAAAAAAACGAACAACAACAACAAACAAACAACAATTGCACAATGTCTGACTTTATCAATCCAGCAGTATTTGATATTATATGGGATGATATAATGAACGGTTTTTATCTGCCTCAGGTTTCTAGTAACAATCACCCCACCCACTGCCCAGACAATGGAATGGTGAATTTAAATCTCAGCAACTCAAATCAGGATTTAACATCAATATTCGGTGGAGCTACTTTGAACATTACAAATTTCAATATTTACATGCGTTAAAGACGTGTATGAGAATTGACCACATGCGTTAATTTTGCAATTTCTTTCTACCTTGCCTTTCACTTCTTCGCTATGCCATGCGGTTTTCAAAGGTCATGGACACGAAAAATCAAATCAGAAGAGTTTAATAAAGCGTTATTTTCTTGACATATTTGTGAATAAAAATATTAATATCTCGCTTAAAATGGAGTTATATTCATTAATTATGAAATTGTTTCTGCTTTATGAATGTATATGTTTGGCACTATTTCTAATCGGAGCACTTAAGTTAGTTCGTAATTCGGTCCAAGAATTGTGTACATGTAAAGGCGTCCGGTAACAAATTTAGGATTGGCGTTAATAATGATAAAAATAAAATAACATAAATAAATGATAACTAGATGTGGGTGTTCCTCGGAATAAGCATGTTTGATGAAAGAATTGACTAGAAAATCGATCTTTTGACAAATTATTGATAAAGCATAATCTATTTTGTGAGGTACAAAATAACACCAAATCACACACACACACACACACACACACACACACATATATATATATATATATATATATATATATATATATATATATATAAATTCAAAAAACAGTGCAATATGTAATAATTTTCCCGAGCACTTTCGACTATACAGTCTTCATCAGAGGAGTGTCAGAATGACTATGAATTCAAAACATTAACTGTAAGAAAAATTATGACGTCATTAAGCACTTATGACGTTAATTATATATATGTTGCAAGTTTGTAGTCATCATTATCATTATTGAGTTATCATTCTTGTGTACTGCACTCAGACCAATGAGATCTATCTACTATAAATGTTTAAGGCAACACTTCAAATACTTTACAAGTTATGCACCACACAAGAATTAAATCCAAAAAAATAAACAAAGGGAAATAACTCCAAAAATACAACAGTTATCATTCTTGCACAATGCACTCCATGAGATCTTGTTTCAAAGTAATACCTCAAATACTTTTCGTGTTATGCTCCAGACAAAAATGAAGTCTGAGTATCAACAAAGGGCAATAACTCAGGAGAAAAGAAAGTGAGAGTTATCATTTATGTGAACTGCACTCCTCTTCAATGAGATCTATCTATCTATAAAGTTTTAAGTCAGCACCTCAAATACTTTTTGAGTTATGCCCTGGACAAAAATTAAGACTGAAAATCAACAAAGGACAATAACTCAGAAAATATGAAAGTCAGAGTTATCATTCTTGTGCACTGCACTCCACCTCAATGTGATCTATCCATGTTTTAAGTTTCAAGGTGATACCTCAAATACTTTTCGAGTTATGCTCCGGACAAGAAAGTGTGACGCCGACGACGCCGACGACGACGACGGACAAAGTGATCCCTATGTGTCTGCCATGCTATGCAGGCGACACAATAATGGTAAGAGTCTATCGAAAACGGGATAAATAGAATATATGGTTGGTGCCGAGATGGAGACAGTTTATCCGGCTCGGTTCGAAAACTGAAAAGGGCTCGCTAAAGCTCGCCCTTTTCAGTTTTCTAAACCTCGCCGGATAAACTGTCTCCATCTCGGCACCAACCATATATTCTCTATATATTGCTGCATACAAATATTTGAAAAATGCATATACAAACGCACGTATGCAAACACACACACACACACACACACACACACATAAAAACGTTTACATATATACATACATGCATACATTGTTTAAATGTTGTCGAGGCATCCAACGACAATATCTACATGTATATACACACCATTAAACTATCAAGAACCTATATACTATAGGTACGGACAACTGTGAAGAAAATATAAGAAAATAATAATAAGTCATTTCGTATCAACGAGAATAAAAATGTCATATCTTACCCGTGCTTTCCGATATTGTTTAAAATTAGTTTTTCTTGTACACACAAACAGCGTGCATATCTCACGAATTTGCCTATCCGCCCCCTATGTATATATATGTATACTGCTTAAACAAGTGATAAACAATTATATCGCTAGAGACGGCCGAGATAACGTTACTGTAATATGATATCGAGCGGAAGTTGGCGATGTGATAAAGGCGGTACATTGTGATAATTGACTTTGAGTCACCATAGTTTGTCATTACTAGAAACTGTCAGTGAATCATGGTCAAAAATAGTTAAGATCTATATTTACAGAACAGAACAGAATTTTACTAGACTTTATAAATGTAAATCTACAGTACATGTATGTCGACAATGGTAGGACACGGACATAGGCCCTTACTTGAATATAACCACGCGACTAAATAAGTTGTCTGGTATACATGCATTGCTAATATATATTACGAATTATAGAAAGAGATATTTATAGACAGAATGAATATTAAAATTACGGAATCCGGTTAGTGTCATTTTGAATATCGTGTGTCGCTGTACGCACGACAATTTAAAACGACGCACAATTGTAAACGACACACGATATTATGAAACGACACACGTCATCGCGGCACGACACTCGATATTATAACGCGCAAATGTCGCGTTGACTCACTATATTTTTTTACGAAATCGCAATAAATATCGAGTGTCGTTTCAAAATGTCGTGCGTCGCGTCGCATTGTCGTTTCATAAGGTCGTGCTAATATCGTGTGTCGCGTGGAAGGGTCGACGCACGACAATTATAAATAACGCACGACAATATGAAACGACACACGACAACGCGACACGACGCACGACATTACATTGCGCAAATGTCGTGGAATTGTCGTGTGTCGTGTCACAGTTTATTCGCGACAAATGATATTATAAAACGACGACGACAATGCGACACGACACTCGACATTATAGCCCGCAAATATCGTGTCAACCTGTTTCTATATGGTGATAAAGTAATGTTTTATAATTGGTGATATTAAGAGTGTCGAGTGTCGTGTCGCATTGTCGTGCGTCGTTTTATAGTGTCGTGTGTATTGACACACGACAATTCCACGACTTTTGCGCGCTATAATATCGTGCGTTGTGTCGCGTTGTGGTGTAGATTCTTATTGTCTTTCACCTTAACAATTCCAAAAGATTATACATGTTGGGTCTAATATGATAGTAGTTTTAATATAAATACGTCTTATATCATCAAAGGCAGGACAGTTACAAATAAGATGAAGTTCATTATCTATATGATTTAAATCACAATATACACACACGTACATGCCTAGGAATCCTATTCGTACCATATCTACCTGTCTGTACCCTTAGTGAATGTTAAGAAACTCTCATTCTAATCAACCTATTTCTAAAATCACACGGTAAATATCTAAATAATATTCATATACATGATGTTTTAATATGGTTGTATATAGTAAGCATTTTATTAGATGCTTTTTATTATCCGGCATAGCATTCCTGTATAAATTTATCAAGTAAGCTTCGTTTAAACATGTTAAAAAAACAACTTCATTTACAAGATATGGTTTTCAAACACATAATTACAATCATAATCACAGGAACATTTTTTTAACATTTGACACCCAATTTTTCTTTTCGTTTCGGCAATCAATATTATAGGACAAATACTAGACATTTTTAGTATGATATTTTCAGTATTTAAACCAATAATTAAGCCATGCGCATATATATCTAGCTATATTTAATGGATATATCCCTAAGTCGTCATATACAGCAGTATTGAATGTACCCAGTCTTACATTAAGTATAAAACCAGATGAAGTCTTCTATTTCTTAAGTGTTTATTTTTGTGTCGTCGTGCTATCGTGACGGTGACCTTCTAAAGCGCGACATCACAAAACGGCAGAAATTAGAAATAATATTTTTTCAAAGCGTTGCAAAAAGGTTTTTATTTCTTGTCTACAGTTTACTAGAACGAGTACAAGAGAATACCACGCTTTATATAGGTGTCACACCACTACTTTTTGTCCCTATATAATCTATAGTAACTTGGCCGACTTTCGAGGCCTGTTCCTACTTTCCAAATGTTCGTTGGAATATTTCTGGTCTAGTTTCATGTAGACCATTCATAAATCAACAGATTTAGGCACAAAAAAAATATATCATTAAGGAATTGGCGTTTCACAAATTTCACATTTCCCGGCTACCTGTCAAAATTTCCAAAACAAACATGACCTCTGAGCCGCATTACCTCTGCAGCTCTCCCAACATCCTGTAGGAAAGTAATCCCTTAATACAACTATTAAATGCAAGTTAATGGTCAAAAATACATGTATCTCACCACACAGGCTAAATGTGTTGCAGTTATTCAGTGTTTTCTGGGGAAAATATGACTTTGATGTCCACCCTTTCATTTTTCATTAGGTACTACTTCAGCACCCTACGACCCGGAAGTACTTTCATAGTGGTGTGACACCATAAGCAATGACGTTAAACCGGTCGAAAAAGTGTTGAAATCAAATCTGAAACATTCGCGTAAGGCCTGTTGGACCTGCTCCGAAAGCCCCAAAAGTCGATTGTAAATGATATTAAGAGTAAATGACGTCATCATTAGACACTAATAGTGTATGTGATCTTGTCCTGATCGGCATCCACGGACGAAAGAAAGAGGGGATGTGATGGATTAATGTGACATCGCGTGACTTATACGGCTTCTGGGTTAGACAAGTAGTTTGCGCCTTGAAAGGTCAAGAACAGTTCTTGCTCGAGCCCACAACCCTAATTCGGGTCCGCTGTCACGTGTGCTGCCTCTGGACAACGGCTTAAAGGAACTACATCCAAATGGTACCAAATGACTTCGTGGTAATAACTTAATTTCTTGAATGTGAAATATTTTCAGGTTATGGAATATCTTATCAGGTTATATACTTACAATTTATCTTAGACCTTAAACTAAACAGCCACAGTTTGTATTTAATAAATCTTACAATTTTTCATAGGATTATTTGTGAAGGACATTACATATATTTTTATAAATAATATCATACGCCGGTTATTCTTTCTTTGTTTCTGTCGGTACTGTTCTCGCTCCATGACAGGTAATGCATTTAATGTATACTCACTTATTGGTACTTATTGGTTGTTTCTATCTCGGGTCCAAGTTAGGCACCTCTTCGACAGACTCAATAGATAATCTTGTCATTTGGGTAGTAATAGTGGCTTCCGGTGAGGCAGACATTTGCTTTATAGTTATCAAACATTTTCCTGGTCTTCCATATATTTGTCAGATCTGTTTTTTAAAGCTGTTAATTGTTTTGGCTGAGGTTATCTTTTCGGGCAGGTTACTCCAAAGGCTTGCTGATCTTAAACCAAATGAGTTCTTTCTTTTATCTATTGCTGGTACACCTTTTTTAAGTCCCTCTATTTCCCCGTCTAAAACCAATATCTTCACTGAGTCGTATGAAATTACGTGCTTTCTTGTCGAATTTATTACTTGTAAATTTGCACATTTCAATCATGTCTCCCCTAATCCGTCTATATAAGAGTGTTGGTAGTTTGAGTTTTTTTAGTCTCTCTGAGTACGTGAGTTCTGCTATCCCTGGGAGTTACTTCGTCGCTCTCCGTTGAACTGACTCAATTTGCTCAATGTGCTTCATTTTGTATGGAGACCAGATTGAACAAGCATAATCAAGATCCATTTTTTTTATTTTTTATATATATATATATATATATATATAGAGGAAGGGATGTTTTTTCATCTAGATATTGGAAGCTTCTTCGGATAACCCGAACATTGAGTTGGCTTTTTTTACCTTTTCGCTAATATAAGTGTCGAATAAAAGGTCACAGTCCACGTAGACTCCAATATCTTTCTCAACTCTTGTTTTCTCAAACTCATGATTACCAAGTTTATATATGTTGTTTCCTCGGTCCTTTTGCCAATGTGCATGTGCTTGCACTTTTTTTTTTTTTTTGCTTGCATCATCTTTGATTATGCGAGAAGGTTCGATGGTAGCCACCGAATGCGTTAGCCACGGAATAGATAATGAGGTGGGCGGGGCTACAGCGTTGTTACTTTGCACGTTGTTACTATAAGAAAGTCATTTGTTTTCTTCACATGTTTAATGAAAATTTAAGGTCCGGGTACTTGTAAAACGATGACAGAGGACACTGAACAAACGTAATTATCTTGTTTCATTCGATGATAAAATGTTATTTTTGAGCTATTATTACAAATATTAGATATGCCTGCTGTATCCCTTTCGCTACGAAAGGAACTCAATATTGAACTACTGAAGAAGGCTTGTGTATTTTTTGTAACTGTTGTCGTCAAATGCGATATATGTTACTTAAACACTTATCTTATTGTAATATTTGGCAAAGTAATGAAAAAGTAAGCGTGATACATGAAAAAGATAAACGCCTAGAATAATGTACTGGAAGAAAAACATTCCTTTCGCATGCCGCATGTCTTATAAATTATATATTAACAAAAGTTGAACAATACTGGACTTTAAGTTTACGAATTTTATAAATATTATTTAGTATTTTAACAATCAACAATAAAAACATCTCTAATAACAATTTTCTCTTGAAAATACCATTTTAATAAGTTCCTTTCGTCCCTTTCGTTCCTTTCGTGTTTTAGTCATACCCATTACAAATCATATGTAGATAAAGACGGCTGACTTCTTGGAAAGCTATCTTGTTATGCGAGGCGGTTTTTTTTTCACTTAAATTTGTATATTGATACATTTAACAACAAAACACATATATTATTACGACTCATTCTACACAAAATACAAATAACGAAATGTAACAGCAAAAGCTTTAAGCCACGCCCACTCCCCCGCCTACTTATTAGCATTCCGTGGCTACCGGTAATTCGGTGTCTACCAAACAGCCTCTTCCTTGATTATGCTGAACATTTTGGTGTCATCAGCAGATATACACTGGAGTAATTTTAAGTCATTGATGTAGATGACAAATAATAACGGACCAAGCACGTTTCCCTGAGGAATGGCTGAAGTGACATTTGTCCATTTTGATAGGATGCTCTGTGAAATTTTATCTTAGAGAGAAGATAAAAAAAAATGAAAGAAATTACTTTTTCATTGAATACAGGACAAAGCTAAGTTGTACTTTTTTATACATATACTTTATTTAAATGTGTTCGCATGTTATTCTTACAAAGTCAAATATTACAGTGCGTGTTGTTGTAACGCAGCACCGAAAATGGATGCCCCCAGTTGACATGTGGAATTGTTGTGTTTTATCTTGATAAAGGAGATAATCTAGCTACAATAATTGACTGTCCTTATTTGTCATGAACATAAAGCAGATAAATGGGGAAAGATAAGAAGAAAAAGAAGTTTCCGGCCCCTAAACCCCAACCTACAGGTCTGCCAAGTGTACGAGAGGCGGAAGCCACTCTGGCAATAATCGGCAATGCGTCGGCTGCAACACCGTCATCGTTGCAGTCTCTTGTAGAAAGGGTATGATTCTTTTTTTTAATGTGTTATCATTCCCCGCTACAAAGAACTGATTGCTTAAGCAAGGAATGGGAAAAAATGGCTGTAATAATATTCGCATGGTTAACAGAGTTGTATGTCATTTTTTTTTTTTTAATGATTGTCATGAACGTTAAAAACATTGATAATGCTCTCCACTTACCATCACTCTAGCCCCACCTCCTCTCGACCCCCAGAAAAAATGCTTTCTTACAAGACAACAAATTATTTTAAAATCTTTTGACAAAAATATAATTAATTTAAAAATTTGTTTTATTATATATTTGTGTACAAATTTTCGTTAATATTATTACAATATTCTGATCAAAGTGATTCTCGGTAAAATGTTAAGGGGTTAGAGAAATGGTAAGTCAACCCCTATCATACACTTGACATGACATGAAGACAATGTGCAATTTGGGGGTAGAAATCACTGTCAGTAATTGTTTTAGTTATGAATTGGTGAGAGGTATGACACGGTGCGCTGTCATTTAAAAATACCCAACAACTTCAAATAAATCACTGTTTAAACTATGAAAATCAATACCATCTGGCATATAACCAAGTCATATATATTTTTATCTCAGGAAAATGAACTTGCTTTTATGTACTAATTTTACCATTCACCAAAAAAACATATAACACATCATATAATATACAATTGCTTTTGTGGCACCTTTCTTAGCATGTTGCTGTTCTGAAAATTGTATCATGTTCAAAGGAAAATTTCTCAAACCTATTAATGTCTATCTCTTGCAGTCCTAACTGCAGTCCCTTATAACTTCATACTTTCCCCATAAATAATACCAGTATGCTAAAAGATATCAAGACAACTTCTAATTTGTAGAGTGTTTCTCGAATAAATTATTTATGAATTTTAAGTATTTATAGACATTGGCATTAACTGATTCAAATAAGCTTGAACTTCATCCTCTCACACTAAAATTACTGTAGAGTTTCAAAATAGGGTAGAAATCAAAATTGATGATCGGAAATAATCGGACAAGTCATTTGGATTAATTATGGATTATGTAATCTATTTATTAACCGTCACTTATATGTAGAATGTAACTTTGAAAGCAAAAAAAAATATCTTAATTTAATACACAAAGATACTATCAAAGAATGTTAATTACAAGAGACAAGAATTAGCAGGCTATTAAATTATAAAATTCAGAAACAGAGTAGATTTAGTCAATTAATTCTAGTGTTGATACTGTTTCTTTCAAAGAAAAAAAAAAGTTTGTTTTTTTTCTTTGATTTCTTGGTACACATACTCTTAATTAACGACATGGAGAGAATTAGAGGAATTGATTATGAAGGAACACAATCAATGATCGCAGCTTTTGATCAGTCATCGGTTATAATCGATCATTGTTTAATCTCTAATAGTAATATGCAGCAAGTACAATTCTGTACAGAAAAAAATCACACTCGTATATAAGAAGCATCTCGTATCCTAGTATTTGTATTAAGTGAGAACTTACTCATATCCAATGAGAGATTTAAGAACTAGGCTATATGTTACTTGTTTGCATATTTGCAAGGGATTTTTAGCAGAATTCAAATGAGATTCTAAACTAAAAAAGAAAAATGAAAATTGCACAAAATTTTGCTCAGTGAAAAACCTGTGATGCAGCAATTCACCAATTTTCTTTTCAGCTACAAAGTCCATATGAAGAGACGAGAGAATGTGCGTGTACGACAGTGGCGGGCCTGGTAAGTGAGCCAGGTGCCGTCAGTGGCCTGATGAAGCTGAACATTGTGAAGATCCTTGCTCCACTTGTACTGGACAACAGCTGGGATATCAGACACAGGGCTCTAGGGGCCCTCAGGTATGTTACAATAGTACCAAGTGATTAAAGTCAACAGACTCACCTGCTTTGAGGAATTCCATATTAATGATATATTAACCCTTTCCCTCATAGAGATACCATGAAAAGACCTATGCGAACAGCATAAAACCAGATCAGCCTGCGATTAACTCGCAGGCTGATCAGGTTTTATGCTGTTCGCTGCTCCTCAGTGGTCTGGTAATGAGGATTTTACATTTAAATTTGGTAAGGTTTGAGTTTGGCTTTCTGCAGATCAGGCTTTATGTGGTACCTATTGAGTGCGTCAAAATGAGTCTATATGAGGGAAAGGGTTAATGATGTAGTTCATGTGTTATTATAGTTCTGCTTCATAAAGAGAAGTTTGGCTATATGCATTGTTAACACCTATAAAAGAATTATCACGTTGAATCAGCATCACATGCAAAACCTTCATTAACTTTTTCCCTATTGTTGTGTCAAAGCCTTGTAGCAGTGTTTTTTTTATCACTTTCAGTGATAGCTATAGTTGATTTTCAGGGCTTAACACCTTGGTGTGGGTACCCTATAGTAATAACCCTGTTCATTCATCTCATGATCTGTCATGCTTTTTTAGGCTGCTCTCTAACTCAAACAGTTTTCATCTGAACTTCACCAAACTTGCTGAGAATGTTTATAGGTTAAACATTCAGGCCAAGCTCAATAACCAGCCAAATAAGGTACTTGAGAGGTATGGCCTTTAAATTAGTCAAAATTTGACATTCTCTGTAATTCAAATCTTAATTAAACTTGCTAAAAATGTATGAAGGTATAAAATCTACGTCAAATATTTCCCTAGGCACTTGAGAGTTATGACCCTTGAAATAGCGAAAATTGTATGTTTAATATTATCCACATTTTTATCAAAGAAAGTATTTTAGTATAGTCCACGCTCCAACAGGAAATAATTCATTACAGTAAAAAGGTGAAAAATAAATTTTGACTGTGTCAGTGTTCTAGTTAATTTCACCATCATTGTCATGTAGCAACTAATCGGAAGACAAGACCCTCAGTGCACAAATGCACCCATGTAGACCTGAAGCACTACAACAAGCCAGCTGGAAGGCTTCCTCAGATAAAAAATCTGTACCTTTTTTTTCCTGCACAGAGAAATAGGGTCTGTTTTGGAATTGTTTGTGTTATTCCATTGTGTACCATCTCATCAGTGGGTTCGAATCCCGGTAGGGACTTCAGATTTTTCATGCGAGGAAGCCTTCCAGCTGGCTTGCGGTAGGTCGATGGTTCTACCTGGGTACCTCTGTGTACTCAGGGTCTTCCTCCACCTGTAATTAGCTGGACGTCGCTATATGATTGAAATACTATCGCAGCGACGGTAAACCCCAATACAACCAACCAACCAGCCAATCTCATCATGTACTGTTTCACACACAATAAAAAATCAGTATCTAGGTCAAGTTGATGTAGCAGGGGTATTAATTATCTTATAGCAATTCTATATTGCATTTCTTATAGTTGTAATAGATTGATAGCCATTTTGCATTTTGAAAGATTTAAAGTATCTGAAAGGTGGAGCCTAGAAGCAAGTATAGCATTTTTTTTATTACGTCTAGATTAGGTTTTGTTACTGATTCTAATCATGATATATTCATGATCATTTATGTTTATACATCATTCTGTTGGTAACATACTTCTAGTGTCCTCTTTTTTCCTGATTTTTGTTTCACCTGCTGTACGCAGAGGTGACACATACAGATCTTTTTTCTGTCGCCTGTCTGTCTGTCAGTCACACTTATTCCATCACACTTCAGCAGGTGACACATTTCACTATGATCATGTGTTCCAAAGTACACTCTTGTTATTTATATATAATGATTTCATTTCCCTTTTTAGCTCACCTGAGCACGTGTGCTCAGGATGAGCTTTTAGGATCGATGAATGTCCGTCGTCCGTCCGTCGTCCGTCGTCCACAATTTGTTCGTTTGCACTCTAGCATCTTCATT
Organism: Solen grandis; assembly: GCA_021229015.1. Classification (NCBI taxonomy): domain Eukaryota; kingdom Metazoa; phylum Mollusca; class Bivalvia; order Adapedonta; family Solenidae; genus Solen; species Solen grandis. The sequence continues at coordinate 51,569,423 of CM037779.1, read as the reverse complement.
TTATGAGCAATTATCTTCAAACTTTAAAACAATGTTTATGACCATAAAATCTCGGCCAAGTTCGATTATGGCTGATATCGGAACATTAGGTCAGGAGTTATGCCCCTTTTAAAATTAAAAAAGCCAGATTTCACATTGTTTGCACTCTAGCATCTTCATTTCATGAGCAATTATCTTCAAACTTTATATCAATGTTTATGACCATAAAATCTCGGCCAAGTTCGATTATGGCTGATATCGGAACATTAGGTCAGGAGTTATGCCCCTTTTAAAATTCAAAAAAGCCAGATTTCACATTGTTTGCACTCTAGCATCTTCATTTCATGAGCAATTATCTTCAAACTTTATATCAATGTTATGACCATAAAATCTCGACCAAGTTCGATTATGGCTGATATCGGAACATTAGGTCAGGAGTTATGCCCTTTTAATATTAAAAAAAAGCCAGATTTCACATTGTTTGCACTCTAGCATCTTCATTTCATGAGCAATCATCTTCAAACTTTATGACAATGCTTATGACCATAAGGTCTCGATTGAGTTCGATTATGGCTGAGATCCGTCAATTTGGTCAGGAGTTATGCCCCTTTTAATATAAAAAAAGCCATATTTCACGTTGTTTACACTCTAGCATCTTCCTTTTTTTAGCAATCATCTTCAAACTTTATGACATTGTTAATGACCATAATGTCTCGATTGAGTTCAATTGTGGCTGAGATGGGTCATTTAGGTCAGGAGTTATGCCCCTTTTAATACAAAAAATGCAAGATTTCACTTTGTTTATTCTCTACCAACTTCATTTTTTAACAATCATTTTTAAACTTTAAGACAATGTTTATGCCCATAATCTCACAATCGGGTTCAATTATAACTGATATTGACTTGTAAATTTAGGAGTAATGCCCATTTCACCATAAAAAAAGCCAGATTTCACTTTTACACTCAAGCATCTTTATTTCTTAAGCAATCATCTTTCTCAGGTGAGCGACCAAGGGCCATCTTGGCCCTCTTGTTTATTAGATACAGGGGTGAACATTTTACTTATTACATGTAAATTTAATGCCTGCTTCTAGGCATTTTGCTAATTTTATATTCTGACAATGAACATAAACCAAACCTGTTACTAGAAATAAGGTTATGTACTTTCCCTGTTTCATGCGTGTATAAACCACTCCATCTGATAATCAAGGATGAGAGTGTCTATATAAATTCTTGAGCACAAGAACTGTCAAAGTGTAACATGACTTACAGGAATATCAGTGTAGATGGCGGGGACACTGCCTGCCAGGAGATGGTGAAGGAGGATGTCCTGACACCCCTTCTGGCCTTCATCAAACAGGTGGGTCTCTCTCAACATGACATATTACGCATTCTCAGGGGTTTCATTTAACCGGCCAGTGGCCAAAATGGCAGCTTTAAATTATATTTTTAGCTGGTTGGAATTTACTAATGTGCCAAAATGTGATGATAGTATCCTTAACATTGAATTATTTTCATGACTAGAGACACTTTTTTTATCCTATCAGGCTTGATTGTGGCATTGACATAGACTCATAATTTATACATATACTGGTTCCTGAATATGATCACTGGTAGGCATATGCATCTTCATTTTATTAAGCAATATGTATGTATAGGGAAATACATGAATGATACTGATTGTTTACCTTGTACAAAACAAAATCATTACCATGAACATGTGAAAAAATGGGATTCCATGTGGTAATAAATTTATTGTTTCAGAAAGTTTTGATGTAAATATGAATACATCTGTAATATGTTCTCAACAAAACAATTTAAAGAACAAGGGTAAACCTTTCATGTGAAATTAATTCCATTTCCAGTTTGATGACAATACCACTCAAGCCATGGGAGAGGAGAAATGTAGCAAGAAGATGATTGATGTCATTCATGAAGCATATACACATGCCTTCTATCTCCTGTTGTACCTCTGGTAGGAGAACCTCTTTTACACACACTCTCTCTCTCCGTCTGTGACTCTGGCTTTCTCTTCCTCTCTGTCTGTCTCTCTGCTTTTAGCATTGCTAGGTTTACAGTAGGTAATTCATACAAATTTTAAATTTAATCTTGATTAATTTCTAGCCCGGGCATTTTAGTTTTTCATAATGAAAGCCCTTCCCCTGATAGCTTTGTTTTCTTTTATTCTGAATAAGTCATTAAAAAAGTTTCCTGTGTTGATTGCTATTCATGTAGACTCATGGCAGTTTTGTTTTTGCCATGCTCAGTGCCATTGATTACCACAAACTTTATTATAACATGAATACCAGTATGTCATGAATAAAAATGATTTGCACTCCCTGACCTTTTAGACATGATCCTGTGAATCTTGTTAACATCTAGACACAGTGTTGTCCAGTATTACTGTTTGTAGGTTTTATCTCAAATAAAAAAGGATCTTCAGTGTTTTATTGTTGTATTTACAGCGAGAGTACCAATATGGCTGTACAGACTTTCACACAGGAAAACCTGGTATCAGTTGTCTGCTCCATTCTTCAGTCAGCTGACACAGGGGATAACCTCAGATTGGCTGTTGGTTTGTAGCTTTTATTATCATACCAAGCTTCACATGGTCAAGTTAGGCTTTTATAAGAATTTACAGTTTGTCTCATGAAATGTTTGTATTTTGTTCAAATTTAAAAAAATTATTGCATAAAATGAACCAACTGTGAGGTCTTGATATGGACAAAATATATTTTTATGGTACCTTTCGTGACCAAAGCGAAGTATGGGCAGAGCTAGTTGCGGTGGCCACTGCTTTACGTCATGTTATTTTAGCTCTAAATATATCTGTACTCCGCTTCACGTCACTTGCAATAAAGTCCATAAAATTTAAAATATAAATGATAACTAATACATATTGTCGCACCCCACCATGTTGTGTTTTACTAAATGTTTATTATCTTCACATGAATGAAGGCAGTGTAATTGGAGTTTTATCAATTTATTAATAGTTCTTGTTTTATAAAGCAAACTTAATTTAATATGATTATACTAAAACAAACAAATAAAAATGAAAATCTATATAATTTATCTGTTCATATACACCGGTACATTTTTTCCCAAAAATCAGATTATCTCCATCATTATAAATACTATGATAACATTATTACAAAATTTCATATTAAGCAACTATTATAGCCAGTTAATGTATCGGTATGTTACAGCGGAATTCCTACAGACTGTTACAGAGGACAATAGCGCCATTTCACGGCCAGAACTGGTAGAGTGTATACACAAGCTGATGGTACAACCAGCCAACACATCTGTACAGGTCCTGATGAGGACACTGGCTACAGGTATCATCAAAATGTTCATGATAATACCCCCATCCCATCCCAAACAAAGGTTTGACTTGGGGGAGTAAAGAAATAACCCAATTCATCTGTCTGTCCATCCAACCATCTTTCCATAGATCTTGTAAGCTCGACTCCTCCTAAGCAGTTTGATGGGTCTGAAAGAAAATTTATGCAAAGGTAGTACACCATCAGGACCCAGAGTCTATAAAATATTGAATTTCATGCTCTCATATTCAAACTCAGACTTGATTATCATGCTCAGTTAAGCTTGGATGATGAGTGGTTTTCTCAGTATCTCATAAGCACATTCTTGGCTAAGTCTCACTTCTTACTCAATTATGATTGAATTAATGTTTGATAACACACTGCCATATTCATGCTGAGACTTGTGTATGAGTTTTAGTGAGATTTTTTTTTTCAAGAACACAAAAAACATAGTACTTAAGCTCAAACTTGAGCAGATATTTGGATTGTATATAAGTATTTTTGGAGAACACAGGGCCTGGAAATATGCATGAAGTGAGATTACTTCCTTCCAAGGTTTTCAAGGGGAGATATGGCTTACCCTTTTGTTAGAGTTATTATATTCAGGATAATTTCTTCTTTTTCTTCCTTTACTGTAATGGCTAGCAATCATTTGATTATTATGGCCATATTTAAGACCTTAAGGTCAAGGATTTCCTATGTGTGGGTCATGTTTTTGCTGAAGAGACAGCAGTTGGATACAAAGGAGTCCAGGTGCCATACCCTATCTCATTTTGAGAATAGACCCCTAGATTCTTTTATGTGCCTAGTGTATAGCACAGATACATGGGAGACAAGTTTCTGGGTAGAACAAGTACTGAGTACCTGGAGAAGGGTGCACCTGGTACCAGTTTTATAGGTCTTTGGTTTGATGCGGTCACAGGAGGAAGTGCCCTGGCTAGGATTTTCAGTTTTACCCAAACTCTACCACTGACCTGTGTTGTTCAGGGCACATTTACCTATTATATCACCCCCCCCCCCCCCCCATTTTTTTACTTAGTGAAGAATAGAGGTACAGGTATTACGGAATCATTGCACATTACTTGTAATAGTGTCCAATAGGGCTGACCATTGACCCCAAAAATGACTATTGCGATACTATCGATACTCAGTATGTTGCTATTGCAATAGTTCAACTATTGCAGGATTAATATTGCAATGCATTGCGATACTATTGCTTTACCAATGACCCTTTGACTCATGTCTTATAAAAGGGAAATAAATGTATCAGTTAACTATAAACATTTTTATGCTCACCGAAGGTGACGCATATAGTTGCCGCTTCGTCCGTCCGTTCGTCCGTCCGTCCATCCGTCCGTCCGTTCGTCCGTCACACTTTCCTTGTCCGGACTATTTCTCAGGAACTAACGGCTTGAATTCAACGAAACTTTATGGGAAGCTTTATTACCAAGAGGAGATGCGCATATCGTCAGCATGACCCGATTCCTAAATTTTTCAAAGAGTTAAGGCCCCTTGACTTTTTGGCCTATAGTACATATTGCATGATTCTTGTCCGGGCTATTTCTCAGGAACTAATGGCTTGAATTCAACAAAACTTTATGGGAAGCTTTATTACCAAGAGGAGATGCGCATATCGTCAGCATGACCCGATTCCTAAATTTTTCAAAGAGTTAAGGCCCCTTGACTTTTTGGCCTATAGTACATATTGCATGATTCTTGTCCGGGCTATTTCTCAGGAACTAATGGCTTGAATTCAACAAAACTTTATGGGAAGCTTTATCACCAAGAGTAGATACGCATATCGTCGGCGTGACCTGGTTCCTCAATTTTTCACAGAGTTATGGCCCCTTGACTTTTTGGCCTATAGTACATATTGCATGATTCTTGTCCGGGCTATTTCTCAGGAACTAATGGCTTGAATTCAATGAAACTTTATGGGAAGCTTTATACCAAGAGAATCGCATATCGCACTGACCGTTCCTCAATTTTTCACAGAGTTAGGCCCCTTGACTTTTTGGCCTATAGTCATTTGCATGATTCTTGTCCGGGCTATTTCTCAGGAACTAATGGCTTGAATTCAACAAAACTTTATGGGAAGCTTTATCACCAAGAGTAGATACGCATATCGCCGACGTGACCTGGTTCCTCAATTTTTCACAGAGTTATGGCCCCTTGACTTTTTGGCCTATAGTTCATGTTGCATGATTCTTGTCCGGGCTATTTCTCAGGAACTAATGGCTTGAATTCAATGAAACTTTATGGGAAGCTTTATTACCAAGAGTAGATACGCATATGGTCGACGTGACCTGGTTCCTCAATTTTTAAGAGAGTTATGGCCCCTACTACAATGTTGTTGACTAATATTCATGTCATTTGCCTAACTTACCAGGAGATATCATTTAAACAAAACCCCACAAAATTCAATATGCTAGTAATGTCAATCATAATCATGTCAGCTAATTGTTGTTTAGGCCATTATACATTATTTCAAATATCCAGTCATATGTCAAGAGTGTTGGTTAACCTCTTTGATATGAGCACACATTGAAATGTATGACTTAATTTTTAGTAGTATAAAAACTTTAAAAAAATCAATGAAAGATCTGATGAGTAACACGTATTATCATATTAAATAGTAAACTGTTACTAAGTCTCCAAATTAGAGTTGGTAAAACATCTCATCTGATGAGGAGAATAGATATGATTTAGGAATGGGGATTTCAACATATCCTCCCACCCATTGACCAAGGCCTTATTTGTAACAATGACGTTCTTCGGGGAGCATCTGTCAGTTCTACTGACTTTCTTGTTTATCTTTGTTTTTATTTTCAAATCCACAACTGACAGCTTTGTCAAATATATATATATATAATCTCAAGTAAAGAAAAAATAAACTTATTCAAAAGTAAAAACAAAAATAACTGAATGTCACGCGAGCGAGTCGCCATGATGTTTATTTCAGGTACGGTATAATTCCAGAACTATAGCATGCTCACGTCAGCGATAAACGTAATGTTTATTTTCAGCTATAATGTTAATCATGTTATATAAACATACGAAAATAAAATGTGTTATACTTTATAGACAGTTCAAGAAAACGTTATTGACTTGTAAATTGAGATTGTTTTGATTTGTTGTTCGAACTCAAAAGCTATAATTATGAGTCAGTTTTATCGTCATTCGTCAGTGATTTAGCCATATCCATCCCTTACATGTACATTAGACTGGCAACAAATCCTAAAAACCGACACGATATGAATTACTCTTTTAACTGCAACGTTAGGGAATGTTTGTTGGTTATTTTCTTTTGCTTAACAGATAGACTTTGTGGTCAGGTGTATATATTACTGAACTATCGATAGTCAGGAACACTATCGGCGATATTATCGATAGTCAGAAACCACTATCGATGCAGTACTATCGTCCTCATAACCATTGCAATTAATCGATAGTCCGATCCATCGGCCCAGCCCTAGTGTCCCATTCCCCATAACATCATTATGTCAAGTCCAGCTTTACACAGAACTCCATTGAAGTTTGAAAGAGTATAAGTGAAGTTTGAAAGAGTATATTATTGAAATTTGAAAGAGTATAAGTGAAGTTTGAAAGAGTATAAGTGAAGTTTGAAAGAGTATATTATTGAAGTTTGAAAGAGTATTTCAGTGTTACAAGTACCAGATCTTGGGCTAAATTCTCAAAACTTTTTAATATTTTGCAAAGTCTTCATTTTCTAAAATATTGAGTATCAAATTCTTAAACCAAACAGCTAATAATAGGATGAGAAGAACATATATCCATTAAAATGTTCTCTTTATTTTTGGTCAAACTTGAGGAATGGTAAAGCAGAATTTCTATCTATCAGAAATTACTGCTTTGTGAATATGATACAAGGCCTGAATCTAAGACGGATGAAGACAAGGTCACTGTTTCTAAACCCCCCCCCCCCCCCCCCCCCCCCCCCACGAAAAATCCCCCAAAAACGGGGAATTATGAGATAGCATTGCTATAAAGAATTTAATCACATATGGTGATGATACCTACAGTTTATTGATTTATGACAACCATAGTTTTACTATAGAAATGTGAAGAATTGCTAAAACAATTATGCAGGTATCTTAGTGAATCTGGAAGGTTCTAAGTTGTCATCAGCACGTGCTGACCTCCTGGTTCCCATAGTAACAGCTGTGGCTGAAGTACTGTGCATTGAGGCTTCATCTCTCCTGATGACCTTGGACTTCAGTCAGAATGGCGTGGACGAGAATGAGGAAGCTCCTGAAAATGATAATGACGAAAATTCAAAGGTACATATTTTTGTATCACCTGCTGTAAGCTTTTTCCGTCACTTTTTCTGTCATGTTTTCAGGGATCATTTTTGGCCACGTTTTCGCGAAATTCTAGATTTTTTTTTCATTGAAATCGCAACAGAAGTCATCAAATGGAATAAAAATTTGCATCTGTAAGAGAGCATGAAAAAAGTCAACAAATTTGATGCTACCAATATCATCATTTTTGTTACAAGCTGAAATCAAACGCCTTCTAAGAAAACATCTTTAAGTTCAAATTGTGCTCCAAGGCCTAGATACCTGCTGAAGTGTTTGAAAATTTAGCACAACTGGCTTAGTTATAACAAACAAGCACAATCTTACTATATGAAGTCTGTCACAAATTAACAACATGTTCTCATTGAATGATTTTAAGAGATTTAATTGTTCTTGTTAAAAAAAAATAGTTCACTATCATCAAAAAAACCAAATAGATTTTGCCAAATTTTCACAAAATCTCAAACACATTTTGGCCCAAAACGATCCCTGCAATTTAGCACCAAGGAATACTCTTGTGTAATGTTAGTATGATATTTGAAAGTTTCCTACTGGTAACATAC